>JANHMN010000003.1:182294051-182313227 GCA_030674055.1 Rhabdomys pumilio
GTGTGTGTGTGTGTGTGTGTGTGTGTGTGTGTGTGTGTGTGTGTGTGCATGCGTGTGTGTATGTGTGTGTGTGTGTTTTCTAACTAAATATATTTTTAAAAGAACACTGGTGTTCTGTTCCCAGAATAAAACGTTTCTTGAGAAACCCAGAAGAGATTCTTAAGAAACTGCCCCCTGTGGAGAAAGGCTTTATTTGTCTCCTCACATTATCTGGTTGTTTGATTTTCTTAACCACTAGAATGTGAAAAAAGTGAAAATATGTATCCAAAGAGTTACAAATATAAATTCTGAATATCAGGGTGAGAATGTTCTTTTTTAGAGATTTTTTTTAACTTCTGCATCTGTGAGCACCTCGCCGAGTTTATGTGTACCACGTGTGTACAGGTACATGTGGGGCCCACGGGATCCCCTGGACCTGGAATTCCTGATATGGGTGCTGGGAATCAAACCTGAGTCATTTGCAAGATCATTAAGTGGTTTTAACTTAGAACCATCTCTACAGCCACTGGATAAGAATTAGTTAAGTATGGGTCATTCTATATTGTGAGTATAAGACAGTTCTAAAGTAATAATAGGTGTTTTACCAAATGCCTGATATGTCATCATAAATATTTAAATCTTATATCTGGTAATATTCTATGAAGATAAAAATGGAATGCATTTATTTTAAACATAGTCTTCAAACGGAAAGGCCACAGTATGGAGGTTAAGGCAAACAGGCAGTTTTAAAATGCAGTTGAGACTGGGGAGATGTCTCTGTCAGCATGCCTGCCGGGCTAGCATCAGTCAGAACAACCCTTGCAAAAGGCCAGTGTGGGTGGTGTCCCTCCATAATCCTGGCTAGGGGGACAGGGAAAGAGACAGACAGATCCCAGGGACTTGCTAGTCAGTCAATCCATCCGACTGGTGAGCTCCTGGCTCAGGTAGAGATCCGGTCTCAAAAATATACTTTTTTTTTTTTTTTTTTTTTGGTTTTTCGAGACAGGGTTTCTCTGTATAGCCCTGGCTGTCCTGGAACTCACTCTGTAGACCAGGCTGGCCTTGAACTCAGAAATCCGCCTTCGTCTGCCTCCCAAGTGCTGGGATTAAAGGCGTGTGCCACCACCGCCCAGCCTCAAAAATATATTTAAGAGCTATAGAGGAAGACATCCAACATTGACCTATGGTGTGTACACACACACACACACACACACACACACACACACACACGTACATACACATCTACCACATTTTATAGCCTCCCCATCTTAAAAAGGAATATACTGTAAGTTTTAAGTTCACAGGAAAATTGGGAGTACAGAGATTTCCCAGTTCTCCACCCCAACATGCTCAGCCTCTGTCACTCTTGATATCAATCTCCAGAGCCTTGCTGACATTGGCCGCTGATCGGTGTTTGGAAGGTTTACAATGGCATCGGGGTTATAGTATCACGCTGAATAGCAGGAGAACTTCAATACTCTAGGAACACACTGCATCTTACCTACTCACACCTCCTTCCCCTATGCTCTGGAAAACTCTGAGTTTTTTTTTTTTTTTTCTACTGTTAAGTCCTTTCCTCAAAGAAATGGGAACTTTAATTCAAGTTGAACTGAAAATTTCCCATTTCTAATAATTGCCACTAGGTGGCAGCAATGGATTGAAGAAAGACAATTAGGGTGTTTGTTTTGTTTTTGTTTTGTTGTTTTTAACAAAATAAATTTCACAGATGGAGATGGCTGGACTTAGAGAGGCTGTCAGAGTTGCCCGTGGTTCACTGCAGGAAGCCTGAGGTCTAAAGAGATGGGTAACAAAGGCAGGCACAGGCAGTAGAGCTGGGGAGACTTGTATTCCTGGCCATCCCAGAACCTCCACCTCCTCATCTGTGAGCTACTGATAATAATGCCACCTGCTACGTTACATCCCAAGGTTCTGCACAACACAGGGCCTGGTCGAGGTGAACTTCCTAATGGCCCCTCTCCTTCCTTTGTTAGGGGGCAGTGCTAAGACTAAACCCTGGGCTTCCTCATCTCAGTTCTAGCTTGCTCTTTCCTGGCCCCTAATGCCCACTTGTCACCGAGCCCTGAAAGAAGTTACTATACAACCTGGGGAAAGGGAACATTCTGATCCCCTGCGGAGGGCTGAGGCACGGGCAGGGCTGTGCACACCTGTGGCCTTTCAGCCTTCAGTTCTTTGAACTGAGGCCTCTCTAGTCTCACAGGTGGTGTCTAAACCAATGAGATCCAGCATACCCTCCTCAGTGTCTCCCCCAAAACAGAACAAGTCACTCAGGTGCCTGGGCCCAGCCGGTGATCGAGAATGAGTGGGACAATTAAGAGTCCTTCAGTCTCTTTGGTAAGATAGTATCGTCCCACACCAGCCGGCTTGAGTATTCTGGTATATTCTACAGCAGCAACCCACTGTTCTCTGGACAAAGCCATAGCCTGACATCAGGAGGTGGAGATGGACAAGGGGCAGTGAGAGAGAGATTCCTGCTGAGTTGCTCCCTTCTTTCTGCTCAAGCCAGCGAGGCTCTTCCATGGAGAACAGCATGTCCTACTTGCCGGCTCCATGTCTTCTCTGTGGTTGAGAAAATTGTTTCCACATCTCTGAAGCAGCTGCCGGTAAACATAGAAGGTTGGTGCGTGGTGCCGGGATGATGGTCTAAGTCAGAAATAGGGAACTATGGAGTGGCACCAAGGAGGTAAGGTCTGCTGGTAACTCGACAAAGGAAAAACAATGACCAGACAAAGCAAAACGCCGAAGCCCAGCCCCGCCCGGACACGTGGCCTTGGGACCTCTCTCTTAGCATCAAGAGCCAGGGCTCAGTAAGGACCCGTCTGTTCACAAACAAGCTAAACTGAGGCCCAAGGCCACACCTGGCTCCGTTTTCATATCATTTTCTTCAAAGGCAATGAAAGCCTTTAACAGTGATGATCTGCCTGCTTGCCTTTGTTCTTTTTGGCAAAGGATCCCAGACACCTGTGCTTCAGAAGGGTTTACGTTGGTAAAGGAGACATATGGCCCTCAGGAAGGCTGTGTGGGTCTGTTGGGATGTTTCTCTGGAAAAGAAGGCCAAGTCATGAAGCCATAAAGAGAGAAGCATGGGCAACCAAGTTGTCACCCATCCCCATGGTCCCAGCACTCCATGGTCCCAGCACGCCACCTGCTGGTGTATATGCACCTAGAGTATTTTTCATAAGTAAATTTATGGCTAGATTTAGGTTGCTAGTAATAGAAAATCAAGACTTAGGAGACTCTATAAAGTATCCTATTAATAGGCTGTTTATAGAGGTACTTGGCAAGAACTCAAGGTGAGGGGTTTCAAGAGAAAAAAATACAAATTGAACTTCCAAGATTTGGCTAACATGAGGTTTTAAGTTTTTAACAGATTCAATTGTTCAACAGAGTTCAGGAGTTCAGACTTCTCAACTCTCTCTCTCTCTCTCTGTGTGTGTGTGTACACATGAGAGACAGACAGACAGACAGAGTATTCACGTTAGGGTCAGGTGCTTTAGGATCACTGTATTCAACACTTACTGAGCCAGAGAATAGCCTCTGGGGGTGCTTAGTGATTGCCTGCTGTGTAGGGGACAGGCAGCTCCCATCTGCTACGGTGCCTCCTAAGGGCCCTAGTGTCAAAACTCACCTGTTCCCATGCTTGTAACCACGAAGCACTAAGGTTTCTAAACTGGCCTTCAAAGGTCCTGCACAGGTAGTTTTTAGGTTAACTTGACACAAGCTAGAATCATCTGGGAAGAGGGGATTTCCGCTGAGAAAATGCCTCCCTCAGGTTGGCTTGTGGAACATTCCCCTGACCAGTGATTGATGTGGAAGGGCCTGGCCTACTGTGGGCAGTGCCACCCCTGGATAGGTGAGCCTAGGGTGTATAACAGAGCAGTTTGGGCAAACCATGGAGAACAAGCCACTAAGCAGCACCCTCCATGGTTTCTGCTTCAGTTCCTGCCTCCAGGTTTCTGCCTGGGGCTCTTGCTCTGGCTTCCCTCAACACGGACTCTAGTCTGTAAGATGCAACAAACCTTGTTTCCTCAGATGGCTTTTAGTCACGGTGTTTATCACAGGAGTACAAGCAAACTAACATAGGTCCATACCTGGAGACCCATAGATCAAAATGATCCAGCTTTTCCTTGATTTTTTTTTTCTTTTTTGTCAAAGCTGGTTCAGAGTTTAAACATCCTTAGGTATTTGAAAATACTTCCTTGACCAAAAAGTTTCCACCATCATTTGCCACATCTATCTAGTGGGTATTGTTCAGTTATTGTTGGAAGCTGACCTTCATTTTCATCCAGGCTACAGGACATTGCCAGGTCCTAAATTAGACACCTGTGAGCTGACAATTAATGGCTGGTCCCAGTCCATGTTTCTTATTTAAACCAATGAGTCCACAGTTTCCTTTTAGAAAATGCCATGGGTACAGGGTCAACATAAGCAAGAGAAGAGACAGGCATGGTGGTACTGCCTATAATCCACAGCTGGAGAGGTGTAAGCTGGAAGATTTACTTGGAGTTCTAGAGTTCCAGGCCAGCCTGGGCTACAGAGCAAGACCCAGTCTCAGACACAAACAAAACTGAGTAAGACAGAGTACAACAGGGAACATAGAGCTGCATATTTGTTAGGCTAAGCAATGTGTAGGGTTCTCTGTCTGTCTGTCTGTCTGTCTGTCTGTCTGTCTGTGCATCTGTGTGTGTGTGTGTGCATCTGTGTGTGTCTGTGTGTGTGTGTACCATGTGCATGCAGGTGCCCACAGAGGACAGAGGGTGTCAGATCCTTTGGAGCTGGAATTGTAAATGGTTATGAGCTGCCTGACACGGGTGCTGGGAACTGAACTGGGGTTTTCTGCAAGAAGCTTAAGTAGTTTTAAACTTCTAGACAGAAAAGCACCATGAGATCAGAAGATACATAACTGGGTATAAGGCAATCATATAGTCCATGTAGGTTCTGTGTACCCCCTCTCTATGGAAAAAGGGGTCTCCGTGCTATTAATCATTTAATCCCAGAAGCTAAAAATGACCCAGAATGATTTTGAAAGGCTTGTGTGTTGACCGAGTACATAACCTTGAACAAGGTCTTTCGTAGTTGTCCCCTGCTGAGGTCAGCTGTTCCCTCTGCTGTCTTGATAGCCACGGTGGCAACACCAGAAGCCTGAGCAGCCTCTGACCGGCTATTTTAAGGGGAGCTTCTTGTTGTCTTTGGAAGACAATACAGTGCAGCAAACACTTCTGTGGCCCATGACAGCAACACTTTGTCAGCCTTCATCAGGGCAGCCGAGGGCAGTCCTGGCAGCAGCCACCAGCTAAGTCCTCAAAGATGGAACTGGCAGAGCCGTGCTTGCCCATCTTTCTTCCTATGACAGATGCTTACAGAGTTGTACTTACTTTGGTCAGAGTTCTCATAAATAGGGACCAAGTGTGCCTGCCAAGCTTCCAACTCAAATCCCTTAAGCCAGTGTTCATAGACTGCCACAAGGAAAACACAGCTTCTCAAGGTGACTCTCCCCTTTAACTGCTGCTGGGTGTGGTTCTTAGTCATCACAGGACCAAGAGTCCTTCCCTCTCCATTCATTTAGGAATCCATTAAGGAGTCCAGGGATGGCTCAGTAGCTAAGGAGCTATCTGTGTAAGCAAGAGGACCCAAGCACTAGGGAGGCATACAGAAGTAGATGCCCCAAGTTCACTGGCTAGAAAAGTACCCTTGTCACCTCCCACCCAGCAAGAAATCCTGCCTCAAAAAGCAAGGTGCATTATCCTGAGGGATAGCACCAAAGGTGCTATGGCTCTATATGTACATGTACGCACGCATGCACGCGCGCGCGCGCGCGCGCGCGCACGCACACACACACACACACACACACACACACACACACGAACATGCACCCCCCAGTACATGTCCTCACAGACATGAATATGTACCCCTCACATACACAGACTTTCTCAAGCAGGAATCTTACCACTCATACTGTTCAACCTGATGGTTATGACTAAAGAAATCTAAGCAAGAGCTACAAACAGTATTTGCTCAAGCTAGCAACAAGTGTTTCCACTCTGGGTGGAAAAACAGAGGACCAAAAACTAGGAGAAGAAGTAATCAAGGGATAGACAAAGGCCACCCAAAGGAACTCCACTGCTTGCTATCACCTGAGGCTACTCAAAGATGCCTGGGTCATGCCAGGCTCATTAAGAATACTAGAGGAGGACTGGAGAGATGGCTTAGCAGTTAAGAGCACTGACTGCTCTTCCGGAGGTCCTAAGTTCAAATCCCAGCAAGCACATGGTAGCTTACAACCATTCATAATGAGATCTGGTGCCCTCTTATGGGGTGTCTGAAAACAGCTACAATGTACTTACATATAACAAATAAATAAACCTTTGGGCCGGAGTGAGCGGGGCCAGAGTGGGAGGGAGAAGGAAAGGAGGGAAAAAGAATACTAGAGAAAAGTAATTTCCTGGAGAAACTCTAAAGTTGGCAGCCAAGTCTTTATAGGATTGGAATAGTCTTTATTATACCAAGACTCACATTCAGAATAATTAAAAGAAATGACCAACAGTCAATAAACAGACAAACAGACACACAGCCATTATTCAGCTCCTTCACAGAATATCATCTAACCATGGAAAGAAATGAAATACGGAGAAATGCCACAGCTCAGATGAATCTGGCAAACACAATATCAAACGAAGAAGCCAGAAACAAAAGACCATGGCTGGAGTTAGAAGAGGGGTCCAGGCCATGCAGACCTATGCAGGGAGCAGATCAGGAGCTGGCAGGCTGGAGACAGGGCAAGATGAGAGACAGTTACTTATGGAAACAAGGTTTTCTTTCAGGGGCTTGAGAATATTTCCAGAGGCAGCCATACAGTATTACAAATGCATTCAAAGCCACCACAATGTTTACTTAAAAATGGTAAGTTTTATTTTGCATGAACTTCCATCTACCTGATTCCATTGCAAACTTCAACCGGTAAAGTTCTGCAGCCAGTCATGGCTGGGCAGACATCTGGTCTTTTGCCAAGGAGGAACTCACACTTGATTTCCACATCACCTTTCCAGAGGCAGGCTTCCTTAGCAAGTACCAGCCCTCTCTCTCCTCCAGAGAAAAGTTGAAAGGTAACTGACAGTCCACTTACCATCCACGGCTGGAGTCAGAATAAGGACAAGACAGAGTTTCTTTGTGTAGCCCTGACTATACTGGAACTATGTAGACCAGGCTAGCCTCAAACTCAGAGATCTGCCTGCCTTTGTCTCCTAACTGTTGTTATTAAAGCCATGCACCACCATGCCAGAGCTTTGAAAGCATTTTTAAACTATCTCTCCTTCATACCCATTTCTTACAAAGCAATCTCTCAATTTCTCTCTCAGTTACCCCTTTCTCCCCCTTTCCCTCTTTTTCTCTCTCAGCCAATAGAGGGAGAGGAGGATTGCTGGAGTGCGTTGATCACCAGCATGCTTCCAGGTTCAGGGATAGTTCCTGTATAATATAGTCAGTATTAACTGACAACCTGACAAAAGTTAGAATCAAAAGAAATAGGGTCTCTAGGTATGTCTGGGAGGAACCTGTCGACTGTGGGTGGCCCCATTCCCTAGGCAAAAGATCCTGGCCTATAAAAAAAAAAAGGAGAAAGGGAACCAAACACTAACAAGCATTCTTTGTTCTCTGTTTCTGATTATGGGTATGGCATGACCGACTCCTTCAAGATCCTGCCCCTATGTTTTCCCTGTTATGATGGACTGTAACCTGAGATTGTGGACCTTTCTCTCTTAAGTTACTTTTGTTAGGATATTTTATTACATCAAAAAGAAAAGAAACTAAGATACCAGGGAAAAGGTAGAAAGTGATAAAGAAGACACCTGATATCCTCCTCTGGCTTCCATTCACAGTCCTGTACACACACACACACACACACACAAACACACACACATGTCCATATACCATATACATACATATGCACATACATTACACATTCAGGGATATAATACACACACAGACACACATATATACCACACAAACATACACACACACACACACACACACACACACACACCACAAACACACACATCCATTCACATACATTTAAAAGATAAAAATAAATAAGGTAAGGCTGGAATTAGTTTTTATGTAGAAAAGGCTATATAAGTTTAATTTCCGAATTATCTGTTGAGAATTTTTCTGCAGTACACCTTGCCTAAGAAGGAAGGACATGGGCTTTCTCTCAGTGAGGTCACTGTTGAGAGAAGCAGGCACACACGTAAAGAGTTGAAACACAACCCACAGTGTACTTAAACCCCCAGGGTTTGAATCCCAGTGATGTAGTGTGCTGATATGTAGTAAAGACGTTAAGTGGTACCTAGGACAGGGCCTGGATCTTAGTATGTGCTCAGTTAAGTGTTGGTTGAACGGCTAAGTGATATCTTCCCATATCTTTGTTCGCCACTCCCACTATTCATTCTAATCACCTTTTGTCGTAGGCATGACTTGTAGCCACAATTGCCACTGTCTCCCCAGCCCTGGGTTCTGACTTAGTATAGTTGACTTTACATTTCACCATCAGCATTGCTGCCGTGACCTTTCTAGAACAGTGTTTTCATCTAGTAAACTTTTGAGTAAAAATAACCCTTAGGAGCGCCAGGGTGCCAGTCTCAAGAACTCCCATCCTAAGTTTCCTTTGCAGGACACTAAACTACAAAGACTTTTCTCTGTCCAGGTCCCCATGCTTTCTGATGTAAACTGTCCTCCCGAGAAGGCAGTGTGCCTGAATCTTCCGGACCCTTGGAAGGCACTGTCTTCTGATCTGCAGATGAAGAACTGGAATCTGAGATATCAAACAGTACACATGATGCTATGTGGCATGGAGGAGGCAGGACCAGGCTTCAAACCCAGGCACAAGGGAGGTACTCACATTACTGGACGCATATGTGTGTATGTGTATGTGTGTGTATGTGTGCCTATGTGTGCACACATGTATGCAGGTTTGAGTTTGTATGTAGGTGCGTGTACATGTATGAGTATGTATGTGTGTGGTATGTACACATGCATATGGATGTGTGTGCATATGTGTGTATAGTATGTGTGGTGAGTGCATGTGTGTATGCATGAGCGTGTGGTGTGTATGCACATGTATGGATTCGCGTGACCATGCACACAAGTGGAAGCCAGACTCTGCTTTATTCCCTTGAGATAGGATCTCTCACTGAACTTGAGCCTTGGCTGCCAGTCAGGAAACTTCAGCCATCCTGTCTTTGCTTCTTCTCCTGAAGCTAGGGTTATAGGTACATGCATGTGGCCACACCCAGCTTTTACATGGGCTCTGGGGATCTGAACTCAGGTCTTTGTGCCCGTGTGCATTATGCGCTGAACCACATCACTAGGCCCCCACTGTTGGTTATTTTGTTGCTAGACAATATGTGTGACTAGAGAAGGCACCTGTCATGAACAGCCAACGAGAAAAGGCAACTTTACAAAAGTGGGGACAAAATTCAGAAATTGTCGCCTACACAGTGACTTGTTATGAGGATTGTAAATTATAACCAACCAGAACTGGATGCATTTCATTATTAAATCCTGCATAGAAGTCCCTATTGCCAGTTCTTCAAGAGAGAGGACAGTGGAGGATGGGCAGGCAGAGGCTGCTGGTGAGCAGCTGAGCCAGGGGCCACCCAGGTAAGAATTCATTAGGTGTTGCAGCAGACGATTCCCTCCCAGCTTCCACATGTTTTCAGAGATAGAGACAATTACCTTGCAACTAGGAAAGCTGTTGCATCAACGAGAAAAGTAAAACAGTGGAGACTGTCTCCCTCCCTAAAAGGCAAGCACACAACTCTATGGGAACCCAGTTCAGCTCTGTCCAATCAGAGCATGCCCTGCTACCTGTGGGACCTCCGGTTGCAAGCGGAATATTGTATAGAGAGTATGCTGTATAGAGAGGCCTGTGTAGAGGAAGGAAAACAGAAAGGCAGGATGGATACCTTTGTGTGGGCGTTTCTTATGCCCACACAGCAAGCCCACGCACTGCTAGACTCCAGTCAGACAGCCTTTGAGGTGGGAAGGCTGAGTGGAGACAGCAGCCCACTCCCACCTGAGTACCTGAGATATAGCCAGGAGCTGCAGAGGAAATGCTCGTCTGAACCTTCTTCCCTAGACACTGGGTTGTCCCACAACACCCCCACCCCTACCCGAAGTCTCTCTTAGCTGCTAGTAGATGCAGGAGGAAGGAATGGTGGGAAGCTTAGAGGACAGGACTAAACCTTCTGTCCATCATACTTTTAAAAGTCAGGAATCTGCTAGTGAAATAGTTTAACTACAATGTTGCCACAGCCCTATAGGTTTCCTTAATTACCACCTCCATTTGAGAACCCGCAGAGGCTTGTAACTAATTTGCAATAAAGTAGCATTCCCAGCCTGCCCTAAGCACTATGTACATTCCTGGAAAATAAATCAGAGCTAAGGGTGAGGATGATTTTGAGCTGGAAAGAAGCATTGAAGGGGTTGGGGGTGTAGCTCAGCTGGGAAAGTGCTTGCTTTGTAAGGATCAAGACCTCAGTCCAAGTGACAGAGTCTGGGCATGGCAGTGTGCACGGTGTGCTCACAATCCCGACTACTTGGTCAACTTTAGACCAGCGACTCTGTCTCAAAAACCAAGTTGGACAGCACCTAAGGAACAGCAGCTGAGTCTGTCCTCTGTCCTCTATATGCACAGGTACACACATGCACTTGCACATACATGTGCACATGCACACAGACACTGAGAAGCACTGAGGTCAGAATGACAGAGGCCAGCCACAGGCCAGCCAGGTAGAAATGCTGCTTCTTTATTCAGTAAGCACCAAGACAGGCTATTTTGGATAATTTTATTGCCTGTCTGAGGTTTCCCTCTCCCCTCTCCTTGCTTCTGCCAACCTCCTGTGGTCTCTGCTTCCTACTCAGTGATTATGAAGAATCAGCCATGAATATGCAATGCAGTCATGCCTCAGAAGCTCCAGCTAGGAGGTGAGAGGGGACCTTGGCTCTCTGATCTAGATCACAGAGGCTGTGAACATCATTGAGAGAGAGAGAGTTCACACGAAGAGGAAGGCAGGCTCTCTTTTTAGGAAGCCTTTTGCCAAGTATAAAAAAAAATTTTTTTTTAAAGATAGGAATGGCTGTCATAGCTGAACAGTTTGAAGTCAAGGCAATTCTTGGAGAACTACAAATAGCAACTAAATGTTTTCTAATTATGTGCTAACGGCATTCAGAACATTGCTGAACATTCCCATTACTCCAGGATCCTAGGGCCCGATTTCACTGGGGATTTTGCATGTATGTATCCAGATAGAAGAGCTCTCCTTCATAGATGTCCACACAACCTTTCAATAACTTTTGGTACTTGTCCAAATAGATAGGAAGTTCTTGAAAATAAAAATGGTTTGGATGAAACAGTTGCAGTGAACTGGGATTTTATTCAGTGGAAGCAAAGGAGGAAATAAAATTTGTCTTCATGATTTATACATAAGCAATAATGGTTAAAGCTAGTATTAAAATACAGTGTTTTTTAGCTGGTTACATTTTCATAGTTGGTTTTAATTTATGGGTATAACATGAATGTCATACAAAAAGAGAAGACACAGATGTACCCAAATATTTTATATTAGCATCTGTTAATTGTACAAAATAATGAGTTACATTGTGATATTTTAATACTTGTATATAAGGTAGAATAAAAATTAGAATCTGCTAGATGTGGCTTTCATAGAACTAGTTGAGGCTATGCATGTTTCTAAGGAAGGAAAAGCCATCAAAAACCCTACCCAGCTATGAACCCTGTGGGTTACAACAACCAGCATAGCACGGAATTCCCATGAGTGTAATAGTGACATGAATGTCGCAAAAATAACTAACTGTACTTTGTGACTGGATTCAAGGCCCACTCCACAGGAGGGAACACATGCCTGGTACTATAAATCTGGCTGAGAAAGCACGGCTGGGAGTTGATAAGACTGCAGGGGAAAACTGACTATTATTATTCTGCTAAATGGACACAGTACCAAATTGCCTTCTAAACTTGTATGACTCTGTACACCAATAGATTAGCGTAGCACTCAGCCCTATCAGAGAAGTTTCTTTGTGCAATAGACAGCAATTAAAGCAGAAACTCACAAATTGATCAAAACACATAGATTAAATGTCTGTGGAGGGTTCAGCCATCAATGGGACATCTATATCATACCCCTTCCCAAGAAAAAGAAGGAGGAGGAGGAGGAGGAGGAGGAGGAGGAGGAGGAGGAGGAGGAGGAGGAAGAGGATGGAGAAAGGGAGCAGGGGAAGAGGAGGAGGGAGAGGAAGAGAAAGGGAGAAAGGTAAGGAGGGGATAGGAGGAGGAGGAAAAGGAGGAGAAATATTGCAAAGTCAGAGATATGAGAAGATCAAGACAAAACAGTGTCCCCTGGACAGGACAGGACATGTACTCGTGAACTCATAGGAACTGTGATAATCTACATAAGTCCTACACAAGATCAAGCCAGCCAACATCACAACATGGGATGGAGAAAAAAACCACTACCCCAAGCTGAGAAGCTATTAACAGTTCATGGCTATTGGAGGAGGAGAGTCAGCTTTTTTCACAGTGTGGCTCTCGATTGTATACCGTACTCCAGTGGATGGTCCCACATACTCATGGGTATATGAGCAGTAGTATGAGCTTAGGAAGGTGGATCTAGGCAGAGTTACAGAAAGGAGTGGAAAGGTAAATATGATCAATTTCTATACACGTATGTATAAAATTCTCAACGAATTAATAGATATACTGTATTTTCTTCAAAGAAAAAAGAAATCTGTCAGTTGTCATGGTGCATGCCTATAATCCTAGGATTTGAAAAACAGAGGCGAGAGATCAGGAACTCATGACCATCCTTGGCTACATAGTGAGTTCAAGGACAGCCTGGGCTTCGTGAGATCCTGTCTCAAAAAAAAAAAAAAAATCTCATTTTGCTAGAGCTATGACCACATGATGGAGCACGTTCCCAAACTGCATGGCTTGCAGCAACTGGACACCCTTTTGGAAGAATCTGCCTTTGTTTCCTTAAACCAAATGATCAAGAGTTAGGAGATGAATCCAGGGCTCAGAAGACTGGCATCTGCCCTCACCTGTCAGTAGAGGGCTTCAGTGACCCTGAGCACAGTCTCCAGTCTCAGTTTCCTACCTACCAAAACACTACAGGACCTCACCAGTGCATCATGGGAATGCAATCTCTCCCACCACAGGCCTGCTCCAACTGTCATCAGAAGAATCCTTCTAAGGGTCTTATTAATGTATTTTCAAAGTAAGCCCTGCTAGAGGATGGCGTGACATTCCCTCCCAAGGTTGCTGTCCCTACAGTGTTTCTCTTGTACTTGACTAGGGTAGCAAGAGCCTGAGAGACCAGAAACCACATCACACAGACTAGGACCCTGTCTCACTACCTACTGGGCTCCTTGCCAGGCTGCTGCCCCTAGTGGTAGGTCATGGAAACACACCTGTTTGGTATCCTGTCGTGTGTCCTGTATCTCCCTCCCTCCCAATGGTCAAAATTCATCTCTATGCAAATAGTCTAGACATTCTTATTCGCAGTAAGTGAAAGATTTCCATAGTAATAGGAAGATTGGGGTTCACTGCTAAATTGTGTAGAATAGAAAATGCTTACCTTACTCTTAGGAATGAGGACTCAGAGGGCTTAAGAGGGTTGGGGGGAATATGTATTCCAGGTCTCCTGAGGACTGCCAAAAATTCATAGATACTAAGGCAAATTCTGGCCTATCTCCTGATGCCTCAGTAAAGAGCTGAGACAGCTTCCCTGATCACTCCTCAGTTCCTAGCTTAGAATACTATTACTTATAATAGATATTACTTGATCTGTCCAATGTCATTCCCAGTGTATTCAGGAAAAGAAAGAGTCTATTATGGGATGTTTCTCTCTGGATTCCCATAGGTCAGATGAAATCTCATCATAGAAAACGTCAAATCCAGCATACATGTATACTGTCTTCCCACATTTGTTTAGGTGTCACCTTCTACAGGGGCCTCCTCTGCTCCCTAAAAAGAAAACCTTATCTTCTCTTTTCCTTCACGTATTAGGTATTTTCTGTGGTAACTTGTGTATGTGCTCTCACTAGAGAGCAAGCTTCCTGAGGATGAGAGAACTCACTAAACTCAAGGTTGCATCTTCATTTGAACAATGATACACATTTTGGCGGTCAGTAAATATCAAATGAACAATCGTCAGAGTCCTTCCAGGTGAGTAGAGAAATTATTTAGAGATAAGTAGAAATTATCCCATCTGTGTCTTCCATGAGTGGAGACAGTGATTTTAACACAGAGAAACAATTATTTAGCCTGTCTCCGATGTCCTCCTGTCTCAACCTCTATAGCTAAAGATGGGCAGTGTGCAGGGAGAGGCCAAGCATGGTCAACTTGACTGGATTGGACTGAACTAGGAGATGCTCCTCTGGGTGTGTCTGCGAAGGCATTTCCAGGAAGATGCAGCTGAGGAAGAAAGACACTCCCTGAATTTATGGAACTGCATCCCAAAGCCTGGGAGAGGATCCCAAACTAACCCAAAGGGAAACAAAGGGGCCTGGGAGATGTCTCAACAGGTAAAGAGCCTGCTGAACAAGCCTGAGGCAGGAGTTTGATCACCGGATCCCATGGTAGAGAGAGAGAGATCAGATGCCTTCATGTTGTCCCCTGGACTCCTCAGGGATTACAGAGCGGCGATCCATCCCATAAGGACATGTATGCCATGGTACCACATACAATGTTCATAATTTTTAAGGGAAAAAGCACCCAGTTGAGCACTGGCTTTTCCTATCCTGTTTCCTGGTCTGCACATAAAGCCACACATTCTTTACAGCTATGCCTTCCTTCCTATGAGATGTGCCTTCTGAACTGTGAGCCAAGCCACACTCTCTGAGGTGTGGTCATGGGCAAGGCATCTCAATGTAAAGGTTCATAACAATTTTTCCTTGCTGACTGTCAAAATGGACAGTTCGAGGGGGCTGGAGAGATGGCTCAGCAGTTAAGAGCACTGACTGCTCTTCCAGAGGTCCTGAGTTCAATTCCCAGCACCCACATAGTAGCTCACAACCATCTGATCAAGAGGGAATCTGATTCCCACTTCTGGTATGTATGAAGACACAGCACTCATATAAAATAAATAATTAATAAATGTTTAAAAAATGGACAGCTTGTTATCTAATTCCATATGGGTATTTTTGATACAATGATGATGCTTCTCTCTGTCTGGGTTTTAGTAAACACTGCATGTTTTTTCCATAGGAAAAAAAATTGTCCCAAATAAGACTATACTTGGTGTTTGCTAATAGGATTGTTCAAAAGAAAGGCATCTTCCTGAACTACCTTCAAACTACAAAGGTGTTTCTGTCAGCAGCTGCAGGGACAGGGCACTTACTGCTGGAGCAGGTGGATTCTTTAGGGCTGGAAGATACCGGTTGTGCACAGAGCTGACAAAGGCAGTCTCTCCCATTGAATGTGACTCGGTCTCCGGGTGGAAACGGGCGCCTGGAGACAGAAAGACATTTGCCCTCAGAGTTATTCCAGCAATTTCATTCCATCTCCTCACCCCTTTGCCTGCTACCCTCCCGTGCAAATTGATTTCTTGGAGGAGCAGCAGGCAGAATGTTTGAAATATAGCCATGTCCCAAGCCCGCCAGCTGGACATGGGCCAAACAAATGTACGCGCTTCATTATGAGATGAAAAGAGAGCACTGGTCCTACAGGCTCCCTGCTTGGAAAGTAGCATGGTTTAGCTCCATTCTAAGGTGGAGGGGTGTCTGAGCAAATGATTCCTTGGGGCCCACAGAGCAGTGATTTCCATAAGAAAATTCTTCATTAAAACAAAACAGAAACAACAACAACAAAAAAAACCACACACACAACATAACCCACTTTAAATGCCATGGATTCCCACTGATGCTCCAGGCTCGTCCCTAAGAGAACAGCTTACAGGAGCAGTGGGAACCTTCTTGGTCCCGTATTCTGTAGTAACTATATGGAGTTAGATTGTCCTTTCTGGACATCTGAATTTGCAAAGCACTGGAGAACCCAATCCCTCACAATCTGCAAGTGATAGGGAGAGATGCTGTAAACATGTTTGAGAATTAGTCACAGGCTCAGTGGTTAAGAGCACTTGTTCTTGCAGAAGTCCCAGGTTCAGCAGTACCCACGTGGCAGCTCACAGCCATCTATAACTCCAGTTCCAGGGTATCCAATGCCCTCTTCTGACCTCCATAGGCACCTGGCATGCACAGGGTAAACTTACACACAGGCCAAGCACTTATAGGCATAAAATAGGTATAAAAGGCAGTAGCAGTCTCTGTGTCAGGAAGACAAGTTGCTCTCCTGCTAGACCTCCGTCAGCAACAGCACACAGCACAAAAGTGCACCTTCTGCACGCATGTTAGGTTTCCAAAGCTTGCTTACTGCCTCAAGCCAGTTTACCAACAGTCTTCAGCAAATAGTTTTCTAATGTGGGACTGTCAGTTAGAAAATGTGGAACTCGAAAGACAGACATGGATGAGTCAGAAGTCATTGGTCCGGAGCAAGTCCATGCTTCCTGACCTGCACTGGTATGTTCATAACCCTTAACCCATCTCCCCATGGCCTAATGCTGGTAACTAACCACTCACTCACAGGTACCTGCTGGACTTATCCCCACCCATATGACTGGTACCTGTTATCAAGTGTGCAGGGAGGGGGAGATTGTAGTCTTGCACCTTCGAATATTAAAAGTCCCCAGTTCAGTGGCTCCCTCTCTAAAGTGGCTTTGCCCTTTTTCACTGGAAAGATAGAGAGGCCACAGGCAGGGACAGGTCTCATCTACCTGACTTAGACCTGTGTTAATAATAAAAACTACACTGTGGTGCTACAGGAGGCCCTTGCTTCTCACTCATCACTACACCTGAACAAGTCCCTAGTCTGTTCTGTAAGGAGAATATCAGAGGGTTAAAGGCCTATAAACACAGTACAGCAAGCATACGTTCTTTGGTCTCCACTCAGGGACGGGACCTGGGTGAGGCAAGCAATATCCTTGGGGCAAATACAGGGGCTCACTGTCCAGGGCTGACCCAGCTCTTGGGGGGCATTGATAACAAGTGTGTCTTTATGTGTATCATCCCAGGAGTGTGGCTGACCCCCTTCCACACAGATCCTCAATGGTACAAGCCAGACTCCGTGTACTATAGGAATCAAAGGTATCTTCCTTTTATAATGTGCGGCTCCCAAACACAATAGCACATCCCCCTCCCATGCCAGTTTCCTTCCCTCAGACTGATCATTTTCATTAAGCTGTCTTATACAAACACCTAGCAAGCAGAAGTTTCCCCTAAAACATCAATGACTAGTGTCTCTAGGTTTTGTAGACCATTTGATCTCTGTCGTAACTCCTCAGCCCTGCCACTGTACCTGACAGAAGTCCTAACTCGTATACAAATACATAGAAAATGTTATTTAAAAGAAAGACCTAAAGCCAGGCATAGTGGCACACGCCTTCATGGCCCATCGCTTGAGAGGCAGAGGCAGGAGGATCTCTGGGAGTTCAAGGCCAGCCTGATTTACAGTTCCAGAACAGCCAGTGCTACATAATGAGACTCTATCTCAACCAAAACAAAGAAAGAAACAGAAAAGCGCTAAAGACTAATGATCTGACTAGTGAGCCACTGCCAACCATCACAAACTATAGCAAAGATACCATCTCATCTCTAGAAGGAGGAGGCTGTGCTGTCTTGGCGGGGCTGGTCTTGAATGCCTGTGTTTAAGGAATTCTCCCACCTCTGCCTTCTGAATGCTGGGACTGTGGGCACACAGTTCAGTGCCCAGCTGGAAGAGACTACATAACGTGTCCACGTAACCACCCACATTTCCAAATGAGCCTTACCCTTGTAAGCAGCTGTCTGTTCCCTACTGTGTCGTCTTTATTAAAACTTTCCTGAGGTCTAGGCCTCTTCGGGCTTGAGATACAGCCCCTTACAAACCACCACACTGCTTTATATAGAGGATACGAATAAAGCTTTCCAACCGTACTGCACTTTAACCAAGAATGAACAGGCAAGGAAAGACCAAGAACCAGGAAGAGACATGTTGGGAAAGGGCTATTTTAAGACTCTGTACTGTTCAGGACCAGACAAGGCTGTCAAAGCTTTGGATGCTGAAGCCAGCACTTGTCTGTTGGAGAGAGTCAGAGGCTTGGGAAAGATGGCTACTTACTTGCAGATGGTGCAGGCAAAGCAGTTGGGGTGGTAGGTCTTTCCCAGGGCAGTTACCACCTCGCCCTCCACAAACTCCCCACAGCCATGGCACCGTGTCCCGTACATCCTCTGGTAGTCCAGGGTACACAGATAGTCCCCGTTCTTTATGAAGAAGCCTCCCTGGGCCAGGTCGCAGCCACACACTGTGGAAAGACAAGTTTATAACTGGTCATCGCCTGCCAAATCTCTGGGTAACATTTGCCTTCTACCAGATGCTGGTGCCTCCCTGTGCTTTCAATGGTTTGGGGACAGGGAGTGGACTGGCACAAAGAGTCATTTATTATTGGGCTCTGCTTTTTCTCCTGCCACCCCCTCCCACCCCCACCCTACTCCAATCCCCTGGGAGCCATGCAATATCTCATACAAGTAAAATCCGCTGGCTATGTTTCAATGGTCTCAGTGGTATCTAAGATTCAGCAACAATCAGTCAGTCTGTGATGGAAAGATATGCCCATTTGGACTCTCTGGGATGCTGACTAAGGTGTCCCTGGCAATGCTGTTAGGAAAGGTGCCCACTGCTTGCCCACACAGCTACTTGATTTGGGCCAAGACCACTGAGTGATAGCAACAGCGACAGCTGAAGTTTCCAGTGACCATTTTTTTTTCACACTTTGGAAATCTTTCCCCAAAGCAACAAAGCAGTTGAGGCCTAAGCTGTCTCTTTGTGCAGGAAATAGGATACACTGACGATGTGATGTAACCTATGGGACATGAGAATGGGCAGGCCAGGAAGGGAAGGGACAAGTCCAACACAGAATGGTCATCTGTGATCTCGGGACATGCAAAAGAGGATGCTTTGTTGAGTCTGGATTTTGTTATCACTTTGCAAACCGTACAGCTGTGGGTGACAGGGACAGTGTAGGAAGCAGGGTTGCCAGGAGCCTGGGCCTATTCTGCATGCTCAGACAAACT
>JANHMN010000003.1:182322334-182345050 GCA_030674055.1 Rhabdomys pumilio
TCTCTCTCTCTCTCTCTCTCTCTCTCTCTCTCTCTCTCTCTCTTCTGTCCCTTCCCCTTTCCTGGCCCCCAGACTGAGCTGCCGCATCTCTGCCTGTTCTAAAATCCCATGCACCGAGATGAAGGCAGCAGAGGAAGTTCTGTGTGTGTCCATGAACTGACATCTGTAGCAGTAAGAAGTAGTTCTCAGTCTGATCTCCCACGGAGCCCCTCCAAGTTTACAAGGTAAGAGTGGGACTTCAGCTCCGCTTGCTCAGCATCTGATCCCCTGGCCCTTCCCCAGTACCAGCACTCCACCAACTCTGCCACCCCCTGAGGATGCTCTAGCCCCACACAGCCTCCACAGTGGTTGGGCCTTCTCACATCCACCATCAGTCAAGACAATGCAGACATGCTTACAGGACAAGTCTAGGAAGCTGCTTTCTCAATGAAGTGCCTTTCTTTCCAAATGACCTTAGCTGGTGTCCAGCTGACAAAACTTTAGTTGGCATAGCTACAACCACACGTGGCCACATCTAGCATTTTCTGTGGGTGGTAGGATCTGAACTCAGGCCCTCACGTCAATGCAGCAAACATTCTTATTTACTGAGCTGCTTCTCCAGCCTCCCAGAAGGAATGTTTGATGAGACAGACTCTACTGATAGATGGAACATTATGGAAAAAAGGAGCAGAAGAATTTTTTAAAAGCTATCTAAAATATCATTTTTCACACCCTCTAACACATACTCAAATGGCAACTGCCTACTGAAATGCAAGTCTACGGGAAGATGTCTGCCAATACTACCCCGGGAGAAGCACGCATATGATCTGACATCTTCCACAGACAATCGGTCTTCAGCAATCTCAAACGACATAACTAAAAATAACTAGAAAACTAGCTCTATTCCTTCAGAAAAAAATAAAGCTACTTAAAAGTGCCATCTTTTAGGTTTTCATTTTTATTACTTTTCTTTAGTGTGTGTGTCTATGTGTGTGTGTCAGTGTGTGTCTGTGTCTCTCTCTGTGTGTGTATGTGTGTGTAATGTCACAGCATACATGTGGAGATCAGAGTACATCTTTCAGGAGTTGATCTCTTCTCTACCATGCGGGTCCTGAGAATCTAACTCAGGTTCTCATGTTTGGCAATGGCCCTTCACATTGAGCCATCTTATAAGCTCTAAGACACCTTTTTTTAAATGATAAGAAGAACATTATGGCTTCGTTTATTCCTATTAGAAACTCTATGTCAAAATGGATGTCTTTATCCACCACGGTTCCACCTCTGTCTTCCATGCCCACTGCCTTTAACAAGGCAGCTGCCTCGGCCCACACTGAGCACGCTTCCTCTTTCTGGTGCTGGATGGTTACTGAGCATGCTGGAACATGCATGCCTTACAGACATCTCTTGTCCCTTCTTTAGCCACATCCATGGACTCCCTACGCTCTGGATAGACTGAGAGAATGTGACTCTCACTCACCCACTCCCTCTCAGTTCCCATCCTAGTTCTACTCATTATCAACTTGCTTCCGGCCAGATCCTGTTTTCCCGGGCTTACTGTACCTTATGCAACTATTGTGGTTGAATGTGAACGGCATCTGAACAAGGGTGCCTGCCAGCTACTGCTGGTGTTTTCTAAGACTGTGGGACCTTCAGAGGGTAGAGCCTTGCTGAAGAAGTGAGTTTCTGGGGCCTTGAGGTAGTATAGTCTGGATCCACTTCCTCTCTGGTCTCTATGGATACTATAAATAGCTGCCTCCTGCTACCTTCCCAGGCTGTGAGGGCCCTGGTCAAACATGTTCATGTCTTTTCTTTGCAAGCCATCTCAAACCTAAATTCTGGATCTGAGAGGAGGGAACCTTAATTGAGAAAATGCTCCCATACGATTCAGCTGAAAGGCATTTTCTTAATTAGTGACTGATGAGAGAAGGCCCAGCCAATTGTAGGTGGTGTCAACCCTGGGTTGGTGGTCCTGGGTTCTATAAGAAAGCATGCTGAGCAAGCCATGAGGAGCAAGCCAGTAAGAAGCACCCTTCCACGACCTCTGCATCAGCTCCTGCCTCCAGGTTCCTGCCTTGCTTGAGTTTCTGTCTTGACTTCCTTCAGTGATGGACTGCAAAATGGAAGTGTGAGCCAAATAACCCTTTCCTCCCCAACTTTTTTTTTGGTCATGGTGTTTGGTCTTCACAATAGAAAACCTAAGACACCAAGTCCTTCTGCTTGTACTTAAACATAGGAAAAAAGTTTTAAGGTCTCAGGAGATCTTATCAAAGTATCTGATTTTTGTGGTCTTTCTTCAATTTGGTGTACAATACGTGACTAGATATAGGACCCTTGCTTTGGGGCTGCAGACTTGGCTTGGTGGCTAAACAGTGCTTGCCGCACTTCTAAAAATTTGGTTCCCAGCACTCACATCAGGTGGTTCACAATCACGTGAAAACTCCAGCTCTGGGATACCTGACGCCCTCTTCTGGACTCTACAGGTTAATTCGCACATGTGGCATATGCTCACACAAACATACACAACAATAAAAATAAAATCTAAAATACTTTCTCTGAACAGACTAAGAGGAGGGAAATGCTCCCGGTACAGTTAGCTCCTGCATGATACAACTGTCAAATGACTCCCAAATCTTCACTAGCTCTAAGTAAAGTCTGCCAGAAGAATGCTTGGTGACATTTATACTGTCATAGTTACAAGGTGATGAGGTAGACTATTAAACCCACCACAGCGGCCTCATCATTTCAGAGAGGAGTCCCATGGGGACTCCAGGATCCATCTCTCCAAACTTGCCCAGGGTCACCCCAGTACAACTGTTTTTTTTTGTTTTTGTTTTTTGTTGGCCGTTTACCAACTACTAATATTTACTTAATGTCTTAATTTTTAATTTTTGGAGAAAGAGCCTCATGTAGTCCAGGCTAGCTTCAAATTTCCTATATAGCTGAGGATGACCTTGAACTTGTAATCCCCCTGCCTCTACTTCCTGAGTGTAATCCTGGTATTACCAGCCCAGTGGCACCATGATGCATGTATCCAGCATTTGGGACTGAACCCAGGGCTTTGTAAATACTGAACAAGCATCCTGCTCACTGAGCTACAACCCCAGGCCCACAATGTCTTTGGAAATAGGCCCTTATTATTAATTATTTGAAAAGGCAAGTGTATAGCAGAGCAATAAATCAAATGCCAGGGTCACCTTCCTACAAAGAAGCAATCTGCGGAAAAATACCGAGAATATTAAAAAGCAATATTCAATGGTATAATTAAATTTGAATGGCGATACCACTCCTGTTGACTTAAAATGTCATTTCTTTGTTGTAAAGAATTTTGGTTTCATGACATTAGATGGACTGAAAAATAAGGATAATAATTTTCTCACTGTGTAAAAATGTCACGCTGGGAAACATAAAAACCAAACAAACAACGGCTTCCTTCCCCCACTCCCAAACATTTACTGCAATCAAGACTTAGATGTAATAATTTAGACATAACCGGCTATAATTGGTATGTCATTTAAGTATAAACATTTCATTCATCCATATTATAGATATTATAGAGTATATGTACTGTATATTAAAGGGAAAATATGAGCACTTATTCCAGTTTGGAACTTAAAACTGAATATTTTAAAGGATTTGCATCACATTTATTTGATATGATCACACAGTTACAGACTACATAACAAACACTCAGGCCTATAATTTCCTAGGGGGAAAAATAGCATGAATCCAGCTTCTGGCCTGTGGTAAGGGACATTCGAATGTCTTTGTTGTCCCTGTGCCCTGTCTTCCTGCCTTCTCATTCCTGTCTGAATGCCTAGGATTCTTCCAAGTAGGTATTAAAAGCCTGGGCTCAGCTCTGGGCAGGGGTTGGGGGATACAAGGAACTGCTCCCATGTTTCTAAATTTTACCAGTTTTCCATTGAGCCACAAACTGGCCCAAGATCAGTGCTCACATGAGCACAGGGCAAAGTCTTAGCAGCAGCAAGGACAGCCCAAGAGCACGTGTCCACTTAAGTTTCTGTCAGCTCCCTCTGCCAGGCAGGTGGTGGCTCAGTGAACAGGGACAGACAGACTTGGAAGTCACTGCCTAGACTCCATCAGAGGGCGCTCATGGTAGTAAGCGTGTGATAAATACCATTGACAGCCTGTTTCACTCGCAGAATTTACTAATGGACCAATAAGCTACACAGTTGCGTTGTACATTGGCGTTGCCCTGGGTAGTCAGTAGTAAACAATGGGAAGGAAATCTGCCTCCAAGGGGCTTCTGATCTACTAGAGAGAGGGTTAGTTTAAAAAAAAAAACAAAACAAAAAGAAACAAACAAACAAACAAACAAACACCGGTAGGAGGAGCGGAGGAGCTCTGGTCAACCTACCAGGCAACTTTCCTTTTTTTTCTGTTAACTGTCAACAATCATTCTGCAACAGAAAGCAGTTGTTTTGGCTCATTCTGTGATGTTGTTCCTGGGGTGCAGTGGCTTCGGTGAGCCCTTCACATTCTATTCAGTCTGTGAATACATTGTGTTGTAGTGATACATTGTTTCCATTTTCCCCTTCCTTGCTCTGGTGGGTTGTATCCAATGCCTTCAGAAGAATCAGAAACCTCAAAACTCCTTCAGGGCATCCACCTCCACTTGGGTGTGGACTTGCTGGATATTTATGCAGCTTGCTTCTCTGGAAGGAATGACTTCCAAGAAGGGACAGATGTTTCAGTGTGGGGCACTTTTAATTATCTTTTACATATGAGTTTTAATTCACTTCCATCATATAGTAGGTATTTTTAATACTTTGATATATTAGTAGTCCTCGTGAGTATTGTTTCTCTTGGATGTTTTTAGGGAAATACTCTAAATTCATTTTTTTTTTTAATACAAGAAAACTCTAAAGCATTTAGAAAATAAAAACAACAAAACAAAACAAAAACCAGACCTGGTAGGAAACCCTGAAGACTAAGAGAATCAACCTCTTGGCCAAATCTGTTTCCAGTCAGGACTTAGCTTAAAACGTCAGCTCCTTCCTCTGTGTTCTCTCTGACCCCAACAACGACACTCTCTCATGTTGCCATTTGCTTGGCTCTCGTGCAAGATGTGCAAGATGGCCAGTGTCGTCTTTCTCTCTTCTTTCAAGACCATTGTTTTAAGCAAAAACCATTCATCTTTTCTTTTCTCTGCCACAGGAATCTTAGTCCTTTCAAATCACAGAAAACATCTTTGGTCACACTAAAGAAATAAAGCTCTGCAGATACAATGTATGCATGTGTGCACGTGGGCATGTGACAAGACAGCAGCGTATCTGAAGGTGAGGGCGCAGCAGAGAGAGTTCACAGTCAGCACTGAACTGACTTTTGACAAAACCTTCTTTGGCACATGCTCTGGCCCCAACTCTTCCATTCCAAGGCACTGGCTCACTAGCTGTCTGAACAGCAAGAGACTCCAGCTGTAACTGGAAAATGTAAGCTGTGTGTGAGAACTCAGCTGCAGTCAGGGGTGGGTGGGTAGGGAAGAGAACAGCTGTCCTGAGCTGGGCACTGAGGCCACCTACAGGCCCTTCATCCCGATCTGATAGGTTGGAGGGGCATCTCTGTGGAGGATTAAGTCCTATCAAAATGGCAACAAATGGAAAAATGGCCCTGCTTGTACAGGATATTTGTTTGTTTTTTTAAAATTTAAAAATTGCTCTTTTAAAACAATGTAGTCTTTTAACTGAAAACAGAAAGGAAGGAAGGAGAGATGGCTTAGTGGGTAAGGCACTGGTTTCTCTTCCAGAGGACTTGGGTTCAAAATCCAGTACCTTCATGGTGGCTCACAACATTCTGTAACTCCAGTTCCAGGGATCCAACGCCCTCTCCTGGCCTCTGTGGGTACTGCATGCATGTGGTACACAGACATACACTCAGGCAAAACACCCATATGAATAAAATAATTTTTAAAATTTAAGAGAAAGAAAGGAAGAGAAGAAAGGAAAGAGTCAAGAAGTAGAAGACAGGCCCTGGTCAACAGAAGCACACAGGACTGGAGATGGCCTGAGGGCCAATGTCACCTGCTCTCTGTCCTTTATTTCTCCCTCCATTTCTCCAGATATGTGGTAAAATCTGATAAAAACAAACAACAACAAAGCCCCTAGCTGCCGGGGCCAGTGGTATCAGAGAAACAGGGAACAAGAGGTGAATCAACACTTAGTCTTCCTACAGGATGTAAGAGAGTACAGGAGTGAGAAAGCTCAAGAATGCAAGCCTCAGGGAATCTGTGGCATTGTGCTGTCCAAGCTGGAGAACGCCATCCACAGGTGGCCCTGGAGCACTCACAACAGGACGAGTCCAAATTGACATGTGTTAAGTTAGAGTGAAGAAAAAAAAAAAAAAAGCCAGACAGCTCAAATGCTACACTAATTTAAAATAGTATTTTGACATATACAACCAAATGAAATACATTATGAAAATTAAATGGACTTGTCTCTTCTCACCTTTCTAACACAGCTATTAGAATACTCTGAGTTGCACATGTGGCTTTGAATACTGATCTCCAGAATCTTTGGGAAGCCATGGATCATCCCCTACAGAGCATTCTAGGGAGGTCAACCACCTCCAGCAGTAAAAGATTAACCTTGGAGGCCTGGGACACAAGACAGCCACACTGGCAGACTCCTGGCAAGAAGACAGAAGCTGACAGGAGTAGATGACTTTCTGTGATTCAGCAGCTTTGTGCTAAATTGCCAAGCTCCTAAGCCATAGCACATGCTCTAAAACAGAAGCCACCTAAGGAAAGCATGTGACGCTCCAGGAACGCATTTACAGCATGAAACAAGACACACATCTCCAACATAAAGGAGCTAAGCTCACTCATTGGATTCAAACCAGAAAATAAGAAAACCAAGAAATCACCAGAGGACAGGGAGCTGTGTCTCTGAATCTCTTAGAGTTCACTAGAGCGATTGAACAGACGTGTGGTTGCCACCACTTACATGTCATTATCTATTTCATACCTCATCTGCTTCATGAGCCAGGCATCAGGAAATTCATGAGCAAAAAGCTGGATTACAAAAATGCTGACACCAAGTTACCCAAATCGGGTAGGACCAGAAACCAGATGCTGACACCAAGTTACCCAAATCGGGTAGAACCAGAAACCAGTCCTCAGACATGCTGCATGTGGAGCCTGTGTATGGGACCCAGCTCCTCTAGAGTCAGCACTGTGTATCCATGGTTACCAGTATAAGGCCCATGCAAACTTCAGATCTGAGGTAATGTAATAACACACAGTCTACACAGCTGTACACTCGCACGCATGCATCCTGAGGATCTGTGTGAGATGTCTGAACACTCCAGCTGGCCACACTTATTCCAGAGGGTTCTTTTTAAAAGAAGGATCAAATAATCCCTGTATGTAATATATACATTATATGTATAATATATACACTATATAATATGTACATTATGTGTATGATGTATACATTTTATTTTTATATATTATATATTATATTATGTTATATATTGTATGTAGTATATACATATATAATATATTATGTATATATTATGTTTATATTATGTTTATATTATGTATATATATTATGTATATATATTATGTATATATTATGTTTATATTATATATATATTATGTTTATATTATATATTGTGTATATATTATATATTGTGTATGAGTATATATATATGTATATATATAAAAAATATGTGTATTAAAACACTTCTTTTAAATCAATTTAGTTGACAGTTCCTTCCTGTGTCAAGAGCACTTACACTCACTCTAGGCATTTAACAGAACTCTGACTGTAATAACACAGTCATCAACCAGCGCTCACTCGAATGCACTCAGCACTGAGCTTAGTGGATGGCGCTAACTCCGCCCACGCCTCTCCTGTGTTTTCCTTCTAGCCTCTCTCCTCCTGGAAAGCTTTCGTGACACAGAGTCCAGGAAAGCGCCTCCTCTTTCGCACACTTGATGGTTACTAGATGCTGATCAACCACCCGGGTGCCTCTGGGCCATGGGCAAGTGGCTTAGGTAGCAGTGCAGAGTCTGTAGTAGGATGCCTGGGGTCCAAGGATAAGAGCACAGGGCAGTGCAAAGTGAAGCCAGGGAGCAGACTCAGAAGTCCATGCTCCTCTCCGAACACTGTACATACACACATCCCAAGCACCCAGACACTTCCAGAACTCCGATGACTTGTTTCTCAAAGTACACACCAAGTGCTCTCCTCTTCCGAGACCCCTGAAGGACACGGATGTGGTATACCCAAGAGTCTAGACTAACCCGCTATCCTTCCTGAGCTGCAGGATACGGCCTGGAAAGTTGGTCTCATGTAAATGGAGGCTGCTTTTCCGAATGGAGGGTTAATTTTTCACTTTTCCACATGCGTGAGCACACATACGCACAGTGACTTAGCATCCCACCTTTTATTTAAAAAGGGTTTTTGTGTTTTTTTAAATTTTATGTGTATGAATGTTTGTCTACCTGTGTATATATGAAGCATATTCATGATGTGTTCACTGAGGTCCAAAGATGGTATCATAGCCTGTGGAACTAGAGCTGCAGATGGTGGTTAGAACCCTCACGTGGGTGCTGGGAACCAACCTGGCCCTCTGCAAGAACAGCCAGTGCTCCTGACCACCGAGCCATCTCTCCAGCTCTGTGCACCTCATGTTAAAAGTCCTTCCATAAATAGTGGATAACACAGTTATTTTACCAGAAATCTCTTCTTTCATAGAGGACAAAAAAAATAGGAAACACGAAATTTCAAGATTCAGTTTTCAAATGTATTTCTATAACACCCCTCCTCAACCCCTCACCCCAGGATCAGGGTCTCAATGAATGCTCCAGGACTTTGCTTTGAAAAGGTCTCTGTCCCCCTAAAGTCGAATCTACTGCTAAACCAGAGGTGTATGGGTTAAGAACTTGTTAAAGCATTCAGACATCATCCGAGGGTCTGGAGTGACATTCAGAGACCGAGTATTGATAGCTACACACCACTGAGTGGGTGCTGGAGGTGCTGAGCGGGCGCTGGAGGTGCTGAGCAGGCGCTCGAGGTACTGAGTGGGCGCTGGTGGTACTGAGTGGGTGCTGGAGGTGCTGAGTGGGTGCTGGAGGTACTGTACCTTTGCAGGTGAAACATTTGATATGGAAATGCTTGGTCTGGACCCGAAGCACTTCGCCCTTGCATGGCTCCCCGCATTTATGGCAGTGAATGACAGGCTTCTCCGATGAGTGGTGAGGGTCCTGAGGATGGGCCACTGGAACGAAACAGCAAATGATCCGGTTGAGAAGGGAGTATTACTAGAAAACAGTCTACAAGGATGCATGACCATCCCACACCACACAGTGGCAGATGAGCCACTCAGCTGTGGGAAAACTTAAGGTCAAAGTCCACCGTAACTAGACAGCCCCCGGGTTTGGCACAATATTGGAGACTCCCTTCATTAGCAGGGGGCTTCTCCTTCTCTGAACTTGTCTGGGGAATTCTAAGCCACCCCTCCCCCACGCCTCTACCTGAGGAATGAAATGTGGCCTCAGTTAGATTACAGGATCAATTTCCTTTCTTCTGACAAAACCTGTTCAGCTAGCACCTGAGATTCCTGAAATGCTTCTCCTTGCTAATAAGGCCTTTTGGTTCTCTAAGCCTTCAGCCAATGACCTTTGCTCATCTGCCAATGACCTTTGCTCATCAGCCAATGACCTTTGCTCATCAGCCAATGACCTTTGCTCATCTTGGATGTTCCTACCCTGGGGTCCCCTAAACTTTATAAGCCTTAAATCACCCTAAGTAAAGCTGATCTGCCTCCTGATAGCTAAGAACTTACGAACACCGACACCCCCAAACCAACTACCCACATGGACCTTGGTAAACGATCTATGAGGTAGGGAGACGCACACTGAGCCATTCATTGAGTATGAGTTGAACACACACACCATACCCCACAATCTTGGATCCACAGATGCGGGGGTCAGTGGCAGCCTTGGGGACACAGCCCTAACAGTCCACTGTGGACACAGCCTTAACAGTCTACTAGAGGCGCAGTCTTACCAGTCCACTGGGGGCATGCAAGTGCTTGTTCGTTCGACCATGCTATCTCTGCCTTTCACTTCAACGTTTCAAGGACTGCACACTGGGTCATTTGCAATCAGTGATTGTGGCATCTTTTTGCTGACCTAGCACGTTCCAGCAGGAGTTCCCTGTGAATCTATGATTCCTCACGGTGGAGGCCATTTCTTATAAATTGTTTGGTTTCTCCCCTAACTGTATTATATGCCCCAGGTCCCTTCTCAGAGCAGACCGCTCATGCACTGGTAACTTAGGCTGTGTGGGGGCAGTGTCTCACTGCACTGTCAGAGAACATTTTCCATCTTAATTTGGGGACTCATCTAATCCACTGGAGGCCCATTATGAGAGTCTCGTGGTATACACAGATCCTCACACATACCATGAGCAAACAATTTAAAAATAATAACAATCCGGGAAGCCTGGATCCCTCTGCATGTGACCTGCTCTCTTGCCTGTCAGTCAAAGGAGACTGGACTAGGTCCAGTGCATGAGGGACTTACGGAGATCCTCTCTGATGCAGGGTACAGTTTTCAGAGAATCAGTGTTAATTTGGCTGTCCTGGTCTCAGAGTAGGGTGCACAGTCTGAACTGTGCAGCGGCGGGAGGGAAGCAGTGAGGTAACACGGGGTTCCAGCCAACCACAAGGGCTTGTGCCTCTGCAGTTTACCTTGGCCATAGAGTGTCAATAGATTTGCATTGCTAGCAACTTCCTGGTCCAGCGAAGAGCCTTAGAATCCATGTGACTTATTAGGGAATCTACACTTGATCAACCAACACAAAGACCAATGACATTTTTAAAAAGTTTTGTCACTCCCCTGGGCAGCTAACATGAGAGTGCTAAGACCCAATGTAGAAAGCCAGAAGCTGGCGGTTGCTCCAGCATGCACAGTAGCACATTGTTCTGAGAAGAATGCATCCCCCCACCCCAAACCATCTCATTTTGCTGAAAAGGGTTTGGCCAAGACAGTGCAAACAACCAGTTTCTGATCCCATTTTCTAGAGAACAAGGTTCTTGTGAGGTTTTGATTGGGAGCAGGTGTGGTTTCAAGCTACATGTGTGACCCACATGCCAGGAGGCAGCTGTTGCCTGGATCCCAAGAATGCCTAGAAGCAGGGAACCCAGCATCAGAAGCCACCTGTGTTCCTTTATCTACTAGATAAGATCTCTCCTGAAAATCTGCATTTGCCTCCAAATTTATATTTTCTACAGGAACTGGGGGACAGAGGGCAAATGCTGTTGAGATCCCAGAGAGCAATGTGCAACAAGGCCAGGAATCTATTCTCAATAGTACTTTGCTCAGTTTCCTCCAGTTAACTCCTGTTAACGAGAAAAGTTATCATCACTGGGTGCCTTTCTAATACCGGGCATGGTTCTTACACGTAAGTCATTTATTCCAGTTGTGCCAGCCTTGCCTGGCAGCGGGATGAGCAGTAGTGCTCCCACTTGGTGGGTGAGGGTGCTCCCACTTGGTGGATGAGGAAATGGGGCTTCAGAGATGCTGAGCAGCCACTCAGAGTAGCAGCTAGCGTGAGTACAGAGAACCTCACAGAAACCCTTCTGAACCTGCTTCCATCCTCCCAGACTGTTAGGATAAGGCAGGAAATTGTAAGATATTTAGCTAGCCAATTTTACACACAGTTCCACAAGTAGCAACAAGGATTTAGCTTTTAGGGAGAACACTGACAGTTCATGTATATGTTGGTGTACGACATACCTTTATGACACATATATGACAGTGTATGACATACATTTATGACACATGTGTGACAGCATATGTGTATGTCAGTCAGTGTATCACATACATTTATGACATGTGTAGGACTGTATGTCAGTGTATGACATACATTTATGACATATATGACAGTGTATATGTATGTCAGTGTATCACATACATTTATGATGTGTATGACAGTGTATGTATATGTCAGCGTATGACATACATTTATGATGTGTATGATTGTATGTGTATGTCAGTGTATGACATACATTTAAGACATGTGTATGACTGTATGTATATGTCAGCGTATGACATACATTTATGACATGTGTATGAGAGTGTATATATATGTCAGTGTATGACATACATTTATGACATGTGTATGTCAGTGTATGACATACATTTATGACATGTGTGTGACAGTGTATGTCAGTGTATGACATACATTTAAGACATGTGTATGACTGGATGTATATGTCAGTGTATGACATACATTTATGACATGTATGATAGTGCATGTCTCTAGTGGGCCCAGGATCCTGGCTATCACTAAGTTAACTGTGCTGACCCTTGAATTATAAATCCCTGTGTCTTTAATTAAAAACTCCCCAATCCTTGCCCAGGTGTAGGGGTCAGGAACCTCCTTCTAGTATGTTCCTCAGGCAATTCTTACACATACTCCAGATGAAGAACTTTAGCAATTTTTTTCCTGAAAAGTGATTTTATTTTCATTGTTAATTGTGTGTGTCCGTGTGTGGGTTTGCACATGTGAGTGCAGGGTCCATGTAGGCCAGGAGAGAGGAATGGATCCCTGGAGCATTACAGGTGGTTGTGGGATGCACACATGGCTACTGTGAACCCAAACTCAGGTCCTCTCCAAGACCAGTGTGGGTCTTAACCACTGAGCCATCACAGCCTGAAGGTTAGCATTCTCATTAAGTAGGCTGCTAAAAACAGGATTTATAGCCCACCTTTGAAGACCACCCTGTTCAGCATGTCCTACAGGTGGGCACCACTACAACTAGCAGGGCCCATCCTCTCTGGAAATGACACGAGAGCACGGGGCATCCCTGAAACAGAGGGTGAGTCTCTGCCTAAGAAACCTGGAGATTCTCGTGACACTCAGTTTCATATTGCTAAGCCAGCCAGTCAGGCTGACTCACGATGATGGAAGGAAGATCTGCTGCTCTCAGCTTTTCTGTGTATGTGAATAAAGGGGCCAGCTCAAATGCTGGCAGCTGCCTCCCAGGTCAGAGCAGGGACCAACATCTGCATTCTGTAAACATTTCCTTTTAGAAAGATGTATTCCACCTGAAGGTTTCCATGCCTGGAGAGGGCTTCCATCGTCAACCAGAGATAGAGAGATCACTTGCCTTTCCTTCATTTGGCAGCCTGAGCTCATGTGTGCACACACACATACACAAACAGACACACACAAACATATACATACATACACACAGACACACACATGCACAAACACAAATATACACACAGATGGATGTACATACACAAAAACACAGACACACAGACACACACACACACACACACATACAAACACAACAGGACAAAATCACTGTGTGTTTTATCCTAACAAATTCAATGTAGACAGAGTCTCCCTCCTTTTACAAGGTGAGCAAAGAGGTTCGTTTTATTTTGCTGTCTTCGACGGCTTGGTTATTACCAAGTGCATGGCAGTGTTTGTTACTCCAGTGTGCTGACATGTGCTGAGACACCTGCAGCAGGTGCTGCACTCGCTGTGTCTGAAACATCAGCGCTGGGATCACAGAGTCGCTCACTTTTGCTAATTTTCATGTTGATGACTCCATCAGAGCCTGGGTGCTCTCTGCTTCTTCTACTGATGGGGAAACATTCCTGTTATGTGCCCTTTGCCCAGGCTTCCCAACTCATCCCACTGTTCCTAGTGGTCAATGATTTACCCTGGAAGGTGTGTGTGTGTGTGTGTGTGTGTGTGTGTGTGTGTGTGTGTGTGTAGAAGCCATGAAACTCTTCCATGGCTTGTTCATCTTAGGAGAAATTCAGGGAACTCCCAAAGCAGGATTGTCTGCTTTCTGAATAATAATGAAACAAAAGAACCAGTGCCTGAGATGCAGATTTCTCCAGGGCATAGAACCAAGTTTGGAGAGGCTGTGGCCCCTCTGACAAGGGTGCCTGCTGCAAGCTAAGCCCAAGGAGCTGTGGGTTCACCTTCACAGTCAAACAAAGTGGTCCAGCCACACCTCTGGAGCTCCAGCATGGGCATGAGATCAAGAAGAATGACCCTGAGGCCCCAACAACCTCCAGTGTCCATAGGCAGAGGCCATTACAGAGCCTATCCTGTACCCTCTGATCAAATCCAGAACCAATTTCATCTTGCTCATGCTACATCCTTCTTAGAGACAGACATGAGGCTAGGACATGTGAAATGAAAAGCTCCAGGGCAGGAAAGATCCTGGGTCCCATGTCAGGACTCAGGTGTGTTACATGTACTCTGGATTATATGAAATATTGAGAAACGTTAATGTCACGGTCTTCCTCAGCCTTTGGGGTGGGGTGGGGAGTGTGCAGGGGGGGTGTTGGGTGGTGTGTCGGGGGGGGCATCGATAGTCTTCCCCAGGCGTGAGCACCCTAACTGATTATCCAATACCAAGTGGTCAGCCCTGGAATCATTTACATATAAGTAACATTAAATGGACTAAGCAGACTGTATTATATACAACAATAACCAAGAGGAAGAGACCATGAATTAGAGAGAGAAGGGGAAAATGATATAATTATAAATTCCCCCCAAAATTAAAAACACTAAGAAACACGGGCCTTAGCTAAGGCTGTTAGGAACACTGGCTGATTATAACAAGTGAATTGCACTTACATATCAATAGTGAGGGAAGCTTGGTGTTAGGCAAGGAGCTTACTGCGTTATATCTCAATTCCTTTATTCTAATTTTTTGAAGTAATTATGCTTAAAAGAGTAAAACCAAAACAACTACAGAGAAACCTCCGCTAGCTCTCCAGGTCACAAGTTCAAGGTTCTCTGCTGGCATCGGGAATGTCGGTAACACTAGCCTCTGAGATTTCATCAGCTGAGTACTCGTTGTGCTGAGGAGTTTTGAACACAGGTAGTCTCGACTGGAGAGAGCAAGCTTGAATGTTACCGAGTGGGATTAGCACACAATCTCTCCTGAGCTGAGCTTGAGACCACTTCCTGATTTCCCCAAGGTCTCCGCACGCTTTGTGTACCCTGCTTAAAATGGTTCCTGTCTGTCCCACCTCTCCAAATCCAACCTGACCGACAAGGTCCAGCCCAGGACATCTCAAGTTCTGACACAGGTCTGAGTTTCTGAGATGGCATGGAGGGGTCAAAGGTTTCCTTTCCTCTATCTTTGCTGACCTATTCTGCTCAAAAACTGCAAAAAAAAAGGCAGGAGGGAGGCTTTAATGGGACATCTTGGGAACTGCAATTTGAGATACATTAGTTCAGCTAGCAAAGAATCAGCATTCAGGAGGCAAGAGGACGTCACAGTATCTTCACTGTACTGAAAATTCTTTGGTGAGGAAACTTCTGTCAGATTTAAGGGCAGGTACTGTATAGCTGGGGTCATATGACCCACAGAACATAAAGAATACATAAAGGTGGTAAGACAAGAGTCCAGTAACCTCTTGATCGGAGTGTTGAAGCTCTCTCAGCACACACAGCCATTTGTTCTATCTGCTGTCAATCAGAGGGAAGTAAGCAGACCTCATTCCCAGCAACAGCTGGATTCACAGCTGGAATGGCACACAAGTCCAGCCATCTGGTGGCTTCTCCATATCATTCGTATGCGTGCATATATGTGTGTGGTGTGTGCAGGTGTGTAGTTGGTTGCACTTGTAACCAGCACAGGAAAACTGGGGCCAGGAGGATCCCCGTGAATTCCAGGTAAAAATCAGAGGCCCTGTCTCTAAAAGAAGGTGGGACAGTTCCTGAGGAACATAGGACAACTGAGGATGGCCTTTGACCTCTACATATTTGCACACACATGCACACACAACCCCCCAAAAAACCACACGAACACACATAAGAACATTAGTGAATCACTATTACAGGTGACAGTTACTAAACACTGTGTTCCAGACCTTGTACTGTCCTGGTGTGCCAAGCACAGACAGACTTTCCCCACACATGCCACATGGGGTACTGCTCCCTGTTCTTGTTTTACAGAATACAGGGTTTACAGGAAACCCAAACAAGAAGAGGTGAACACCTTGCCCAAGATCCCACATCTAAAACAGTCGGCTCCAAGGCTCATACTTGGAAACTGCAGGAGGCTGGGATTTCCTGTACAGAAAAATGTGTACAGGAGGAAACAGGCAGGCGCTCTAGATTCTGATTACCCAGCTCAGAAGAGGCAGACACCCAGCTGCATCGTCACTGGAAAGGGATGCCTGCTAGTAAACAAATGAGCAGACAGGGAAAACTCTTGGAATACAAAGGTGAGAAAAGCTGCCTGCCCCACACAGCACCCTGGCAGCCCTAGCACAGGACAGGGCTGGAGTCTCTCTCAGGTTCAGACTGCCTGGATTGTACCCATAGGTGGGGAATTTGCATGGTGATAATGACTCTAGGAATCCTGGGAATGGCTCAGTGGGTAAGAATCTTAGCTGCACAAGGATGAGGACCTGAGTTTGGATCACTAGCACCCACACTAAAAGCCTGGCATGACCATGCATGTACCTGTAAACCATGTGCTGTAGAGAGCAGAGATCACTGAAGCTTTCTGGCCAGCCAGTCCAGAAAAAACAGTGACTCCATGAGAGATTCTGTCTCAAGGGAATAAGGAGGACCATGATAGAGCAGGACATCTGACATCATCCCCTGGCTTCTGCTCCATTAGAACACACACACACACACACACACACACACACACACACACACGCACTCACATGCATACATATACACAAGCACATGCACGCACACGCACACACACCACATGCACACACATACACACACATACACAAGCACATGCATGCATGCACGCACACACTACATACACACTCATGCACATACATGGGCACATACATGCACATACCATGCGCACACATACGAGCACACACACACATATGAACACACACATATACACATGCACACACATGTAAGCACACACATATATACACACATGTACATACAAGCGTGCACACATACACACACTCATGCACACGTGTACTTGCACACACATGCATACACACACATATGAGCCTTACACGCTTACAGACAGGATGCCTAACCCCTTGGGAGTCTGTGCTACAGAAACTGCTTCACTGCCTAACTCTCCGATTTCAGTCACCTTCTAAGCACATCTCTCCCACCTCCCACTCCCTTTCTTTGAGCTAGAGCGGCACAGGAAATGAGAAATGGAAGCAGTTAAATAAATGCATGGGGTGCTTAATGCACAGTTTACTCTGCAGCTCATTTCCGGCTGTGGCAAGTGGCAGTTACCAGAAGCTACACACGAGGTTACCCTGTCATTAGTGGTCCAAATGAGCCTTCTCTTGAATTGGCCTCTGCGACCTCCTCTGACACCTTGTGAGTCTGGTAATCAGGGTTATTACTTGGTGCAAACAGTCCCACAGGTGGGCTCTGTTCTTGTCTACCTGCTCTGCTTGTGGCTTTCTATTAGAGAGGTGCCCCTGTCCCCCATTTGCCTTGTCTGTGGCAACCTGCTCACCCCCTGCCAGGCTCCTGAGGACAGAAACAGTCCAGGCTCAAATTCAGTTAATCTGATTCCCTTCAAGGTGGGGAGGCTCTGAGATAACCATTGTACAACCAGGTGGTTGCCTGGAGTGACTCACATTGCATGCTTGCTCTCCATGCTCCACCTGCCTGCTGTACAAGAAGGTGGGTCTCAGAAAGAATGACATCAGCAGTGCCTGTCTTCCCTCCCTTCCAAGAGTGACTTCCTGGACACACCTGTGACTGCCATGACTCACCAAGCCAGCACTCTCCTCTGCCCTCTCTCTGACTGCTGGAATTTTACCTTGTGGTACCGTCCTAATGGTACAGAGCAGATAGACTCTGCTCTGAAAATTAAGGGACCCGATCCAGCCCTTCCCTCTCTAGCCAAGTACCTCAGCTTTCCCAAGACAGTAGTCAACAGCAGGTCCCAGGGTGGCAGGACAGCCTATGTGAATTTCACTGCTTCTTAGGACAGCAGCCTGGGCACCAAAGCCTGAGTCAACTGAATGTCACAAAGGACAGTCAGAAACCTATAGACATAGGAAGGTCTGGAATGTGACAAAAACTCCTGGAATTTTATAGAACTTTTAGGCCACCCGGAGACCTCAAATTGTCCCTGCACCAGAAATTCCTCTTAGAACTGGATCAAGTCAAACCCTCCTGGCAGATCACCACATCTTAATGGGCTGGGAGAGAGCCAGGGCCATCCTGATTGTAAGATGGGAAGGCTCCATGATGGCATTTGAGCCATCTGTGGGAATATGAGTCAAGAGGGAGGTCAGAGTTAGGCATGTAAGCTGAGGATCCTGCCAGGGCTCCTTCCCCTCAGTTCCTAACCCAGACTCCTTACACAGGTCAAACCACAAAGCAAAGAGCTAAAGTGTCCATTGCAATGTCCCTACTCAGAACAAACCACTTGTCAAAACCACACAGAGCCTCCCAGTCCTCTCTATCTTGGTGTTGTTTCCTCATATGTTCTAGAACATGCTTGGAGTCACTAACCAGCTAACTACAGCATTCCAGACGAGCTTGTGGGGTGGTTCATGTCTGAACAGCACTTCACACCATATAAGAAGTGGCCAAGAATTGCAACAGCCCCATCCTACAGATAGAAAAACTGAGCTTTTTGAGGTTCTAATTTGTTCTAGCAGTGGGGATTCTAGGACAGCTATGTAAGCTAATGGCCTTACTTGGTAGCTTAAAGGTTGCTAAGATAGAGAGGTATCTACACCATGGAAACTGGCACACTTTACAAATCACCGTCTTCCTCTATGCCCACTGGAAGGCTGACTGTTAAACATTTACCTGTACACTGCTGTCCCAAGGTCACATTGCCACAGACAGCAGAGGGAGGCTTTCTCAGCCTTTTGGGTGTTTGTAAGTTGCAGTAAAGGCGTTTGAACCCTTTCTTAAAAAGACTCTCTCACTCCTCCCCTGGGAACAGACATCCAAACTCACCTCCCCCAGGGGCCTCTAGCATCTGCATCCACACAAGGAGCCAGAAGCACAAACCAGTGTTCACAGGTGCAATGTCAGGCAAGTTGCAGTTTCTAAAGCTGCTCCCTAGTCCTGGCTCCTGCCAGACCTGAAGTTCAGCTTGTTCGGGCTTCCAGTATGACGTAACACTGCAGGGTGTGGTCTTTGCAAGCAAAGGCAAACACACATAATCCATATCTGTTACCTTGCGAGGCATCCAGGTGACAGACAGCATTAATCCTGGTGACTTGTTCATTCTCTTATTTTACTGTAAGGGCTGGTCCCTGCTCAATGGAAGGGGAAGTCGCTCCCAAACAAAGCACAGGTAGCCTCAGAGGCCGAAACACTAAATAAACCCCTCTGTGGAGTCTCCTTCGAAGGCAAATCTAACTTGCTACAAGCAGTGTGAACACATCCTGACCCGGTGTGCTGGCTGAAGTAGTGTGAATCCATTCTGACTCAGTGTGCCTGCTGGGCTCTCCTGTGAGCAGAGGAGTGAGAATTGCCTATGGACATCTCCAGCTGAGCCTCTAAGGCAGGCAGATCTCACTGGGAAGAGGAGAAAGACATCTCGAGAGTGCCTGTGTCTGTAGTGTATAGCACATGTCTGGGCACATTAGGAAATCAGGTTTGGCTGGAGGACAGTGGAAACGAGGCCATCAGAGGTGTGTAAGGCAGGGAATGAGGTGGCCCTGTGTCTCTGAAGAACAAACTAAGGGACCTGGAAGTTAAAGCTCCTTATTTGCATCTTGCACTGAGTGTGGTCTGGTCCTCTATGGAGCTTCATATCACACTGCAAATGAGGTGTGAGCTCCTGGGGTTCGGCGTGGGAAAGTGGTGAGAGATGAAAGGTGGTTGCCCAAGGGATGCTGGTTAGATGTGTTGGTGCCATTCCTAGCTCTGCTCCGCCTAAGGTTGTGACTCTGAACAACCTGCTTCTTGTCTCTGAGCCTCGGTTTCATCCTCTGTACAATCTTACCCTTTTGCTCAGAAGAGCTTGTAAGTGGAATGAACCCCAGGGTTCGGTGCCTTGCCTGACAGAAGAGTGTTCAAGGAATAAGCAGAAGCCATGGTTATTGCTGGGTGTTTCAGTATGGGAAAGTTTAAGTCAGGTCACAGTTTAAGGCCTTTGGTTACAGAATGTCCGAACACACCACCTCGAGTCACTTATGTTGAATGTCAGGTTGTATGGTCTTCTGACTTTCAGGGGTAGGTGCCTGCTTCTTGTCAGAACTGTCCAAGGATTCTCCCAACTCTGAGTCACCATTTCAGCCTTTCAGAACGCTGAGGCAGGAGTTCTCACTAAAAGAATCCTTTTAGTGAGACACAGTTGGCTATTGTACAACACAGCCATTAAAGTGTGCAATCTGATAGTCCTTGGTATAGCTGCTGAGTTCTGCAGTGATCACCACTGTCTAATTTGTGGGTGTGCACATTCACATTCAAGTGTGTGTGTGTGTGTGTGTGTGTGTGTGTGTGTGTGTAGCAGTGTACATAGACATTCTTAAGTGCACATGTGTATGGAAGCCAAAGGATAATCTTGGGTGTCATTCCCTAGGCATCACCCACAATTCTTAACAATCAGGGCCTCTCATAGGTATGGAGTGTGCCACAGAGGCTAGGCTAGTTTGCCAGGAAGCTCCCAGATACCCTCCTATTTCTTGTCACCCGGTGCTGGTCTTATAAGCTTGTCCCACCACACCCAGATTTTACTCTAAGTGGAGTCTGGGGATGAAACCCAGGTCTTTGAATTTGAAAGGCAAGCAGTTTACCAGCTGAGCTATCTGCCAGTCCCCATCACAATCTGATTTTTCAAGCATTTTTCATTACCTCCAAAAGGAATCCTGTGCCCATAAGCTGCCATGCCTCCCTCGTCTCAGTCCCTGGCCTCTGGAGACTCCAGAGACTTACTGTCTCTGTAGATTTCAAACAAAGCAACAGGTTTGATTAGTTGGTGTCAGCTCCTCCACATTTACACAGTAATGAGGATCCACTGTACACACACGGATTCATCCCCTAAACTTCTACCTCCCACCTGAAGAATACACAAAACCCTCCCATCAACACTACTCCTATGTCCTATGTCATTGCCAGTGCCTCTCAGAAACGAGTCTACAAACAAGCCATATATAAGAAATTTGAACAAGCGCTGTCACACTCTGTCTATGCCTCATGTAGGGGTTTCCACAAACACAATTTTCCTGGAGGACTGTCAACACAGGGATCAGCCACCAAAGGCAAAAAACACTAAGCTGTGTCAGTAAGAGATTGGTTGCTTACAAAACTCGGGTGCTAAGAGAGGTTTAGAACACATTTTTAAAAATTCAAAGAGGTATCTTGAAATAACATTCTGAATGATGGTGTGTGTGTGCGCGTGCGTGTGTGTGTGTGTGTGTGTGTGTGTGTGTGTGTGTGTGTGTGTGTGCGCGCGCGCGTGTGCGTGCAGGGATATGTGGAGAGGTGTTTGTGGATGGGTGGTATGGAGGTCAGAGATTGGCTAAGTTCAGATGTCACTCCCCAGGAGATGCTAACCTTGATTTCTAAGGGAATCATGGGCTCATTGTATCTTTCGGTGAGGAATTCATGGCAACATGGGAGTTTTAAGTCTTTAAGTCTCTAGCTCAGAGATGCTGAAGCCATGGGTGGATAGAGACTTACACCAGCTCTGCCTCAGCCCTCTGGCTAGGGCTCATAAAGCAGAGTTCCTTATGGGGAGCAGCTGGAGGGATGCTGAACCACACATCTTCTGAGCGGGCCAGGGTGATGTGGAACAGGTAGCTGGGATGGCTGAAGAGGTGGATACCTCCTCCAAAAAGAGTCCTGAGCCACACAACTGTCAGCTCCAAACTGTGTGTCCAGTGATGCTTATGGTAATTCCAGCACTTGGGAGGCTAAGGCAGGAAGGTCAGAGTTCAGGGTCATCTTTCTGTGATTTTTGAGGTCAGTCTGAGTTACATGAGACCCCAAAATAGACAACAAGTGACCAGATTAACCACACATACACACACACACACATACACACACACACACACACACACACACAAACCAGAAAACAGACCTCAATAAAACTGAATTGGTCAAGGTCATTACTGAAATTCACTGCTTTGGTTCACTACCAAGCCTAGGCTACGTCCTCCAGGTTAGCAAGAGGAGAGGGGCGCACGCTCAGAACCACAGTCCAGCAGATTCCCTTCCTGCCATCAGACCCAATACTCTTGACCCCTGGCTGGCTACTGAGATGGGACCTATGAACAGGAGATACCCATCTAATGCATGCACCATCTGTGGGGCCTTCTCTCCTACCAGGGACCCAGAGCCCCTGTTGTTTTTCTAGGGGTTTCCTCAAACCTCTTTGCCATTTTCTATTGAACATTCCAGTGAGGAATAGCCTTGTTGTTTTTGATTTCCATCCACTGCTCTTAGTCTCTCATAGTGTTTTAAATACGGTGCAGCAGAAAGAACGGAAAGGCAAAAGATACAGATGAAAGGCAGTGAAATGAAATATCCACACTTTTAAATAATGTATTTTGGCTCTCCAAAGACTAAACAGAGTTGTTGTTTTTGGGAGCTGAACACCAAATGTATTTTACCCAAGAGTTCCACATAGCTCCATCAACCCAGGAAACATGCTCCCCAACTTCTAAAACTGTAAATGGTACCCAGAGAACAGGGCACCTGTGCATATTGTACACACCTGGATCACACCTGGAGAACAGGGCACCTGTGCATATTGTTCTCACCTGGATCACACCTGGAGAACAGGGCACCTGTGCATATTGTTCAC
>JANHMN010000003.1:182345060-182366761 GCA_030674055.1 Rhabdomys pumilio
ATCACACCTGGAGAACAGGGCACCTGTGCATATTGTTCACACCTGGACCACACCTGTGCATATCTGTACACACCTGTATCATGGCAGAAACCAAGGCCTCCTTCCTGCAGCTACAGTGAACCCCAGCATACTTCACAAAAGCTATCTCATAACTTCTACCCACCATGTGCACACACAGGATCAAGCAATGACAGCAATTTCTTGGCTGCAAAGATGTCACAGGAGTCTGGCTCTATTATGTGACACACACAGCTTTGCTCTACAGAGCAGAGCCTCAGGCCAGCAAGATGTCTGTTACTTTGTCTTCGTCACCTGGTCATTGTGAGCAAGATGAGGTTGGCAGGGGGAGTGGAGACATTCATGATGTAAAAACGGGGAGCCACCTGCAGGATCCATCCTTGTACCCACAGAAACTGTGGACCATCCACAAGAAATCAAAGTGAAGTCCCTAGACCAGGACCATCAAGATTACCTGAACAGAGTCAGGCTCTGTCCCAGATCTGGGGGATCAGAAACTCTGGTGTCAGGGATTTAGAACTCTGAATTTCACAAGTTCCCCCACCTCCACCTCTGGCTCCCCATCCCAGGAGACTCTGCTTGCTAAAGTCTGAGACCCCAACCAGCTTCTCTGTAGGTGTTTCTTTGCTTTTCGGGTTTTTGTGGTGGTTTTCTAGCAACTTTCTAGACAAGCCTAAGTTATTCAAACAAGTCAGCCTGTCTGATTACAGTGGGACCCAGACTCACGCTTGGTGCCCCGGGGCACACTGCATCATAACAAGATTAATCATGTCACTCTGTGCGAAAACACGTTTCAGAGAAAAGAGGTCAATCACAACAAATATCCACTCTCTCTGTCATTAACAAAATTTGCCCTTGAATTTGAAGCTCCTGCCAGTGAGGGATAAACATTCCTGTGGCCCAAGTCGCCCTCAGCTCCACACACAATGAAATAGGAAGCTGGCCTGCTGTCAGCTGCCATGAGCCCAGCCCAGCCACAATGGGAAGAGATCCCATGCCACTGTCATCAGTGAAACTCCTGGAAAATTCTCTGGCTCTTTGATGCTGACTTTGACACTGTCATGGGCCCCTCCTCAGCCTACACTGAACTGTGAATATGGCACAGAGAAGCCACCACCTCAAAGTCCATACCAAGGAATGTCTCAGGGTAGGGTGACCTCCCCACCCCCCCGAGCATGCTCTTTCTTCAAGAAGTTGGAAAATTCACCTTGTTCTCTCTCTCCGAGCAACCATATGGTTGTATAGGTCAGAAGCTAACTGTGGGTCATGTTCATGTACCATACATATTGTGGGGTTTTGTTGTGGCAGTGGTTTTTAAGAAAAATTCTCTCATTGGCCCAAAACTTGCCAAACAGGTTAGCTTGGGAACCCCGGGGGCTACCTGGTTCTTCCCACCCAGGACTGGAGTTGTAAGTGAGCCACCAGGCTCAGCTTTGTTTTACATGGGTGCTTGGGACTGAGTTCAGGTCCTTACTGACTGAGCCATCTTCCCAGCCTAGCCTTTAATGAGGATTTTGGTGACACAACATAGTTTTGACAACCTGCCTTGCTACTTGGAAAGGATGAGAGCCACTTCCCAAAGTCTGGGAGCAGTTAAGGATAGAGTAGGCAACCCCTAGCACAGATGTTCACTCTCTGAGGAGTCTTGACTTCGTCAAAAATTGCTTCCAGGGGCTTTGCGGAAAGTCCGGTCACAGGTCCCTTCTCTCACGTGTATGCACCTGTGCAGCTGAAGTTTGACTGTGGCTGAATTTACTTTTCTAGATTATTATTTTTTTTAATACCTCAGTGAGTTGGTGGCACAGAGCAGGCATCTATTATGATTTTTTTGTATGTGACCTTCCTTCCCTCAGCTGTGGGAGCTATACACTGACTGCAGACAGCCCTTCTTGAGTGAAGACCGGGCTGCTGGAGCCACACAGGTGAGAGTAGCACCTCCATTCATCACAGTAAGAGCGATTCACACTTGCATTTTTTTTCTGTCTTGAGTGGAACATTATGTCAAAAACCTGAGCTTCCCCAAGCTGAAAAGCTCACAGCTGAGTTGTGTGAATAAGTCATCGATTGAGACTGTTGATTGTGAAATCATGGTAGCTGTGGTATTCCTTTAAATTAATAACTTCTGAAATGCCCTTGGTGTTCCTTTAAAAACCTTGGGGTTAAGAGAAATGGCACACACTCAGAATACTGAAGCAGGGAGAATTATGAGTTTAAAGATAGCCTGGGCTGCATTATCAAGACCCTGCCTCCGCCCAAAGCTAAAATCAAACCAACACACACACACACACACACACACACACACACACACACACACACACACCAAAAGCAACAGCAACAAAACACTCAGCTTTTCAAGTTAAGGCAAGATGAAAAAAAAAAAAAAGAATGACCTAGTCAGGATCAGGATAGGGGTAGGGTCACGGACTTCAGCTCCAGCACAGGAATCCTCAAACACTGACTCCTGAACTGGAAGGGTTCTTGACTGAGAAAGAGGGCCTTGAAAGATGACCCTGTGGTCTTCAGACACATGTGGAATCCTTACATAACACTCAAATAGGCAGTTATAGCAGTGGGTTTGAGCGGCATTGGGCAGTGGTGTTCATTCCCTGGGTGGGTGGTGTCTGTGCTCTCCAGGCTGTTTACAAGTTCATCTATGAGGTCAGCTCATGCTTGAGGAGAGCACAGTGTGTGCCCAGGCCACATAGGTGACAAATGTCTAGCTTCTCTGCTGTTGACTTAGGTGTGGAGAGCCATCTGGGGAGAGCTCATGAAGGGATGGGCCTCTGAGAAGCTTTAGAAGGAAGCAGAACTTTAGGTTTCCGATAATGCAGAGAGAGAGGACACTTGCATTTCTCATGGGGCAGCATCCCAGGTTGGAGACGACAACCCCTTCACATAAGACTGTAAATAGAAGAGAGGCGGCAGCAAGCATGGGCTTGGGAGTCAGGGAGAAAGTTGGGGTAACCTCAGATCTTCTCTCTTCTGGCTCAGCATTCTCTCACATATGCTCTGACTCCCATGACCCCCTTCCTCTAGCTGTGGAGTGGGGACTAAGAAGACTAAAGGCAGACTACGTAAGCTTCCATTTGCAGATGTAATAGAACTACAACTGAGATCAAACAAGATGGCGTTGGTTTACATGGGACTGGGGAGAAACCTATAGACAAGCAGGGAGCTTTGAACTTTACCTTGTTAATTAAAGTTTTAGCTGGGAATGGGAAGACTAGGGAGAGTTACTGATGCCAGCTGGTCTGCGGGTCACATTTGAGACACAGGATGCCTCCGGCACTGCCAGGAGCAAAAAAAAAAAAAACGTGGCTTGTAGATATGTCAAGTCCTGGAGGATGCTGGACACAGCAGTTATGACCAGCAAGGTGTAGTGTCAGCTTTTTTTCGGACACCTCCAAAGGAATGAAAGACCCACTTCTAAAATCTTCTTCAGGAGCCTGGCACCTCAGGACGGCTATGAGTGTAACCTAACACAGAATCACGAACTTAAACGTGAGATTTTTTTTTTTTTTTTGGTAGCACAAAAAATTATGGAGGTCTCAAGTAGGAATTTTGTAGACACAGTCTCTGTCATAATGTCATTGGGCACACTTGAATTTGTAAGCTGATCATGAGCTCTCAGCATCCACCACAGCTGGAATACACATTTCTAATCATACACCAGTGCCTTATCCTAGACACCGGTTCAGGGCTTATTAAAATGACCTCCCCACCTCCATCTCCACTCCTATTACTTATTCTATTTCTTGTCCTCCAATCTTTCCCAAATCCTATCCAGGTCTAACCTACATGAGTTGCCGAGCATGACAACCAGCTGCATCCCACCTCCAGCCCCTGCAAATCCCCATGTTGAAGGCCTAACCCTCAGGACCTTAGAACATGACCTTTATTTAGAGTTGGGCTTTTCTTAAACAATCAGATTAAAAGGAGGGGTCACTATCCTGAGTCCTCATCATTCACCAGTGTCCCTGGGAAAGACAGGTGCTCAGCGTGAATGACACAGGTTTGGAGGCAACGACACCACGATGATTCTACAAGCAAAGGAGTGGGTGACAAAGGAGCCTGGCTGAGCAGCAGAAGCTCAGACAAATGCACAGACTCTTCCCTGGGGACTCACCCAGAAGGAACCAGCTCTGCAGAAATCTTCACTGTGGACTTGCATCTTCCAGAACTAAGGCAACACCTTCCTGTTGTTTAAACACCGAGCCTGTTCTGTTAGGGGCTCCTGGAAAGACTGTGTGACTTGTGCACCCCTCTCATTCTCTCTATCACATCCCTAGCCAGATTCCATCCATCCTCATGTGGGCTTCTCTCTCAAATCTAACATTTTATTTCCACTCTCATTTGTCACATAGCCAGATATCCCCAGTCTTCAAAGGTCCAGATTAAGAGGCCCTCTGCTCTAAGATGGCTGATCAGAATACAGTGAAACCAAACCTGAGCTAAGAAGCTTCTTCCACACACCGACTCCTATCAGTCACGTGTGAGCCTGTTTAGCTTCAAGAGTAGACGGCCAAGAGGCAAGGGAGTCGCTGTGCCCTGTAAGTTCACGGGATGTCCCTAACCCGGAGAGAGTATGCGGTGTGGTGATGGTGTGGAGGAGCTTCCTGGAGGAGTGGACTTAGTGAGTCTTAAGGGGAAATAAAGGAAGGACCTCTGCAGCCACACCTGCTTCTGAGAACACTCAGTCCATTTTCAGCAACTGAAGTGAGCCAGGAAATGGAGCCACCCCCACCCCACCCCCATTATCTGGAACTTATGTCTGTGCCAAAGCTCCCTGTGATGGCGGTTCAGCTGGCTTCCCATAAGGAGTCTGTACAGTTCTCACTCAGTGCTGGAGAGACTCCATTTACCAAAACCTGAAAGACACCCAAACCCAAGGGATCCTAGAGTCCCCTTGTTCCTAACTGGGTAATTTTGTCACCCTTTCCCTACCCCGCCCACATCCCTGGGGTTACATCTAGCAATGTCTGGAGACTATTTTAGCTGTCACAAGTGAAAGGCCAGTGCCACCACCGGTATCCAGTAGGGAACACTGATAAATGCCTTGCAGTATGCAGGACAGAACCACAAAGAAGAAGCTGACTGAATGGTAAGGAAAGCAGCTAAGAGATCTTACTGTAGAGACATCATTTGTGTAACACACACACACACACACACACACAGAAAGAGAGAGAGAGAGAGAGAGAGAGAGAGAGAGAGAGAGAGAGAGAGACAGAGGGGGGCACTCTCTCTCCACTCTCAAATGTCAAATGTCAGGTAGAGAACAGACATCTCTCCTTGTAGGAGAATGAGCATTGAGATCTCTCTTGTTGCAGGAAATAAAACATAGAAGAAGCCCAAGTCTAAAACTCCATTTCCCTGGCTATGTCACTTTTGCGGCTGAATTCTTTATTCTTTCACATGGTCACATAGGTTCTGAGCCATAATCACCTTTATTATTTAAATGAGATATGTTTATAACTTTATCTCTGGGATTTACTTATTTTTTTCCCCCTCAATCAAACACAGAAACAAAACAAACAGATTTGTTTAGAAACTGTGCCAGAACACGTAGCAGTTAGCCAATTACAGCTTTTAAATGAGTATGGTGGGTCCCCGGGGTGCAGACTGGCAAGTGTGCGTCATCTTCAAGAAGACAGATATTGACAGGTAAACCCCCAGAACCCTTCGGTGCTTCTTTGTTAGAGGGTGCATCAAGGATAAGGAGCCCTTGAACACCTTGGGGAAACAACCACTTCATCAAGATTCTGAGATCGATTAGTGTTTGCAAGTTCGAGAGAATGAGTGTCTGATCAGGAGAACAAAGATGATAAAGGTCATAGGATGTGAGCTGCAGTCGGTCTGCACCAGGCCCAGCCATGCTGGCTGAGCGTGGGTCTTCTCTGCAGCCTAAGTCAGTCATTGGAAGTGGCTCAGTCATGCTGGCTGAGCATGGGTCAGGCCCAAGCAGAAAGGCAGAGGAAATGACTTACAAAGCAGCTTGTGCACCTGTAGTGAGCACAGCAGGGAGCCAGAGACCCACCTTGCTCCGTGGCCTGGACACCAGGGTGCTCTGAGCCTGCTAGGTGGTCCCTATCAGCTTCACGGGGCAGGTCAAAGCCTGAAGAATATGGTATCAGAAACATCCCAGAGGCCAAAAGGCACAGGTCTCCTGGCAGCTCTGACAGATGAGACCTGCTTCCTCTGTTAGAGCATCTCCGTGGGGCAGATGCTAAACCAGGTGCTGAGATGTTGAAACTGCTTGCTGTTCACACTGGGCTGTGGGAACAGCAGTCCCTCTATCTGCATACATTATCTCAATTATTGCTGTGTGGCCTTGAGCCACTTCCTTACCCTTTCTGATCCCCAGCTTGCTCATCCCTAGGATCCCAGTGCCTATCTCACTTTACGGACTAATGAAGTACCTTCGCTTCTTTTCCTGAAACTCTTGTATAAACCACCCAAAGAAATCCTGTTCTTCCCTCTTGTGTGCTGCAGCCAGTGTAGTCAGAGTTAGGAAGCAGCAGCATGAACTGACATAGGCCTTAAAATAAAGAAAAGAACAGCCTCTAATCAGTGGCTGAGGGCTGAGATAACGCTAGCATGTGGTCTCCTGGGAGCCTGCCCAGAGCGTTCCAGCTAGAGACTGCCCAAGCATGGACACAGGTAATCTAAGTGAGGCTTAGGAAAGATGCTATTTGAACACTCCTGACTGTGATCTATACCATGTACCAAAGGTCTGGGCGGCCATAAGCTCTACAGGAACAAAGTGGACCCGTGGCTTTTAAAATGTCTAACCACTCATAAATAAATTACATACATTGAGACACAAACTCAAATCCATTAGCAGCAGAGATCTGGGCCATGTTATTCTGGTTGGGTGGAAGGTGTCCCAGCTTCCAGCAAATGCCAGTATCCGGATTTTGCACCGGAGGTTCCCTAAATAAAGGAAACATCACCAGAAAGCATTCTTATTTGTACCAAGTCATTGCTGAAAGATCAGAGAAAAAGCAGGTGAGCATCCAATGTCCCCAGCTGTGAATGAATAGCATGGTCCCTAGATCCTGGCGTGCAGCCTCCTCATTGCCAAAGCAGATGCAATGCTCAACTCGACACTCAGCACAGTAAAACCAAGCTGAAATTCCAGCCACGACCCAAGTGTAGCCCTTTATCTCACACACAAAAAGTAGAAATAGAGAAGTTACTGAGATTGTTCAATATAGGCAGAAAAGCATCTATGTCTGTGTTGGTGGGAAAAAAAAAGTGTCCTGCAGGAGAAACCATAACAATCACAAGCTAGCCGGAGAGTAGAACCGAAGTGCTCCTTTATGTCAGAAAAATGACCATCGGATGGTCCTCTGGCAGCTCTGATAGGATCACTTCTAACCTAGGAATCTAATTCCACTCTAGAAGAGTCTAGAAAGACAAATGCTAGCCTTTGCAAATGGAGACTGAGAGTACTGGTCAAAAGGTTCCCTTGCCCTATCCCTGACTGTGTTTGTTACATTTTGCTTTTAAAATAAACTAGACTTTTCACATATTACTTGAATGACTAAAAGCAAGCAACTGCGGTGTTATTTTACATTTCCCAAACAAATTGGTTAAACCAGAATTCAATGTTCAAAGGTTTATCTTAATCTCAGGGCCACGCCTAGTAGGTAAACAATATACACCTGTGCAGGCCACGCCCACCCTCTTTTCACAGTCTTGTGTGTCGCTGCCGCTTAGGGTATCCACTATGAAGGTGCTGGGAAGAATGACTAAAGCTAATAACGAGCCCTTTCCAACACCCAGGGGCTCCTCAGTCACACCAGCTAGGCTTGGGCTTGTCCCAGCACAGCCCCGCCCATAAAAGACCCCTTTATGGCAAATCTTAACGACCTCATTGATGGATGGAGGGAAGGAATGGAAGCTAGGGTGGGAGGTGGGTGGCAAGTCTCAACCCCAAATCCGAAATCCACTGGCAATTAATCAAAAGCTATGCACACCCTGAGCTCAGCTGTACCATACTGCGATAGGCTGAGATTTGGAAGCTCGGTTCCGCGGAAAAACCAGACTTTGTCCTACAGAGATTTTTTTTTCCCCCGAACGTCTGCTTGGATTTCAAAAGATCATTGCTGGTAAGGTGCCCCAGCCCCGCGGGGCCATTGTAACTTCTACAAGCATGCAAGGTGATCGATATTTATAAATACCTTTTTCTTTCACCATGGCAACCGGGTCCTTGGCTGAGGGCACCGAAAGCAACAGGAATGAACTCTAGGCGTGCACGCAGACCGATGGCCTCTGCGGAGGCTGCGAGGAGACGCCCCCGGCACCCACACGCCAAGACCGGGCAGCCTCACGAAGTCCCGCCCCCGCCGCGGCTCCCACGCCCGCCCGCCCGCACGGCGGGCCGCGCCCTGCTCCCGGACGCTGTCTTCTGGCTGAAACCACTCGCTCCAGCTGCTGCGGTAGCAAATGCAAAATTCCAGCGCTCTAATCTCCGGTCACTGACACCACCTTGCATTCCTGCCGCCCGGGGGGGGGGGGGCGGGAAAGTTCCTGAGTCTTGGCCCCCCTCCCAGGGTCTGATAAATGATTGCCGGAGGAGAATGGAGGCCAAGCCACACTCTGCCAAGGACTGTTCCCATTAGTAAAGTCGTCAATTGTTAGCTTGTTAGTGCCCTGTGACATCTGCTTTCAGTCCTGATTACAGCCTCTTTCAGGCAGACCGAGTAAGTAAAATTGGCCCTGATAGAAAAATATTGCCAAGACTCCTCCAAGTTCATTTTCCTCTGAATAATGCCATTTGATTGCTTGCTTGCTTGCGCGTGTGCACACACACATACACACACACACACACACACACACACACACATTTTTATTTGTGAATGGGGGTTGGGGCAGGAGAAAGGAAGAAGGAACAGACAGAGAACCCTAACAGAGGGCCTTTCGGGATCCAATTTCCTATCCAGGATCAAAATTAAAATCTGACTTATGCAGTTGGGGAAGATCCTAGCTTCTGTTTTCCCTCTGCTGCTTCAGCATAGTCCTCTTAAACCGCGTGGTTGTGTTGTGTGAGGGAGGAACACTAGTCACAATTAAGGAGCAAACAGGCTCTGCTGCAACTGTTACACCCAGGACTGACCCAACTTGACTTTCAGGGAGAGTAGCATACACCAGAGAGGGCAGCTCCTGGCTCTGGCTTTCTGACCTAGTGCAGGTCACAGGCAGGTCGGTCAGCAGAGGACTTCCTGGTTCACAAAGCTGCACCTGTCTCCCAGATCCAGCCTCACGCACCCACTGTGTACATCCACCAGTGTGGGAGAGATGTGGATAAGCAAGAGACAAAAAGACAGACATTGTACTGCTCAAGGGAGACGAGCAGACGAGCAGATGGCCAGCCAACACATCTTTCCGAACCAGAATGCACAGCCAGTATTAGACGGTATTTACTGCAAATATTTTAACGTGTTGGGTCTAAGAGAGCCAGGGGAACAGAAAGGAACGGGGCCGATCAACCTGCCTCAGCTTTGACTCAGAGTGTGCTGCCGGCTGAAATAAATTGGTGGGGCTGGGGAGAGGGAAGAGAAGTACCAATTTCCTTAGAAGAGAAGCACCCATTTCTTCACTGTCATCGTCTTGGGCGGGTCTTGCCCGCTGGCTTTCTGGTGTGTAAAAGTAGAAGAGCTCAGGCAGCTGTGGCATTCTTACATCTGTGACTCAGGCTATTGATAGCTTGACTGTCTCTGTCCCCTCCAGCTTCTGTGTTGTCTTTTCTATGACACCCTTCACCCACACTATTCCTGCCTGGTGCAGCCCCATTGGGGCTGGGTCATGCTTTTCCCATATCAGTGCCCGACTGGAGTGTAAGTCTTGAAGAGGCTAGAAGCAGTTTTTTTAGCCTCCATTCATACCCATGAGCCAAGCAGAAGAAGGATACCAACCAACCACAGTGCAGAGGGATGCCAGATCCAAGAGCATCCCAGAAGGACACAAGCCCTTTGCATTCCCTGATTTCATGGTTAAATCTGCTCTTGTCTTCTTTCCTTGCCCTAATCACCCTCAGCCGTTAAAGAGATGTTGACAAGCAAAATCAGCTGCAGAGAGCTGGAATCAGCTTCACTGCCGAGCAGAGCAGGTGAGCGTGTTCTGTTACGCTAGTTGCACAAATAGATCAGAACTGCACTTAAGCCTGGCTCTCCAAGGATCTCATGTTATTCAGCTGAAAGCTGAAGACTAGCCAGGCTGAAGACCTGGTTCCTAATCCCCAGCACAGCACAACAAATAGATAAAAAAATAAAGCAGAGTGACTGACATCTCTCTCCCCACCCCTACCCTTTCCCCCCTATTGGACATCACAGCAAATTCTTTTGACTTCCAGCTCAAGCCCAAGTCATTCACAGATGCACCTGATACTGAAATTGCCATTAGTTCCATCACTTTTAAACTCTACATGACAGTTTTTTTTCTGAACAAACCGTGCACCTCTGGGGACAAACTGCACAGAGTCTAGAAAGGTTCCGGGAGCCAAGGACCAGCTGGTGTCTATTCATTTTCAGAAATGCCTTCTCTACAGGAAAATACTACATAGTGGCACGCGCGCACGCGCACACACACACGCACACACACACACACACACACACACACACACACACACACACACCAGTGTTTTCCATGGAAAGAATTTGTCCCACAGTCAGTGTGGATGAGTCACCAGCAGTTAACTGCTAAATAACAGTCCTGTGACAGAAGTCCCCTGACGATCAGACACCGCTACTTTAGTATAAAAGCATCCATTCTGTCTTCTCAAGACAACCAGAGGCTACTGCTCAAGTTATTTTTGTCCACTCTGCCTCAGGACTAGATGCTTCAAAAACAGAATCGAATAGCGATATCTGCTATTTACATTGAAAGCTGGGGGAGGGGGGAGAATAGAAGCAGCGGAGGAAACGGGGGAGTGGGACAACTTGGGGGGCTGGGTAAACCAAGGAGGGGGAGGACAAAGTCTATAGTTCATGAGAAAGATTCTTTTATTCATTTTTCTAAAGATGATTTTCAGTCAAACTAGCTCAGCTCACTCAGACGAGATGCTCACAGTGTGACACCAACGTAGGGGTGTCCGTGCAAGTTTACGCTCAGCCCTCCACCTGACTGCTGCTTTTTCACACGCTCGCAAAATGAAGCCAAGATCGTCCATCATTTGACCAAAGTATGGAGGCCATACTGCTGGAGAGAAAAGGCTTGCAACCTTTCCCCACCACTCTGGGTAAAACATCAAGCATCTGCCACTGAATAGAAATGCTTACTCAGAGGAAAATGTTAGCACTGGAAACAGGCCCTGTGGAAGGCGCTCTTCACAGCAGAGCCTGCTGCACAGGCTCCTGTAATGCAGGAATATAGGATCCTTTCAGGCCCTACCACCCTAAGGTGTACAGGTAACAACATCTCCACACCCCTTGACATTCTCTATAGCAGAATCCAGTAGGAAACACACACACACACACACACACACACACACACACACACACACCAGAGAACAAGTCTCTTATTTTCTCTCTACTTTATGCTTACATCTGCCAACCCCACTTCAGATGCTAGCAGGACATTGGCTTGTGTCAAGCATCACACAGACAGCACAGAACGAAGATGCACAGATACCCCTGTTTCGACTAGGAAGGCACATTAGGCACAGACAGTTCTGAGCCCCAGCCGGGACGTCAGGATAGGAGGTGAACACAGGCTGGCTGGGAAGGGTGGAGCACAAATGACCTTTCCCAGCAGAGGTCACAGGACAGAGGGTATCAAGTAGCCAACTGCTTGTAGTCTTGTGGGCGGCAGAGGAAGCACAAGCTTAGGTGGGTGGGAGATCACAGAGGGGCTGACCGCACTGCATGCCATGCTATGCAGAGGCTGAGCTTTGGAGCTAATGTGGCTAGAATCTCAAGTCTAAGTTACTTCTTAATTCTGAAACTGGGCCCTAAGGTCTTTGGCGGCATCTCAAATCCCCCTGTGACCTGTTTCCAACACTGTGTGTTCAACGTATTTCCCATGTTTAGCAGACTGGCTGATACGGACTAGATGTCCAGGAAGTGTCTGGGTTTGTTAGTTTATTTAAAATCTCTCTGATAATAGGGGTGGAAGGGTCACTTTACACAACACACATGCAGCATGTTTTAAAGGCACAGTTCATCCGGGAGTCTTACAGTTCTGGAGTAATGGCTTCATATCCATGAAGCTATATGCTTGGAGGCATGAGGATTGATTGCTTACTTCCACCCCCAAGTGTGCTCTGCAGATCCCTCAGGACAGACATGCAGACACCCAGCCTTCACTGCTGGAGTCTGATGACTCAGGTTCCACAGGGATGAGGCCTGAGCTGCAGACATCTCCCTTGGTGACTGATGACCCTGAGCCCAGGCAGCTAGCTCACAAAATAGGAAGATGGCATAAAATTTGCAAACTGCTATGCGGGCTGTGGCACCACATCTGAAAGATAATCTTTCCACTCTCCACTGGTTAAAATAATGATCTGTATGACAGTTACCACAACCTAAGGACAATGACTGAAAGCAGTGAGCAATTACAAATGCCTCTGCAGTCTGGGACAGATTCCTCCCTGTCTGGATCCTTGGGTCCTATTAACCCTAGAGTGCACAGCGGACAACTCTTAGGATTTTTCTCAAATGGTCTCACCCACTCAATGCCTAGCCAAGCCCTGATCCTCAAGTCCTTAAAGGAGAAGGATTCTGACACTTGCTTCCAGGGTTTCCCTGTGGTCCTCAAGAGCCAGGTCTGAGTTTGGATCTAAGCAAGAAGATATGGCTCAAGAAAATGCCAAACAGTTGCCGCAGTTTATATAAAGGTCACTATAAGCAATCCACTGAAGATACCAATGGCAGAGTCAACAAAATGTCATGTTTCTGCAATCTATTCCTGGAGTCTGAGACTCTTTTCTGATAGTCTCGCAGACTTCAGCCTAATTTCAGGTACGTGAGACATTCACACATACCGAAACAGCCCTGACTGACTTCATAGAAGCATCGTGAGAAGCAGGCTACTATCAGCTTTCCCATTTTCTCTCATGTCTGCCAGGTACGCGTTCAGGATTTCAGCTACAGAGTGGCCGCTTTATTAGGCAGGGGTGCAGTGCTTTCATGGCAAAGGTCCCCACCCTCCGGTAGTTACTGCCACCAAGACTCCGACTGCATTCTGACACATCGACTCTAGTGTTTATTTTTTTGCAAAAGATTATGAGCTCTCTCGGGAGGGAGTTCACACATTATAGCTTCTGTAGGCAGGCGATAATGACATGATGTTGGAATGCAACATTCGATGAAAACCAAGTGCTTTAGTCAATGGTCCCTTGATGTAATAAATACCTGAAAGTATTTCCCTTGTGAGAAATAAGGTTTACAATGGGCAGGTTTTAGTCCACAGGCAGTAGGCTCCATCGCTCTCAGACCTGTGGTAGGGAATGCATGATGTCTCAGGGCTGTGAACTCAGAGAAGAGGCAGGGTCTCCATGATCAGAAGACCTCCCTCTGGGCTCCACTTTTACCATTTCTGCCCCTTCAGCACCAACCTGGAACCTGGAACATGGGAGCCTCAGATACATTCCAGATCCAATTACAGCTGTTGACAGCTTACCGTATGAAACATCTGAATTCTAAGTAAATATTTGTTTAAAAAAAAGACTGAAAAAAAATCCAGCTGTTAATTTACTTCTAACTTTAAAAGGAAATTCATTATCTTAAGGAAAAATAATTTTAACAATTGCTTGAAAGTATTTGCCAAGATCCAAATGGAGAGTGACCTTGAAGAGAAAGCAAGCTTTCTCAGGGAACGTACACAGCAAAGTCACTTTGTAAAGTCCTCGTGCTTCCCTCACTTAACCTTCGTCACAGATTACAGGATGCCAACCATGCGTCAGCCACCACTGCAGCCTGCTTCCTGTCACCACTCTACATGGTCCTCATCACAAATGGATGCAGTACAGGTTAGGACACTGTGTATGAGCTAAGAGTCAGGTTGGTCCAAGTTCAAAGTCACAGACTCTGACTTTGGGTATCCGTGTCTTCCATTCTATGGAGGTTGTGATAGTCCCTCCTTATTCCCAGACTGCACACCATACCAACACACACACACACACACACACACACACACACACACACACACACTTGAGACACACAAACACAAATCTATGAAAATGCTTGTGCACACATGAACACACATAGTCACACATATAATCACAGAGGTATGAACATATATTCATGCAAGTGAACACATGCACACACATACACATATATAAACACATATTGGCATCTATACATCTACTCATACACCCACCCATACACACAAACACACACACAGGGCAAGCACACAGAGAGAAATATGAAGACATATCCACATAAGTCTTTTGTGCACACACCACACATATATTCACTGAGGTATGTACACACATATTGGCACACATGCATTAACTCAAGTGCACACACACATTTACACACACACATACACACACACATTACACATACAGGGGCAAAACATTCCATGCAAGTATCCAAACACATACACACACTGCCCACAGAGAGACAGGTAAGCACACATGTCCATGCAAGTCACAACCTCATATGACCCCCTGCCCAACTCCAACACCCACATGCTTGTTAACCTCTTTGGTAGTGTTACAGGGGACCCAAAGCAATGGAAATGATACTACATCTTGCCCTTGTATATGTTAAATAATCTCTCTCCTGATAATTTATGCTCTGTCTGATGTCAGATTTTATGGGAGCTTTAAGGCAAGAGTCTCATGACCTTGTTCTTCCAGGTACAGCCTCAATGAGCAGCAGAAGTCGGTATCCAGACCCACATGTCTTTGATTATGTTGTTTAATCATTAGCTCTAATTCTCAGGAAGTTGTGTTTTGGGATTTACGTGAAGAGTTAAAAGTCTTTTGTTGGTTATGGATTTTTAAAAAAAGATTTATTTGCTTTATTTATATGAGTACACTGTAGCTGTCTTCAGACACACCAGAAGAGGGCATTGATCCCATGACAGATGGTTGTGAGCCACCAATTTGGTTGCTGGGAATTGAATTCAGGACCTCTGGAAGAGGAGTCAGTGATGTTAAACACTGAGCAATCTCCCAGCAAACAGAATTTTGCAAGATACAAACACCCTGCATTTCCCACCCTCGCCCTTGCTTGGCCTCTCTGGTTACTCTAGTGTCCTGGCACTTCCCAGAAAACATGCTTTTTCTCATTCTCCTGGGACATTTCAGTCAACACCCGAGGGACAAGCCAAGTCAAATGAGCAACACGAATAGCCATCATTCCCTTTGTGACCACAGAACGGATAGTTCTAGAAGAGATTGTGCTGCCCACACACCATGCTGTGAAAATCTGCAATTTGTATGACTAAGGAGGCATCAATGAAGATGAAGACTAAAGTCACAGAGCATGCTTGTCCAGGATTGGTGACACAACTGCACGGAAATGGCCCCATCCTCCTGCCTGGCCTCTGACCAGCAGCAGTGTTACTAAGCTAGACTGGCCACACAGGAAGCTTGCTCAGACACAGGCTGGGCTTGACTTTCATGTACTCCATGCTCAGTGGCCTTGGGCACATTGTTTTCCCTCTGTGGGATTCAGCAATCACATCTGTGAATGGCAGTAACACATTCCAATGGCGAGGTCACAGTGAGGACAGGGCCAGCTTCCTGGGTGTTCGACCTGTGCGAGGTGGGGTCACAGTGACATCTGTAATGATACACACAGTCTTTCAACTTACACCTTGTAAGTGAAGTTCAAAGGGACAATGGAGCACAAGTACCACCAGGGGAGACGTGCATGGTATGTGTGCCTCATCCCTGCTGCCCCGTTATCATGGCCTGTCTGCCGTGGCCCAGGAGCACAGAAGTCAAGGCATCTTGGTACACAAGAATTCAAGAGTACAGGAAATGAGAACAAGGTGTGTCCTCTCCATGGTTGAGCACACACTCCAGTCAAATCCTTTCCCTTGAATGTAGTAAGAAGACGAGAGGAACCCTGTTGCCTCCTTTTCACCCATACTGTCTTCCCGGGTAAGTCCCCAGTAAGTCACTTTGAAAATGGTAGCACTGAAGCTTTTGGCTTCATAGAGAGTCAGGAGCACCTGAAGCAAAAGTGGACAATGGGTGGGGGTGGAAAATGAGACCTGTGAGTGACTTCTATGTATGTGCCTAAGAGGTAGCAAGTACTTTAGGAACGGCTGGGAGATAGTGTTGGGGAGAGGAACTTTGGAGGGCAAACCGACAAATTGCCACTCGAATTAGTGTGTGGAGGGAAAAGAACAAGCCACATGGGTATGTGTGGACACAGATACTCCATACAGAGTGGGATCAAATGCCCTGAAGTAAGAGCTTTCTTGGGAAGTCAAAGCATAGGGAAGCTGGTATGATCTCTGTGTGTGCGTGCATGCATGAGTGTGTGTGTGCGTGCATGCATGTGTGTATGTGTGTGTGCATGCATGAGTGTATATTTAATGTTTGATGTAGATCCTCAGCATTGACCAGTGTGTGTGTGTCTGTATGTGTGCATGTGTGTACATGCGTGCATACGCATGTGTGTTTGTGAGTGTGTGTGTGAGTGTGCACATGTGTGTTCTGTGTGTATGTGGTGTGTGTGTGTCTGTGTGTCTGTGTGTCTGTGTGTGTAGGTGGAAGGGCTGTTGCTCCCTTGCCTTTTCCTGTTGAGCTATGAAGCTACTGAAGATTCTGAGCACAGAGCCCAGGATCTGGCTGCAGTGACCAGAGGGAAGAGGAGAGGGGAGAGGGGAGAGGGGAGAGAGGAGAGAGGAAAGAGGGGGGAGAGGGGGGGGGGAGAGGGGAGAGAGGAGAGAGGAGAGAGGGGAGGGGGAGGGGAGGGGGAGGAAGAACATGAGATGCAGGGAACTGAATTAGGGCACTAAATAAACAAACAAACCAATGAATAAAATCTCCAGGCTGAAAAGATGGCATGGCACAAAATATTGAGAGGAAGGAAGTGATTGTAGAAGCTAAAAACTGAATTCTAAGGACCAAGAGAGCTTCAACATTAAGAAATGAACCACAGAGATGCCAATAAGATATCAAATTCTGAGGACAGAAAAGTCTGAGACGATTTCAGTGAATGCCGGAGAGAGTCCAAAACACTGTGAGAAACCAATAAAATGTAAGATAAAACTTAAAACCTGCTCCACAAGGACAAACCAAGCTAAGGAGCAGGTCAGACACAACACATCTGAGCAAACACAGAGCTGAGCTTGCAAATTAAATGGTAGACATGTAATATTTTAACAAAATTTTATATAGTAAGTTAGTCCTGGTCTAAAACTAAGCTTTGGACTTCAGAGGTGTTATTATTCTCCAGATATTCAGTCAGGGGAGAAAAATAAACAAGTAACCAAAAAAGCAAAAACCTTGCCACCTACACAGAGAGAAGCATGTGCTAACCTTAGATTCCTAACAGGACTAGTGTGTGAAGGACAAAGGGCCTGCACTGAACAACCCCGACAGAAGGGAAGAGCTTAGTTACCCTGAGCCAAAGCCTTTCAGACATAAAGGCAATGGTAGACCCCATGTATACCCACACACGTGCATGCACACACACACACACACACACACACAAACACACACCCTGGTCAGTGTTGGGGATCTACATTAAACATTAAATTAGGTATGATCAGGAACAGGCATCACAGGGCCCAGTATGTAAGGTTCTGAGGGGTGGGTGTTACAGAAAGCCCGGTGGAAAGAAGAGACCTGGGACATTCTCACAGACTGGTTATCTAGAGCCACCTAGAAGAAAAGGCAATCTAAGTTATCTGTATTTTTATGCCAAAAAAAGAAAAGACTCATGTTGACCTACTGATCACTTTCAAGGAGTCCCTGAGTTAGATCATATATAACTATATATATTACATATGGATCGATGGGACAAGACCCTGAAGAGACCAAATATGTTCACCAAACAGAACTTGCTTTTTTCTCAAGTAAATCAATGATTTATTGGGTCATTTTATTGTGCAAACATAGTGCAATTTATAAGCATGCATACTGGACTTAAGCCTTACCTCCTTAATACATGTAAATGAGCATACTTGGACTAGCTGGTATAATTGGGGTTAGAACTAGCAATGTCTTGATAAATAAATATGCCCCAAGTGTCTTCTCAGGATGTGCTCACATGTTAGGGAGAGACTAGGACTCATGACACCAAGTTTTAGCCATGAGCCATGGCTAAATCATTTAGCCATATCACTTAGCCATGATATTCTAAGTGCTTACATGTATATGAACTCTCTTTTAAATGCTTAAATAGCTTCGTGTTGCTGAAGATTAACCAGTGATTGCTAGTGTTCTCTGTCATATGCACATCACTGTATTTCTGTAAGAGCTGCCCTGTGAGGCTGGTTCCTTCCCTTCGTTCCTGCAAACCCCAGGAAGACAGAAAACACTTTGCTTATGTGTTTGATCTATTGAAGTTGTGGGGGAGGGAATCGGACAGAAAGAGAAATGCTTTTGAATGTAAATTACTTTCCTGGATTGAGATCTGAAAAACCCATTTTGTCTTTCTTGAATAAAATACAAGAGCTCTGAGAACCTTTACTGGATATAAATTTCTGCACAGAAAAAAAAAAAAAAAAGAAATCAAGTAATGGACAAAGGTAGTGCTGAACCACAAATCCTGTGATGGAAAGCCAGTTGGATAAAACTCGGAAAGAAATGGCTGTTGACTCATTAATTATGCCAGCAAACACTATATCTTGTGAGTTTACAGCACAAAGCGTTTCCTCCAAGAGGCTGGAAATGGCCTGTAAGTCAAAGAGAAAGAAATTGAGCCGGGCGGTGGTGGTGTACGCCTTTAATCCCAGCACTTGGGAGGCAGAGGCAGGCGGATTTCTGAGTTCGAGGCCAGCCTGGTCTACAGAGTGAGTTCCAGGGCTACACAGAGAAACCCTGTCTCGAAAAAACAAAACAAAAAACAAAAACAAAAAACAAAAACAAAAAAAAAAAAACCAAAAAAAAAGATATTTACAAAAAAAAAAAAAGAAAAGAAAAGAAACTGAGCCTTCTCTGAGCTTACTTTCTCATGGTGCAAACAGCAATGTTCCTAACACATTTTTAAAGCTATGTAGAGAGAGATTTGAACCGGAGACACTGAGAACATGTCTCGGCAGGTTCTCAGAAGAAATGTTTGCCTTAAAGGAGATTAGGAAGGGCTTCAAGTGTTAGGTGATTGTTTCCAGCCATAGAAGAGTGTGGAACACTAGTTGAACTTGGCATCTCTCGACAACAGCCGATACCTGTAGAAATTAAACTGGATGACATGTGCTGTTTTGTTTGTCTGTTTGTTGGGGGCCTTTGATAAGGGATTTAATAAAAAAATGTGTTAAACACAGTTGCTCACATCCTTGTTAAACTCCTAATTAAAACTGGCCAGGTTAACTGTGGTCTGTCAAGTTCAGCTGAAGTATTACTAAGCACATTACCATCACACCACAGTTCCATTGAGGATAATACAGGACTAAGTGGTGACCTTGATAACCAGGCAGCTACTTATCCAGTATCCACTGTCCCTGTGGTGTTGATGGATGCTTACCAAATGATTGCAGAGATTGCTGGTCCCCTTTAAGGACAAGTCAGGCCTGTCAGATGGATAAGATGAACACATCCAGCTACACACTAGAATCACGTTAGCACTTCAAGGAATAGACCGATATGGAAGAGAACTGAGAATTCCCCAGAACATTCCAGTGATATTAAAAAAAATGACCTTATACACTATCTGGGTCAGGACGGACAGAGGGAAAAGACTGGGTGTTGGAGGTAGACTCAGTAATTTGACCTTTCTCTCAAGAACTTACTTTCTTCCTTTATGGGTCTCATGCTATGTCGTGAGAAGTCTGTTCCTTCACACAGGCTGCATGCAAACACTTAGGACTGGATTTTATGTTTGCTTGTTTTTCTGGATACTGTGAGTCAGAATCGTCTTATATTTTCTGATGAGTTTCAATTGCCATCTATAGCTATCAAACTGGATGACTAAAGACTTCTAAAGAGCAAGCAAAGGAATCTTAAGGGCTACCAGAGAGCATTTGCAGAGCAAGTTGAGAAACCAGCTAAAAGATGCCACAGAGGAAAACCACGGCTTCCTTCGCATAGCATGTTACAGCCAAGTACGTTGTAGTGTCATGAACTGCCTTCAAGAGGAAGATATCACTTATCAAAATAATGTATAGGTACTGTGGAAAATAGTCTATAAGGTTCTCAAAAACTCTATTCAGAATTATCGTATGCCCCAGCAATTCTGCTGCTAGATAAATACTTAAGAGAACAGGAAGCATATGGCCGAGAAATATCTTACACACAGTGTCCATAGAAGTTCAATTTATAACAGCCCAAAAGCAGATAACTCTATAGAATGTGGTATGTACGTGCAGTGCATGGATGAGTCTGACTCATCCATGAAGACAGAATGAGGCCATATAGAACATGTGATATCACTCATCCATGAAGAGAGAATGGAGTCGTGGCATACTTCAACATCAATGAACTTTTAAAAACTACTATCTAGTCCAGTGGGTCTACTATCTCAACCTGTGGGTCAGGACCCCTGTGGGGTCAAACTACCCTTTTGCAGAAGTCACCTAAGACCATTGGAAAACATAGGGTTTTTTTGTTTGTTTGTTTTTGTTTTTTCGAGACAGGGTTTCTCTGTGTAGTCCTGGCTGTCCTGGAACTCACTCTGTAGACCAGGCTGGCCTCGAACTCAGAAATCCGCCTGCCTCTGCCTCCCAAGTGCTGGGATTAAAGGCACCCACCACCACTGCCCGGCAACATAGGTATTTTTATGTTATGATTCATAACAGTAACAAGATTACAGTTATGAAGTAGCAATAAAAAACTTTATGGTTGGGGTCAGCACAACATGAGGAACTGTGTTAAAGGTCGTGGCATTAGGAAGGTTGAGAGCCACTTTCTGGTTGGAAGCAGTCTGACACAAAGGTCACCCGTGTGATTCCGATCTTATGAATCTCCAGCCCCATGATCAGTCTTTAAGGACACATAACTAAAACACACATGAATATCATCCATTCAATTCAGTGATACAGTAAATTGCCTACATTTCTGGGCCTGAAAATAGAATAAAGAAGCAGGAAACAATTATCAATAAATCAAAAATAAATAAAATCGAGGCATGTCGAAACAGGTGGTGGTATGCCTGCCTTTTGCTTTTCTATCATTGTTCACTTCGCCAGGATAGTTTTCTTTTGCTCACATTCTAGGTTAATTTTATCTAATTTTCGGTTCAGATGTCAAGTCTCGTTTTTCTTTCTCTGGCCTCTCTGATATTCTTTCCTTTGGAAAATAACTACATTAGTTACCTAGGTAACTACTTATCCTCTCATTTATTGGATGTAGGGGGAGAAAAGGAGAAAAGATTTTTAAGATCCCACTGAATGTAGAAATCTTTTTATTTGTTCTTTTAGGGGGTCACAATCTATTTGCAATGGGATGGTTTTAGTCACATTTTGCACATGATGATAGTGAGACTCAGAAAGAGTAAGTGACATTTCTGAACCACACACCTGCACCACACACACCTGCACTACACACACCTGCACCACACACACCTGCATCACACACCTGCACCACACACACCTGCACCACACACACCTGCACCACA
>JANHMN010000003.1:182366771-182386494 GCA_030674055.1 Rhabdomys pumilio
CACACCTGCACCACACACACCTGCACCACACACACCTGCACCACACACACCTGCACCACACAAAGTCGGATGACTTTACAGCTAACCTACAGCTTCACCTCTGAAGTCACAGGCCACTTCTCCAGGCCTCAGCATCGAGGCAGGAAAGGAAACATCTCTCCTGTTCTGTGAGGATGTATTCATTCATCTGTCCACACACTTGCACATCCTTTGAGATACCAGAGAGTATAATGTGCTAAAAATACAAACATGGCTGCCTCCATAGGCTCAGGAGAAACTGAAGAGAGAGGTCACGCATAGGTCACTCCAACAGAAATACTCACATGATGCTAAGAGAAGCAGAGGGCAGCATAAGAGGAAGGCATGAACAGCTCTCTTCAGAGGAGAAGAGGTTTTACCTGAGTCTTGCTGGTTACAGGAAGACCAGGGAAGGTGACCGGGGCAGGCATCTGGGAGAGCAGACACAGGAGAATGCCCACTGTGGCAGGACCCTTCAGATCCCCGTAAGAGTCTGTTGCAGGTGTTCGGGGTTAATGCAGAAGTTACTGCTCGACAGTCCATGGTTGACATTCAGTTCCAGCGACATGAGAGCCGAGCCTTGGCGGGGGTGGGGGGGTGGGGGTGGGTTTAGTAACTATAAATCAAAGGGGAGAGCGAACCGTCCAAGATGTCCAGCAGGGCTGAGTTCTCCTATCTCCTTCATCTCATTTTCTTCTAAGACTTAAAAAATCTGGCTATAACTGGGCCTGGTGATACAGACCTGTAATCACAGCTACGGGGAGGTTGAGGCAAGAAGGTCGAATGTTCAAAGGCAGCCCAAGTTACAGTGTGAATTCAAGGCCATCCCAGGAGACTTAGTGAGAGCTGGACAGGAAGACAGCTCAGTGGTGCAGAGCTTGTGCAAGTCCTTAAATTCTGTCCCTACTATTGTAAAATAAAGAGAGAGAAGGAAGGAAAGAAGCATAGGTGCCACTTGTCACCTCCATCCTGAGCCGAATAAAAGTTAGAACAAGACTGTTCTCTCGAAGGACTCAGCTCATCACACAATGTGTTCCTATCGACCAGTGCAGGGAGGAGGGGCAGAGGTCACACAGTGACCCCTGCATTGAGCAGCAGGTGCTGTCACTACTTTGTGGGTCAGAAGAGCCACCAGTCAGGAATGAGGGGCTCAGTAGGAGGGAAAAGAAACCCCCATATTCCAATCTCCTGGGACATATCTTCACAGCCTCCCCTGAAAATATGTCCCGGGATATAAGATATAAAGGACACTCTTCACACTTGAGTCTAAAGCTGCAAGGATGTAAATTCTCTTTCCACTGCAGCCTGTCATCACGAGGGAGATGTTTCTTTGACCTTTATTCCACAGTACTCAAGACTCCCCAGGGCCCTGTGACATTCCTAATTGTGGTTGTAGATCAGCAGTGCTGAACGGGGCAAAAAAGACATGAAAATTAAAGAATCTCAACATTGCATATTATGGTAACTTTGAAAACAGCTTGGCGTTGCTTTTAGAAACACACACACATATACATGTTCACACACACACAAGCATACATGTGCACACATGTATATATGTGCACATACATGTACACATACATACACACATACATATGAGCACATATGCACACACATATGAATACGCACATACATGCACACACAATACACATGAACATACACATGTGTATACAAATGCACACACACACACACACACACACACACACACACGAGGTTCTCCCAGTTATGCGGCATCTGAGCACTGGGAGAAGACACCCCCGGGGGTGGGGGTGGGGGGGTGCTAAGCATAGTGAGATGAGCCCAGCAGAGACTCCCAGCAGGAGAGTGTCTTCCTTCCTATCTCGGTGGCCTTGAGAAGGAGGAGAAAATGACCAAGGCTACGCTGTTTCCCATCTCCAGCCTAGAATATTCTGCTTAGTGATTTGTACCCAACTGATGACAATGCCTGAATCCTTTCCTAGTGTCTTTAGGACTTTGGATAGCAGCACCAAGCACTGCCTGTTTGCTTGAAAAGAAGATAATTGGCCTAAATAAACTATTTCTTTATACCAGAGCCCAGAGCTCACAAGGATAGAAAAAAGTCAGATGTAAAACATACTCTAATTTCCTATAGCAGCATGAGGAAAAAAATCCCGAAGAATGCCCTGATTTTTTTCTGGCACAAACAACTATTTCATGAGTTATTTACAAACCTCAGGTATTTCAATTGCCAGCAGACCTGGAGAATAACCTGTTTGCACAGTATACTGCAAGGCCAGAGGCAGCATGGAACCACGGCAAGAGTGTGGACTTAGATATCTGTCAGGCAGAACCAGGGTCCAGACCTGACTCTTGCACTCAGTGTTGGTGTGACTCTATTTTCCCATCTGTCAAATGGGTGTGAGAGGTATTCCTGCTGTAAGATCAAGCCAGTTCAAACCCCTGCATGGATGGGGAGTGGCTCTCCAGGCCTCACCCCTAGCTGGGGAACAGTTGGCTGCAGCTAGGGAGGTAGAGTTTTTCTTTGTAGACCTGACAACTAGTAGGTTGCCCTTGCTCCAGTGTTTGCCCCCACAGCCATGTGCACACAGTGAGAACTAACCAGACACGGTGGGATATTGAAAAAGAGTATAAATGTGGAAGGGGGACCTGCTGAGGGGCCTGGGAGGAGTGGGAGGGAGAAAGGAGGGGTGGGTACGATCATCATACATCATATACATGTGTGGAATTCTCAAAGCATAAATAAAAACATTTTTTTAAAGTAGTATTGGGTTTGTGAACTTATTGTAAATACTAAGCATAGAAAACTAAAAACCCAACAGTTACAGCGACACTGAGTATAACCTCTCGGTAGGTTCCCAGAGAATGACAGATGGTCCCTCAGCACAGGGCTCCACAGTCTGAGAGGAGTTAGAGAGCCACGGGCAGGAGCTTTGTTTATTGCGTAATTATTCTGGCCTCGGGTGGGTCCTAGCTTGCCTACTTACTCCTTTCCCGTTCTTAAATAAGGAAACGCTTTCCCCATCAGCTTCCGAGGGTTGTTTTGAGCACAGAGGAGAACTGGTCAGATACACGTGAGGACACCGTGAGAAGCACGGAGCCCTGCATCGCTCCAGCAGGGGCCGAACACCAGACAGCAACAGGAAGCTGCCACATTGCGTCTTGCGTCGTTTCTGGCAGCTTCAGGAGGACTTTACCAAATGTCCCCGTGTCCCCTGCCAGAAACCTACTCATGAGCACTCTGGGCTTCACTAGCACAGGAACTCACAAGAGTGCTGCAGGGCGTGCCTCCTCTGAGCACCTGTCCCTAACAGGATGCTCCAAGCACACAGTGGCTTCCTGGGAACCCCACTTCCTGTGATTCACTCACAGTGCCAGGCCCAGTAACACGAATGCCAGGCTTCCGCTTCTGCTGCTTCCCAAGCCATAGAAGGCAGCACGAAAATAATTTTTGTTTTGCATTTTGTTTTGAGACCGTGTCTCATATGTAGCTCAGGCTAGCCTTGAACTCACTATGTGGTCAAAGCTGGCTTCAGAGTCACAATCCCCCTCCCTCTGCCTCCTAAGCACTGGGATTACAGGGCTCGTTCCACTAGTTCAGATTCAAAAAAAATTTCTAAAATAAAACTATTATTGTTATTGTGGCCAAAATTTATTAGATGTGTCTGTGTGCCTAAAAGCCAAACAGCTTGACATGCACATTCTGATTTAATCCTCATAGGCAGCACTGTCCTCAGCCCTGTCCTGATGCTACCCAATGTATCTAACTCTCCCTCTGGTTCCAGGACCAGCTGGGGCCAATAGTGCCTCTGGGTGGATCCCAGCCTCCTGTACTCTCTCTGACCCTGGTAAGACCTCTCCTGTGTTCTGCATAGCTGACTAGACACGCTGAAGAATGGCATCCAGGAATTCTGCCCATGGAGTTTCAGAACAGAACCTGAAGAGAAGCTTGGTAAGCAACCACACCCCAGGCTAGTGTGCTTTGTCTTTTTCACATGCTACTGACATACCTTTTGAGGTGACTCAACTTGCTTATATAGTCAGGGACACCACAAAAATATTTGCCCAGGGACCTATATGTGAGACTGCCACACCAGATGACATTTGTCTACAAACCTTACTCACAGGGAAACTCTGACTTAGATTAACTTCTCGAAGTAACACAGTTAAGGAGAAGAAGAGCTTGCACTCATGTTCTGGGATGTCACAACTCAGAGTCACGGCATTGTGCTGTCTCAGTGCTCTCATCAGTCTCCACTTGAACACTTGAGGGCAGCTTGGGATTGCCCTCTCTGTAACCAGGGCTCCTTGAGACTGTGTTATCACCTCACGTCCCCTACCTGACCGATTTTATCTCTTTCAAGAATACCAGTTGGATATCCCAAAGCATCCAGCTTAGACATCTTTCAATAGACGCCAACAAGGCATTGACTATGAATTATGAACTCCAGCAGAAATCTGGGTTCTGTTTTCAGCCTTGTTGTAGAATAAGGCTTTGGGGGTTCTCAAAAAATAAAGTTTGGCAAATACCAAATGAAGAACCAATATCTGAGGGCAGTGCCTACTGCAAGAGCCAGGGCCAGTGGGTAACTTGAAAAGGAATTGAGGTTGGGAGCCATGGTTCCTCGCATCTCTCTTCCTTGCTCTCTTAAAAGGGATGAGCCCAGAGGAGTGAGGTAAAGAACATTGGAGAGTTAGAGGCCGTGACCACCAGCTCCTGTATCTTGTCCTACCTTAATGCTACTCTTCTTTATAGGTCTATCTCTGCCACAGTCAAAGCTTAGAGCAGCCACACGAGATAGCACTTCATTCTTGATAAAGCATGTCTCTTAAATGTCAGATAACAAGGCTTAAGGAGAAGGCTCAGTTGGTAACCTGCTTGCTGTACAAGCACAGGACCTGAGTTCAATCTCCAACGGTCAACATAAAAACACACAGGTGTAGTTGCATGTGCCTGCAGTCCCTGTGTTGGGGAGATGGAAAAAGGCAGAGCCCTGGGGCTTGCTGCAGCCAGCAGAGACTAGTCAGTGAGCCCCAGGCCCCAGTGAGAGACCTTGTCTCAAAAGCAAACTGGACATCTCCTACCGATAGACACCATGGGCTGACCTTTGGCCTCCATATACACACAAACATGCACACATACCTACACACACACACACACACACATACACACACACACACACACACACATACACACACACACATACACACACACACACACACACACACACACACACACACACACGTCAGGCAATGGCGTAGAACAGCTAGAATCATCTTACGTTGCAGACGAGGTTATAGAACAGAGCAGCCTCTTTGTAGAGTTGGAAGTTAGTTCATCAGAAGATTAAACTTAGAGTCACTATATGACCCTGGACTTCCACCTGTATACCCAAGAAGGCAGAGAAACACACCATCTCTACAGACTTGTACAAGAATGTTTATAGTAATATTACTCATGCTAGCTTAGAAAGGTTTGAACAACCTGAATATCCATCTACTAATGAGGGACAAACAAACTGGGGCTGGGGCACAATGGAATAACTTATACTGTTGTAGCCACAATGATGAACGAAGAAATGGTGGAAACTTGGACGAATACTGTGCCAAGAGAAAGAAGCCAGATGCAGGAGATCATCGTACATTAGATGCATCCATGTCCAGGATGGGAAATCTATAGAGAAAGAAAATGGATGGCTGATCCCTGAAGGCTAGGGGTAGGGATAGAAAAGTTGGGCTGAGAGATAATAGCTAGAAGATCAAGTTATTTTATTTTATTATTCGGTTATAAAAACATTAAAAATTCACTGAGGTGATGGGTTGTGTGTCAGGAAGCGTACTAAAACATATTGAATCACCTACTTTAGGCAAATTATACAGTATTTTCAACGGCTCAAACAGGCTGTTAAAACAAATTTTCAAAAACGGCAATAAAATAAAAGACCTTGGTACAAATGAATTCCCTCACCTCATCTAAACTGCCTCTAATCCTGCCCTTTTCTCCGGCTGCCCATGAAATTAGGAAGCGTAATACTCACATGAATCAGCTCCATGAATCTGTAGGGACAGTGTGGAACTGTATGGAACAGCCTTCTGTGTCCTGTCTTTATTTAAATACTGATTTAGACAGGGAGTGAACAACTGGGTAGGCACAGGCCACTAAAGGTACCATTACAATGTCAAAGGCCAAGACCTTGTCAAAATCAGTAAGTGAGGCTGGGCGACAGGCTCAGTTGATGAAGTACTTGCCATCCAACCACCAGGACCCAGGTTCAGTTCCCAGAGCTCACTTAAAAATCTAGGTGTTGGGATGTGTATGCCAGAGACGGGGAGGCAGAAAGAGTTAGTTCCTTCAGGGTCACTGGCCACTCAGCCTAACCTACTCTTTGAGGACAACGAGAGATAATTTGAAAAAAACCAAGGTGGATTCTCTGACCAGTAGCTGAAGCTACTCTGACCTCCACATGCATGTGAACACACACACACACACACACACACACACACACACACACACATCAGTGACTCCCTCCCCAGCCTGAGCTCTCTCCATGGCCTTCTCAAGCCACTGAATGAACAGTTACATTATAATGAGATTCACCTGAGAGTGTCAACATGCTCTCTCAATATGAAAACACTTCGTTTTTTCAAACACTCCACCAGGTAAACCTTTCCCGGGCACCAACACAATCTGACCTGGAGCTTTTTACAGGTCATCCCTCGCTGGAGTTGATCAGACTTGTGCAGTTCTTTCCTGTCCATTCTTGGTCATATTCGAGAACAGCACTGAGGGAGGCACTTTTGGCATCATAGTTCTCATTACTGACAATTATTCCAGCCACACTTTAAAAGAAATGTATTTGTTATAAAGATCATAAAACCAGAGAGTAAAACACATGGCTGTCTCTCTGCCAGGGCCTCCATGTCTCCCACTTCTGCTCCATTCATTATACATGAAGGACAGTGTTTCTTTGAAGTGCAGAGCACAGAAGAATGGGTGGGGAGGTACTTTAATACCTATGTCAATCACAAACACAGCCCGGTGGCAAAGGGGATTCAGGTACTTACCCGATGGATAACAGCTGCTAAACCTGAGCTCAGGTGGGCCACAGTCAGCAGAATACAGATAGAACAGATGCATGACTGTGCCCAACCTGTGAGGAGTCTCAGGGACGCTCAGGTCCTCGGTGACCAGTCTCCTTCTGTGTGAGCCTCTGAGGCTGGCTCTCTCTGGAGAGGGAACTTTGCCTTTCTCAGAACTGCACCAATCCCCCAGACACCTTAACCCAAGGAAGGAAGGCATGTCAGCACAAAGGACATGACATCAAGATTGGACACAGAAACCCAGGAAGCAGAGCTTCCCTGTAGCGGCTCCCTGTCATCTCTTCCCTCACCGCCCAGCAAAGAAGATTAAGAAGGACATATTTAAAAGATTACCCTCAGGAGCTTAGCCATATTTGCATCCAGAGATTATGTATAAAAACAGCCATTACCAGGAACTCCTGACTGCAGTCTGAGACGGGAATTCCTATCTGAAAGCAAAATTAATACTGCACCTAGATCGATAACCTAAAAGAATTATCTGGCAACTATTTCTAGAATCTCCATTATTATCTGGTGAGAGTGCTAAGAGCAGGTCTAACTGAGCTCAGAGACTCTGCATTCCATCTGCAAAGGGAGTCCAGGGAAAGACTCAGGTAATAATTGCAAGATCGCCAGCATTTTGAATCTCAAGAGGCTAGACGAGGCTCAACAGAAGCTCCCTGGCTTTAATTAATGACAGACGGAACTCCAGGCCATGATATGCAATCGTCTCCTTTGCATGTTCTAGAAGATTCTTTCTCCTAGTGTCACGAACTCTGCTGCATTTCACTGGCCAAAATGGTTAACAGTCCCAGTCATTTTGTGGGTGTCCTACCAATGCAGGTGCACAGGAGGGAGAGAACACTGCTGTGTGGGTAGTAGCTTCATGTTTTCACACAGTCAACCCCAGTTGGTTTCTCCTGGACTTAGGGCTGACATAGAAAAGGAGCCCTGATGATGAGTGTTGTGAGGTCTACACTGTAGGGTTAAGTACAACGTGTGACATTCTACAGCCACACAATAGTGAGAGGTCAGAGTGAAAACATCTTCTATGCTCCTTCTCCTATTGTTGGGCTCTTATAGAATTTCCTTTTCATTAAAAACAATGGGATCCTGGCCTGGTGACCCACACCTTTAGTCTCAGCACCAAAGACGCAGAGGCAGGCAGAGCTCTATGAGTTCAAAGTCAACCTGGTCTACAAAGTAAGTTCCAGGACAGCTGGAACTGTTACACAGAGAAAACTTGTCCTAAAAACAAACAAACAAACAAAACAAATAACATTGTGCCCTTTAAATAAAATGAAACTGTAAATCTAGGAGGGTCTGAGAAGATTTAGCCCAGCAGTTCTCAGAAATTCTTGGGACTACAGAACTTTCAAGCATACAAATTGTGAAGTGTCTGCTCAGATTCCCACATGAGAGGCTTGTGAGTGGAGCTCAGAAATTCCTAAAAGTTCTCCAAACCAAGACCAGCAATGGATGGCCAAACCCGCTCTATCCTTTAAGATGAAGGTAACTATCAGAGAGGTTGAGAGACTTCCTTGATACAAAGTAGCAATCCCAGGGGTGTGGCTAAGTCCTAAACTGTAGCATTCTACACTGGGAGGCCTTCCACAAAAGCCAGTGGGATGGAGTGAGCAGTGAAGCCCTTACCACCTCCTGATTCTCACTGCAGGACTTGGCAGCAACATTCAAGAATCAGAGACACCAAATTTGCTGGACCTTTTCTGTCCACAGTGGGATCAGAAGAGTAAGATGCTTGCAGGAGCTTCCTAGCCTGGCATGGGGCCAGAGACGGTGGAGCCAAACTTCAAACATCCCATGAAGTTTCAAGGATAAACCCTATACCAACCTTTCCCATATCCACACACCTCACTTCACCCACAGACACACAGACACACAGACACACAGGCACACATCCCTTGTCACATCATCCTCTAAGGATAGCTCGCAAGGCTGTTGAAACAGCCTGTGTGCGTTCTCTTTCTTACTCAGCACCGTGAAGAGTCTTGGGATTTGCAGCGTAAGATAATCCCACCAGCATTTCCAAAGTATGTTCAGAACACAGCTATGAGCACATTCTGTGAATCTGTTTGCTTCACCTAGTGCAGTGATTCTCAACTTGTGGGTCACAACCCCCGCAAAGGACCATCAGACAACATGACGACATATACATTATGATTCACAACAGTAACAAAATTACAGTTATGAAATACCCATGAAAATAATTTTATGACTTGAAGTCACTACAACATGAAGGAGTGCATTAAAGGGTCGCAGTGTTAGGAAGGTTGAGAACCATGTGTTCTAGTGTCTGTCTGGTAGACACTGCAGTGTGAGGTATGATACATCTCACCACTAGTTCTTTCTGTGGTGTATGCATTTGTGTGTGTGTGTGTGTGTGTGTGTGTGTGTGTGTGTTTGCGTGTTGTTTTTGTCTGTGTGTGTCTGCATGCACCCATGTGCATGTCTGTGCCTTTGCCTGTGTGTGTGAGCATGTGCATGTGCGTGTGTGTGTGTGTGTGTGTGTGTGTGTGTGTGTGCATGTGTGTGTGTTCAGCTCAGTTCCTTGTACACTAGAACCTGAGCAGCTACTGTTTAGGAGTGTCTGCACGGTGTGTTTGTTAATATATCTGTGTTTATATGGACAAACATGGTACCGCTCCTTCAGTGCAGGCTCTGGTACATGCTAACAACACAGAAAGAGATTTGGACAGCTGTAAGATATCTAAAATTCATATCCATGAGGCTGCAGACAGCACAGCAGTTGTATGCCTCTGTGACTCTTTTAGAGAACCTGAGTCACCCATGTCAGGCAGCTCACAACTATAACACCAGCTTCAGGGGATCCAACACCCTCTTCTAGTCTTTGAAGATATTTGCGCGCGCGCGCACACACACACACACGCACACACACACACACACACACACACAGAGACAGAGAAAGAGACAGAGAGAAACAGAGAGACAAAGACAGAAAGAAAAAGAGACACGTAAATAATTTTTTTTTAATTTAAAAATTCAAATTCAGTATTTTCTTGGCCCAAAGTTAAGTTTGGCTACTTTTTGGCAAAGACATTCTATCTCCTTGGTCTAAATTCATCAAACGTCACCCACAGAAACTAATTCCATGGCCTTAGCCCCTCCTCCACACTCAGTTGCTATTTATATCAGCAATAAATAGGCAGGCCAGATCCGTGTATTCAATTCATAAACAGTTGTTGGGTTAGGAGTGCCTCTTAGTGGTCTAATAACTGCCTGGTACAGGTAAGGCTCTGGGGCCCATCGCTAACCAAGCATGACTGCAGTGGTTGTCTTCTAAGATGGCGTATAAAGCAAACATTGGAGTTTTGAATTTACAGATTAGAAGGAAAAAGTCTGATATATTCAAAAGTTTGAGAAGGGTGGGAGGTAAACTCCATGTGGATCACAAAGGTGGGTGATTGACAGAAGAGGACATCCATTGCTTTTAAAGGTGGCACATGGAGCTGGAGAGTTGGTTCAGTGGTTAAGAGAACTTCCTGCCTTAGCAGAGGACCTGAGTTTAGTTCCTAGTTCCGGTGTGAGAAAGCTTACAGCCACCTTTAAGTCCAGCTCCAAGTGATCGAAAAGCCCTTTCTGGCCTCTGTGGGCCCATGTACACATACATGCAGACAGATACATACACACAAATAAAGATGCCCAGCCACATATAAGCATAAGGGGCCGGTTGGTGACCAGAAAACCTGTGGACTAAGTTCTGCCTTTAACCTAACCTCCTCACTGATTCAGAGTAGGCCCCCAGCAGACACCACATCTTCAAGCTGCCTGACAGTGGGCCCGGGAAAGCACTGCCTGGGGAGAAGATCCCACAGAAGCATCAGTGGATCAAGCTATTCCACTGCTGCTCAAGGTGGCTCCTGCCGCAGTCCTGAGCAGCCCCCTGCAGCAGTCCATGTCAAATGACAGCATCAGTAATGACAACAGTGCAGTGGCTTTGTCAGCATTTATATAGTTGACAAGAAACACAATATAGGCATGGCAGTGCCCTTCATTACAAAGTTAACACTGACTGCAAATGTTTACCCCATATCCAAGGACTGGCTGCCTGAGTGACCCACCAGATAGATGTCTCTGCCTGCCGGCAACGGGTCCGACTCACCTAGATAAGCTCTTCCTTAGCAAGTTGCAAATACAAACCAGCAGCAGGGAATCACCAAGGAGCTTTGGCAAAGCTTGGAGAGACCCCGAGCAAGCGAGCGAGCGAGCGAGCAAGCACTTGGGCACTGGGGTAGCTTAGCAGCTACCCATCAACTACCCATGGGAATGAACTCCATCTCAGAGCCAGCTCTTTGGGTCAGCCCAGTGCTCAGGGGACAGATGTCACAGACACAGCTTCTGGTTACCTACAGGACGAGCCACACGACAATTCCTCACATGTGGCTTCCTTGCTGTTATGACTTTTTCATCTGCGAATATCCACATGCTTCTCACTAAGAGATCTTTTTTTTTTTTTTTTTTCTTTTTCCAGAAAGCAAATCCTCATCTTCAAATGAGAGTCTCTCTGCAGCCTGGGTTTTTTTTTTTTTTTTTTTTTTATGGGCTGAAGGTAGCCTGCGGCTTCCTCAAGGACCATGGAGCTAGCTGCCTTCCAGAGGATTTTAAAAGTAAAAATAGACAAGCCAAGAACCTCAGCGAGCTCTGGGAACCCCCTGCCCTGTGAGCCCTAAGGGGCTCTCATCAGGATGACCTTTGCTGCATAACAGATTGAGTAGGTGAATATTACACACACAAACACACACACACACACACACACACACACACACATACACACACACATGAAAGAAGGTGAGAAGGCCGGAGAGAGAAGGGTGTATCGGGCTTCCCAGCAAGTGCCATCAGATCTACTGGAACATCTTCTCGAGCACCTGCTTCCTGCCAGTCATACATCTTGGTCATTTGCTCATCTGTATTCTGAACCTCCTTGAAAAGCACAGCCCGTAGGGGGTCTTACCTATCCCTCCAAAGCAGGCTGTGATTTTCTGGGCATACTGGCATAGGCTTCCATCTGGGCAAGGTTCCTCTGCAAGGCCTGCTTTGTCCATCCCTGCAAGCATCTGCCTTTCTTCCCGTAATACCACTCATCCAAGATCTGCTCAAAAGAGAGTGAGCCGCCAAGCCCCCTCTTCTGTATCATCTCCATCAATAATTCAGACACTACATAAAATCTGCTGGGCATCCAAGACTGAGGTACTCTGAGGACGGAAGCATAATTAGTTTAACGGACATCAAGTGTCTCAAATTACTCTCTGACAATATTCTCCATAGGCAAGATTCTCAATAGCACTGAGAGGCAGGCTTGGAATGCCTTCAAGAAGTAGCCACGGACAAGATGTGTTCAGAGGGAGAACATGGGCATCCCCAGGGCTCAAAGCCTTAATGTTAGACAAATCTCTCCATAGATCTCTCCCACAGAGTCAGGGTATCAAGGCCTGGCCACAGGTCACTCTTCATCAGGCCCGTTGTAGATGAGTGCACTTCATGCTGCAACCTTACCCTTTGCCATACATTGCTCCCATTTGCTAAAATTCCTCAGCCTGCTTCCTATCAGAACCTCCTGGAAATTCCCCTGATCTTAAAAATGCAACTTGTGACCTCTTCCTGCCAGGCTTCCTGAATCAGTGCGGCTAGAGCACACACCCACCCCATCTCCACACAGGAGACAGCTCTGCTCAGTATTCACATCTTACTGCATCCTAGAGCTACTTCTAGACTGTCAGCTTCTCCTGCCAGCTGCTGAGCAACTGTCTTCCTTCCCAGGGGGGCTCTACACACACTAGGCACTCAGTAAGAATCTGACACTATTCCATCAGGAGTCACTGTCAAATGTGAACACCTAGTACTTGGAAGAAACTGTGTTCTACCACAGACATAACACTGTTGCCGCTATTGGCTCTTTTAGATGGAGAGAGGAAGACATACACATTCTATGGCACAATGAGGCTCAGACAGTGTCAAGCTTTTGGTTGTAGGTTGTATAAGTGCCACCGATCTGGAAGGAGCTAAGTGGCAGGCATATACCCAGAGGTCCCCACCAGCTGTGGCCAGAGGAAGCCGTCCCAGTAATTAGGAGACAGGTTGTCCTTGCTGGCAGATAAATGGCTGGTAGACCCTGCAGCTCCAGCATCAGCAGTTTGCCCAGCTGCTGACCCTGAGCAGGTGCCCGTGCCTGCCAGCTCCTGGTTCCCCTCCTCCACACATCTCCTGGGAGGAAGACTGCAGAGGGAAGCATTTCCAGTGGCCCGGCTGGAAGTATTTATAATTCATCTCTCTCAACACTGCAAAGCCCTGACTCATTCGGGAAGACCTCAAATTCTCTGTTGATTTATTAGAACATGGCCAGTATCCCAGGTAACCATTTTCCCCCATGTGATAGCAGGCCTCTTGTTTGCTGGTTTCTTTCCTTGAGGCTATTCACTTTTAGATTTAAACTTTAAATTTAAAGAATTTCCTCTAGGTTGTGCTCCTAAGAATATACAAAGTAAAATCATGCCTGCACTGGAAAACTAAGCAACTATCCAGTGTTAGTGGAGGCATGGATCTTGGAAGAAAACCTACAAGTGCCACTTCACTATGCCAGCGTAAGCCCTAATTACATCCTAAATATTTATCTTTAGACCCACATAGATATATAGCTCTCTCCCCTCATCAAGGAAGCTTCCCTTTGCAATAGACAATGACCATTACAAAAAAAAAAACCACAACTGAGGTATTAACCTTATTCTGCAAATATGTATGAAGGAGCCAGGAATGTCTCAGTGGGTAAAGTCCCTGCTTTACGAACATGAGTGAATTACACCTCTCACTGATGTAAAATGCTTGGCATGATATCATACCTGTAACCCCAATACCAGGCAGGTGAAAACAAGAAGATCCTAGGGCACACTGGCCAGCCAACCTAGAAAAGTTAGTGAGACCTGGGCCCCAATGAGGGACCCCACCTCAGAAAAATAAGGTCGATGGCTCCCAAGGAAAGACACCCAAGGTTGACTTCTGTTCTCTACACACATAAATGCTCGTAAGCAACAACCCCATACACATGTTAATTAAAGTAAAACTACAAGCACATACTGAATGCACATAGTATGACAGGTCAAATGTTGATGGGCCAGATGTTAGCAGCTTTACTGATGAACAAATCAGAGGCCCTCAAAGAACATGTTAACTAGTAGGAGATTAGACACAAAAATGCCTCAGGCCAACAAACACAACTGTGCACTGTCCAACACACAGGCACAACATCCAACATGCAGGCGATGCATCCAACACGAATGTGCAGTAGGCGCAGTATCCAACTAGCAGGTGCAGTGTCTAACACACAGACGCACTGTCCAACTCCCAGACGCAGCAGCATCTATGGATTGTGTGGAAGGTTGACAATATGGCTTATGGTTCCAATTAGTTTCTTACCTATTTGTTTGGCTTTTGTTTTTATACAGCTGAGACTGGTCTTAACCCCAGGATCTCCTTGCTTTTACCTCCCAGTAGCTGGGTTTAGAACACGCATCACCACACCCAGTTTATTGAAAGAAATATTTCTGAACACAGGAATGGTTTATGTTTCCCACTTACACGAACAATTTCACGTGTTTCTACCTCACCCCCACAATGACACACGCAAATGGATTTTTCCCTCTCGGTAGTCTTCTTGCGAATGTGCAGAAGGAATGATTGCATCAGCTTGGTGCTGCTGAGACAGTGGGGAACTCGATGTCCCAACAGGTCTTTGAAGATAAATTTATTAAGAAATTAAAGGGACTTAGTGGCGGGCAGAGGAGAGGGTTGCGAGTAGAAGGTTCTCCAGAAAGAAGCTCAGATCACAGGAAATGAAAGGGGCAAGGACAGGTGACCAGGATAAGTCCCAGTTGAAGACTATCTACCTAAATATGGGCAGAACATAACACATGGCTCAGAAAAGTGTGTCCACTGCCATCCTTTCTCTGTGGACTAGAATTCCCAGGAGAGCACTGGCGATGTCCAGCCACACATTTTGCACGAATCCATTATTACAGCCTCACCAAGCACTTGGTTTTGCCCAAGTACTTTAAAACCACAAGTTTTGCTAATCACAGCAGTGACCCTGTGAGATGCCAGACCTCGCCTTGTCCAAAGCCTCCACATAACTACCCCCTCTACATATCCCTCCCCCAGGACAGCACCTCCCTCTAAACTCCAGCCCTACTCAGCACTCCCAGCTTAAAAATAACCTGAACTCCCAAAGGCAAGTCCAAGGCTTCGCTATGAATAAAAGATGTCTTTGGCTATTTCAAAGTCCACAGCTGTAGCAGGTTTGAAAACACACGGTTTTATATGTGGCTCTAGATGGACAATGATTTGTCTAACAATAGAGAAGTTTCCGGAGTCTGGAGCTGATTGAATGGCTGTTCTACTGCATTCTTTATCTGCTAGGAACAGTTTATTGGATGTAAAATTGGCAGTCTCTGATATGGAAATGCTCTAGGGCAGAATCACTGTGCAAGACTCTATTGTTTGTCAAAATAGAGTGTGCTGTAGCTTCAAGGTAATTTGTTGGAGCATGCAAGGGAATATGTCAACATAGACATAGTACCCTGAACACTTATGCATGCTTCTGAACAGTGGTTCTCAACTTGTGGGTTGTGACTCTTTTGGGGTCAAATGACCCTTTTACAGGGGTCACCTAAAACCATCAGAAAACATAGATATTTACATTACAAATAACTAGCAAAATGACAGTTACAAAGTAACAGCAAAAATAATGTTATGGTTGGAGGTCTCCACAACGAGAGGGATTGCATTAAAGGGCGGCGTCTTTAGGAAGGTTGAGGACCACTGCTTTATCATGTGTTTAATAGAAACATGGTTGAAGAATATGATTTCTGAAGGAACAATATAGATATATATGCTTCAGTTTTTAACTTATGAGGAATGTTAAATCATGCATCTGGAGACCAAAAATTGATCAAAATAATATATAATTTTATAATATATAATATAATTTTCACATAGAAACTGTTCGTGACACCAATGGCCACAAGCTAGCACAAATGTTTAAACACTAAGAATGCAAATAAACTATGTAACAATGTGGTTGATACATTCTGCTTGGGAGGGAGTGCTCCAGCCCAAATACCGGCTGTTTCTTTCTGCTGGGTAACCTCAGGTGGGTACTTTCTTTCTTTTCAATTATTTTAAATGTATGTATGTATGTATGTATGTATGTATGTATGTATGTGTGTATGTGTGTGTGTGTGTGTATGTGTGTGTGTGTGTGTATGTATGTATGTATGTATGGATGGATGGATGGATGGATGGATTGGCTGTGTTTGTGAGTGTGCATGATCTATGTATACATCTATGCAGATGTGCATTTGTGGACATCTGGTGTCCAGCTCTCTCATCCTCTGTCTTATCCGTTTGAGGAGAGTTCTCTTGCTGAATCTGGAGCCAGGTTGGCAGGGGGCATTCCAGTCATCCTCCTGTTGCCACTCTTGACAGCCACAGATCGAGGGTTACAGGAACACTCATGGCCATGGCCAGAATTTTTTAGTTATGTTCTGGGGATCCAAACTCAGGTCCTCCAGCACATACAGTCAGTGTGTGCTGACTGCGCCATCTCCTCAGTCCTAAGTTCTTTACTTCCTGGGTTTTGGTTACTTCATCCATAATGTGGCCAAAATGACAGTATTTCTCCGTATGTCAACTAAAGCCCCCAATAGTTCCTGGTGTCTACCAGGAATATTCAACTGAAGGTTAGTTTAGACATCATAAAGAAAAATACCCAAAGCAGTGGGAACAGAAACTTAATTAGAAGCCACATGTGGATCCTGAGATAACGGTGAGAGATAGAAAAGCAGAAAGCAATTATATCCTCAATTCTATAAAAGAAAGAGATGTATATGTTCAGGTAACTATTGCTGTTATATAATGGGATATTCACATTGTGACATGAAGTCATGTAAGTTTCAAACAGTTTCAGCCAGTGAATAAAAACAAGACTGCACGCATCTGCACCTTCTAAGGGAACAGTCACAGGCCTGTGTGTGAGGGATTCCAGCCTGGAAGGAGACAGTAGTTGTCCCCCACGTCAGCCCTCGTGCCAGCTTAAAGCAAACGGTTGTGATTTATTCTGGGAGCGGGCAAGGGCAAGTATTTTAAGACTACACATTTTAGGGTATAAGATTTTTAGAAACTTTGGAAAGTTCCACTTTAATGATCCATATGTTCATTTCTGAAATCAGATTTTAATCTCTCGTGGATCGTGCCCTATATTGCCGAGAGATAGTGTGTGGGTAGGCATATTTTGGAAGTGAATTTCACCATTCCCCCCAACTCCTGGTCACAACTACCAGAAAGTCTTCTTTTTCCCTCATAGCGAATTTAAAGCTACCAGATGCTTCCTCCTTGGTTGCTAACAGAATACTATTATGCTTCTTACTCCAAAAATGGTTCAGTATACATTGATTTTGTTATTTTTAATGAATTGATACATTAAGTAAAAAACAGAGATCTTAAATGTATGATTCAATAAGTTTTAACAAATCTATTTACCATACAACTTCCAGCTTCTGTGAAGAGACAGAACACGCCCTACTCCCAGAAGGTCCTTGCTCACATATCAGACGTACCGACTGTTACGATTTCTTTTTCTCCATCAACGTATCCAGTATCCTTTTGTCTGCAGCTTTTCCCACTCAGTATAATTTTGATATCATCCTTATTTCTCCTCTAGGTTTACCCTATGAAAGTTATAGCATCCCAATGAAGACTCATAGCATCTCTCTGCCTTGCTATAAATCATAATCAAGATGCCTGACCCACAAAAACCACTCAGTCCATAAACGTTGGGAAACACAAACAAGTGTGCCAGTGTCTGGAGTGGGTCATGGTTTACAGTGCTTCCTGGTGGAGGGGATTAAGTGATGGGTGAATTTCTAACCATGACAAGCTGGAAGGGACAGAGTTAGGGGTAGCCTCTGCAAATACTGAATCCAAAGGGAACTGGAAATGGGGACATACCAACTATGGAAGAGCATTGCTGTAGGCTGGGGCAGCAAGAAAAAGAGGCAGTTTGATGGCCAAGGGTGAGATGAGACAAGGCTGTCAGCAGAAAAGTTGTAAGATACAATACCACAACTGAGACATTCCTTCCCTGCATAGTCTCATGTGCTCAGTAGTATCAGGAATGGGCAGTGTACATAGAAGTGACCCCAACACGCAAAGGGACAGCATGAAAGGTCACAGATACCCCAAAGTGAAAATATATCTTCATAATAAATACTGGCATTGGAAAGAACAGCAAAGGTTACCAACTGAGAGACCTCCAAGGAGTAGAGTGGGAGAGAGAGGGAGCTTTGTTGGAAACAGATGACATTGAGCTCATGTGAGGTAGAACACTGGCTCATGATGTCATCAGAATATCCATGAGCTCATGTGAGATAGAACACTGGCTCATGATGTCATCAGAATACCCATGAGCTCATGTCAGATAGAACACTGGCTCATGATGTCATCAGAATACCCATGAGCTCATGTGAGGTAGAACACTGGCTCATGATGTCATCAGAATACCCATGAGCTCATGTCAGCTAGAACACTGGCTCATGATGTCACCACAGAGTTAACCACAGATGTTATCCACAGAGTGAATGGAGTCCACCAGACAGCTGAGACCCTGGGTGATCTCACAAGAGAGGCTGGGGGATGGAGGTAAAAGCATCCATCTACCCAGATGTCAAGGCTGGAGCCACAAGGCTCACAAAGCAGAACCCATCAAACTATGACCCCAGAAGACTCCAAAATGCTTGTCCTGGTTTTTAATTTTCTCCTGGGCTAGGGACAAATCTTTACAAACATTTGTGAACTCTGGGCATTTAAATAACTACTTTGTGTGAACTGCCTTGGGAAAAGATTAAAATGATACATATAGCTTTAAAGTTACTCAAAGCGCCATCTGCACCAAAAATCCTGGAGCCTCTTAGCTCATTACTTTAATTAAATAGTCCTGCTCAGCAGACTTTCCTGGCATTGTAGTTGAAGATGTGTAAAGTTTATTGATTATAATTTCCAGCCATACTACATAACAGTATTATTACTCACCCTGTCCAGAAAGGGAAAGGCTGTCAAAAATTTTTGAAAAAAAAAGGAGGTTGAGTGGTGTTTCAGTTTACCCTTGGATATCACAAAGAATATGAAAATAAACTAATTCAGCTAATCTAGTTACATTTTTGTTGGACAAAGATTTACTGAGAACAGATTCAGGAATAATGGATTTAAAGATTATTATTCCTTTACTTCGCAATTATAAATGTGCACACATCAGGAAGAAAATCCAAATGTGTCAGAAAAGCAATTCAGTCAGCGCCTACAGGACACATCTTTGTCTGAGGCCCTGCAACAGGCATTAAACAGAACCAAGTATCGGCTTTTCATTTCCGATGTAAACCATCCCCTTAAAGGCTTCCAACACGAGTTCTTTCGGGCAAAGCAAACAAAAATAGCCTGCATCAGGATGAAGTGGGTGGCGGGTCTCTTCAACAGGACAAATGGCTTCCTCTCTGTCTTTTTCTTTCTCTCGTGGTGTGTGTGTGTGTGTGTGTGTGTGTGTGTGTGTGTGTGTGTGTGTGTGTGT
>JANHMN010000003.1:182386504-182409806 GCA_030674055.1 Rhabdomys pumilio
TGTGTGTGTGTGTGTGTGTGTGTGTGTGTGTGTGTGTGTGTGTGTGTAAGTTATTTTCTCTTTTTTTCTATGCTTTTTCAGGATGAGGGAATGGCTTGGCACAACTGATTTTTAATTCCTCACTGGTATACAGAGCAACAGGAAAGAAGCCACAACCTCATATTGAAAACGAAGCAGACAGTAGTACCTAGAAATGGAAAGGGCCAGGATAAAAAAGCTTTTAAGAATACGAATGGAAGCCCAGGTGTTGACACACGCCTTTAGTCCTAGAACTTGAGAGGTAAGAGGCAGGTGGATCTCTGAGAGTTCAAGTCCAGCCTGGACTACATGGTTCCAGCTACATAGTCATCTCAACAACAAAGAGAATAATCATCAATGGCTTAGGAGACCATCATGTTAGGGTTTTGGGAAAAATGAACATTCTCAGGGACCACTGATTACAGGAAACAGCAACAGTCAGTCCAACAGTGTCTGAGGCCACAGACCCAAGGAAATATGATCTAAGGTTCAAGAATCACTTCTGATGCTTGCGTCCGTCCACACCCTGCCCTTGATGCCAGTCCAGCTCTTCCTACAGTTCACCCCAGCTGAAAACATTCTCTTATTCTATAATCTGGTTCTGAATTGCTACGTCTCACCCCTAAAAGTAAAAATCTCATTTACAAATTGTTAAACTGTCAGTTAACGCCACAATGACTGTTTCTCCCAGTTAAAATTTTCTGGTATAGAAGCAATACACGTTTGTTCATAGAAAGTTTCAAAAGCACTAAAATGTTTTTGAGAAATAAACACAATCCCGTGTCCCAGACACTGCTGTCTATCCTTCGAGGGGTTTCCCGTGTTTTCTCTGGATTTTTAATGGAGTTCAGATCATACACATAAGCTAGAACTTATACTTCCAAGCATCTTAAATGAAGCTCAGATTCATTTCACTTGTGGTGCTAAGATTCTATTGAAATCTATCTTATCTACTCTGCAGATCACAGACCTCAAGCAGACAGCTTGGTGAATCTTTACATTTGTGTAAACACAGGGCCAAAATCTCAAAAAATGTCTAAAACCTCACAAAGGAGTCCTTGCTCTCCTTCCACCACACTGTAGCCCCAATCACCACCATGTGGTCCCACGCCCCATCATGCCACCCCATGCCTCCACTATGCCGTCCCACACCTCCACCATGCGGCCCCACATCTCTACCATGTGGCCCCATGCTCCATCATGCGGCCCCACACCTCTACCATACGGTTCCACACTCCATCATGTGGCCCCATGCCCCCATTATGTAGCCCCATGCTCCTACCATGTAGCCCCACGCTCCCACCATGTAGCCCCACACTCCCACCATGTGGCCCCACGCCCCCACCATGGGGTCCCACGATCCCACCATGTAGCTCCACACCCCCACCATGGGGCCCCACAATCCCACCATGGGGCCCCACGTCCCCACCATGTATCCCCACGACCCCACCATGTGGCCCCAAGCCCCCACCATGTAGCCTCACACTCCCACCATGTAGCCCCACGTCTCTACCATGGGGCCCCATGCCCCATCAAGCTTGATGATTGCTGTTGGAGTTTCAACTTCCAAGAGGATTCCTTCAGCAATGTACTTCTCTGGCTCCTCTTGCTCAACATACAGCTTGTGTGACTCTAACATAGTGTATATAAAATATTGTCTATTTTTATTTTGGAGTGATATTTCATGGAAACAATACTCCATAATCAATGTGGGCATCCATCGTCCTGTTTGGGAACTTTTTTCTAATAGTCTGGCACTACTATGAATAAATATGCTATGAAGAATATTATTGCACATTTTCTTAGTGGATGCCTATGCTACACATATATACATATATACATATATACATATATGCGCATACATTTCCTTTTGATGGTACTGTTAGACACTCTTTTAAGTCATTTGTTTGGTACATATGCCTGCTAGCAATGTAAAGTCTCAGGCACTCCATAGAGTTTCTGGTACCCAACGCTGCTGCTCCTTCTCACTGCAGTCACTCTGACGGATGTGCAACCACAGTTCATGAAGGGCTTTGAGGGTTACCGATAGTCAGATCTCTCAAGTGCTACTTGGCCATTTGGACACTTCCTTGTGAAGTATGTGCCATGGCTCTGGATGTGTGTGCCGTGGTCATGGATGTGTGTGCTGTGGTCATGGATGTGTGTGCTGTGGTCGTGGATATCTACATGGATGAAAGAATGGCTATCATTTGCTGAGCCCCAACTCCTCACTCAGAGATTGGTCAACTGGAGCCCAGTAAGTAGGTGAAATAAATACCACAAAATAGTTAGAACTTTAAATGCTTTTTCCCATGTGTATTTTGACACTGCTACCAGGAAGAGGCAGAAAACAATGGAGGGAGGAAAGGAAGGGAGGGAAGAGACAGGGTGAGAGACAGGGGAGACAGAGAAGCTCCCTAGATGGATGGATGGATAGATAGATAGATAGATAGATAGATAGATAGATAGAATCTTAGAATTTTATTATTGTGAAGAAACACCATGACCAAGGCAACTCTTATAAAGGACAACATTTAATTGGGCTGGCTTCCAGTTTCAGAGATTCAGTTCATTATCATCAAGGTGGGAACATGGCAACATCCAGGCAGGCATGGTGCAGGCAGAGCTGGGAGTTCTACATCCTCATCTGAAGGCTGCTAGCAGAATACTGACTTCCAGGCAGCTAGGATGAGGGTCTTAAAGCCCACACCCACAGTGACACACCTATTCCAACAAGGCCACATCTTCTAATAGTACCACTCCCTGGGCCAAGCATATGCAAACCATCACAGATATAGATAGATAGATTGATTGATCGATTGATTGATAGATAGAAGATGAATAAGTAGGTAGGTAGAGAGAGAGATGCAGAGAGGGAGCAGACAGACCCGAAAAGTAAGAACTGTAAAATATTAAGCTTTGTCCATAGCATTCTTCTGCCCTCAACTTTCCCAAACTGTACTCTGGACTCTTCTGTATCTGGATTCACTCCACAGGAACCTGGAAACCTACAACCTACCAGCTCCAAGCAGACTGTAACCTACTAAACAGTTATCGGAGATTCTTAGCCAAAACAAAGCAACAACCACCCTTCCCCCCACCCGCTCATTTCCTAGCACCATTCCATGTTTCAGTTTCTCTTCAATGATGACAAGAAACCTGGGATGCCCGTAATTCAAAATCTGTATGAAGGGCAAATGAGGCTGAAACATGCTGACTTGAATTCTGCATATTGTTTCCTAATTAAGAGAAAGAAACATCCCTTGTAATCCTCTTAATTCCTTTATATGAATCTAGGTCACATCAGCTAGATAAAAACTTAAAAGTGGCATAAAACCAAATCACATTAATTAGGTGTCTCTTTAATGTCTCTAATTCCTCTTTCCCATTCTGCCACTAAGCAGGAACATTAGAATTCTTGGTAAGCCTGTTTTCAAACTGGCCTTCAGAGTAAATGTCCTGTGTAGCAAGAACTTCTAGAGCGTAGTTCTCAATCTGACTAATGTGTCAATGGAAATTTTATCTGATGAATGACCAATATGAAAATTTTTTTTCTGCACTCAATTCTAAAACATATCTCGTTAAATGAAACAAACCTTCATTACATTAAAACTATATTTTCTATTTCAAAATACGTCTCCTGGCTTACTTGTCCTGATTTCTTTCAGTGGTCTGCAAAGGAATGCTTGCTGCCTTATAGTTTTACTGAGAGGCATCGATATCCATTTGTCTGTGTGCTATCCATGGCTGCCTTTTTGCTAGACTCCCAGTTACATGGTGGCACCAGGAACCATTTGCCTCACAAAGGTCAAACTATTTACCACTGTATTCTCTACAAAGCTTACGTTAGGTTGCTCATTCGAGGGTTCAGATCTTGTATTTCTTAGCATTTGATCCGTGTAATCCTGGTTATTGGTCTCACCTGTGCAGAACTGAGTTTGTTAGAAAGATCGCTGAGAGTTAAAATTGTCTCCCCCCACACTCCTTTAAGTAGGTTAACTGGGCACAAGACGTATTCCATTGCGGCTCAGTTTCAAGTAAACCCTGAATTTCATCCAATAAAACAGATCTGATAGTACACACTTGCAATCTCAGTGCATATGTGGTGCACACTCACAACCCCAGTGCCTGTGGAGTACACACTCACAACCCCAGTGCCTGTGGAGTACACACTCACAACCCCAGTGCATGTGGAGTACACACTCACAACCCCAGTGCATGTGGGATGCACACTCACAACCCCAGTGCATGTGGAGTACACACTCACAACCCCAGTGCATGTGGAGTACACACTCTCAACCCCAGTGCCTATGGAGCACACATTTGCAATTCCAGTGCATATGCAATGCACACTTACAATCTCAGTGCATGCGGGGTGGAGGCAGGAGATCATGAAGTTTAAAGTTATCTTTGTTTAAAAGCAGCCTGTCTCAGATAAATAAGATGTATAAGTGACCATGCATTGGTTTTATTTTCTCCCTGATGAGCCATGAGGAATGCTAGGGTTTTACTTTTATACGCAACAATTTATAAGTAAATGCAAAATCTAGAAACAGCACTCAGAGTTCTTTTTAACCACATTTCATACGTCGAAAGGGATTACTGTAATAATGAGAGGAGAGACAAGCTTAGAAACTGTCACCTTTGAAAATTATCTTCCCAATGCTATTTGACCTTTCTTTACTCTCTGGTTTTGTTCCATGCTGTGGGATTTGAGAGAGGACACTAGCACTCAGTGAGGTCAGATTCTCCCTCCTGGAGTTCCGAACTAGGCAATGGTGAGCCACGCAGAGGCAGGGTGAGCCACACACAGGCAGGGTGAGCCACGCACAGGCAGAGTGGGCTCAGGCTTCTGGATTGTGTTTATGTAATTGCTCACTGCACACCAACTGATCCTGCAACATTTCAGAACAGCAACCGTCCTCAGGCCAATTCTGTACAGATTCTAAATGAATGATGGTTGGGCTTGTTTTTTTTTTTTTCACTAATTTTTAAATATATTCGTGTATGTATGTGTTCGTGCACGTGCGTGCATGTGTGCGTGTGCGTGTTCGTGTGTGTGTGTATGTTTGTGTGTGTGGACATGCCACAGCCTATATGTGCAGGTCAGAGGATAACTTGCAGAAGTTGGTACTTTTCTTCTACAATGTGGGTTCTGAGATCGAACTCAGGTCTTCAGACTTGGTGGTAAGCGCCTTTACCCACTGAGGCATCTTGCTGGTCCCACATTCTTGAAGTTCTTTTTTTTATTTTTAAAGGGCCATTTAGTAAAACAGGAAAACAGATGGGAAAGGCGGTCTGTCATAGAAGTAACTGAGATAAAATCTCAGAATTTACCAGAAAGGTGTACAGACTCTCTTAGATGGCTCAGATGATGAGTAGTTAGGCATTTTAGTAGAATACCAATTCATTCAACTTTGAAGAATAAAGACAAAGCAAAAAGCCCCATTAAGAAGCATTACACTTGCTGTGTCCCAGCACTGGGGAGGCAGAGACCAACCTGGTCTACAACCTGGTCTCTCATCCTGGGAGAAGCTGCTGTTTGATTTGGAAATGTAAAAGTATTCATGGCTGTGGTGACATAAGCCATAAATAAAGCTGAGGGCAGGAGTTACCCCTTGGATGTCTGTCAAGGGCAGCAGCTTAGTCTCTCATGCATTATGTTTTTACAATCAAAGTCTTTTCTGGTATGATTCATACTAAATGAATAATACCTAGAAGTAGAAACAACCCAAAATAGAACCTATGAAAAATGAAAATAAACCCCTAAAAGTAGAAATAATCCAAACCATTCAGGATTCCAAAGGATTAGCCAACAATGTAATTAATTGAAAAGAATGTCCAGCTAGAGCTGTAATTGCAAACTGTGTAACCTGTTCATTACCCTGGGTGGGGTGTGAGTTTTATAGATGTTCTCATTTAATTTTCATACTCCTATAAAACAGGTAGCTGTGCTACCCCTACTTTACAGATGTAGAAATTTAGGGTTACAGAAATTAAAAACTCAAGCTGGGTGTGGTATCACATGACTGTATTTCCAACACTTCAGAAGTGGAAGGAGGAAGAGAATCTGGAGTCCAAGGACATCCTCAGTGACATAGGAGCTTCAGGGTTAACCTGGACTACCTGGGACAGCCTTCAACCCTGTACTGGCTAGTCTTTTGTAGACTTGACCCATGTCATCTGGGAAGAGGGAACCTTAGCTAAGAAAATGCCAACAAAGGTTGGCCCATTGTACTTTTTCTTGATTGATGATTGATTGGGAGAGGGCCCAGCTCACCGGGGGCAGTGCCACCCCTGGGCAAGTAGTCCAAAATGGTATAAGAAGGCTGAGCAAGCAAGCCATGGGGAGCAAGCCAGTAAGCAGCACTCCGCTGTGGCCTACATCAGCTCCTGACTCCAGGTTCCTGCCTCAAGCTCCTGCCCTGACTTCCCTGGATGATGATATGTATAAGCTGAGATACAGCTCTTCCTCTGTAAGTTGATATTATTCATTGCATTTTACCACAGTAATAGAAACCCTAACTAAGTCAGCACCCATCCCATCCTCCAGAGAAGAAAAAATTAGGAAAAGATGCCAGGGAGGTGGCTCATCAATAAAATGTTTGCTGTCTAAGCATGAAGACCTGAGTTCTAGTATCCACATTAAAAAAACAAAGCTGTGTGCTGAGGCAGGCATTGGCAACTCTGGGAGTCAGAGGCAGAGACAGGTGGGTCCCGGGAGCTCATTGGCTGGCCAGCCTAGCCAGTCAGTGAGCGCCAGGTTCAGCAAGCACACCGTTCCAAAAAAGTCAGGTAGAAAAGCAAACAAGGAAAACACCCAGTGTGACCCATGACCTCCACACGCATGTGCACAGACATGTCCATATCTATATATACAGGCAACACATATACACACCATCAAAAAATAAAAATGATGTTTAAATTAAGAAGCTCATCTAAGGTTACACAGAAAGAGGTGTCAGAGCTACGATTAGATTCAGCTCTTGCCTCTAGAGGCCAAGGACTTAACCAGGACCCTCCATCCAATAGATCCGTTATCTCCTGCTTTAACTTTATAGTATACATTTATATCAGGAAAAAAAGTTCACCAAAGAGCTGTCCCATTAACAAGGGGAGACTAAGTCTTCAGTCTCTGTGACGCTGTGTGATGAGGAAATGGTGGCTTCCAAGGACAAGAGACTGATCATGAAGTCAGAGAGGTCCACAGTCAGACCTGGCCCTGGTAGCCAATAGGGTCACTGGAATACCAGAAAGCCCTCCAGCCTCTCTAGGGACCACCCTATACATTGTGGATGATGGCATGCTCTCCAAGCCTCTGTCTCAACCCCTGTCCTTCTCCCCACCCAGGGCATAACTGCCTCCTGTTGGATGACCGTTAAACACGTCTTTGGCACATAAGTATGTCTTCTGAGATCATGAGATAGAGATTCACCATTCTGAACCCAGCATACCATCTGCCACCCATGGAGAGGCACTTGGTGAATTAATACCACAGACAGAATGCTCACAGTCAAGGGAAGACTCGATGACACATGGGGAGAAACTCATGCTGATGCTACCAACTAGAGACTATCACGGTGAGAGTAACTTGAAAGTTAAGAACAATAAACTCACAGGTGAAGCCAAGAACCTTGAAACGGAGAGACCTGAGCGGATTAAGCAGAGTCACAGGAGCAGCATAATCTTTTATAGGAAAACAGAGGCAGACCCCTTAAGCCACTTCGAGATAGTCAATAAAGAGGTACTTGTCACTCTGCTATCATGCTGACCAAGACCATGCGTTCGACAACGCCTGGAAGATTGCTTCAATCACTTCCGCCTGCAGTGGGGGGGGGGGGGGGTTACCCTGAACGGCGCCATAAAAAAACAAAGGAAATGCTGGGCTCATACTGTCCATCAGATTAAGGTCTTTGAGGCAGCTTGGTGTAGTCACAAGTCAGGGAAGAAAGTGACTGTCACGGTGGGGGAGGTGAGGCTTGGGCAGAAGCTCTCAAAGCCCTGCCATTGCTGTTTTCTGGGACCTGAGCGCTCTACGCTCCTGGCAGCTATTGGTCCTCACTCCTCCCGCGTGTTCCTGGCAACGTCATGCTCTGATTGGCCCATGTTCATGGACAGAGCTCTTTTGCCAAAGGAGCTGTGAATGCGTCTTTAAGGGAGAACCCACCGTGTAACCTGCCATCTCTATCGTCGCCCAGGAAACCTGAGAGGCATACAGACGTGCTCTCCCACTTTGTGGGAATGAGTGACATAGCAGGAAGGCTTGTTAAACACAGTCTTCTGATGATTATCCTGGCTTTCATCACAGCCTTTAAAGTATATGTAAATGACGGAGACCTAGGTGTCAGCAGTCACATTTAAATATAAAATAGAGGGCTGGATATCTCAGATGCCTAAATTACTATTAATCATATGCAAATGCTAGCTGACGCATTCCTTTTATATCTGAAGAGAACAAATGACTGCATCAAAATCTTGCCTCTAGGTACTCAAGGAGAAGGGGGATCTACTCGAGTAGGGAAGGGATGGATAACCAGGTTTGTTTGAAAACATCCAGGAACCAACTAATGAGAATAGAAATGATGTTTAATTACGATCAGCCTCCTGTCCATTCGATGTATCCCCTCATTAAAAAAAAAACACACTTCAGAAAAAAATATATTGCTATAGCCGATCATAGTAACACATGCTATGATCCCAGCACTCAGAAGACTGATGCCAGGGACAGCCAAGAGTTCAAGGCTAACACGGGCTACATAGAGAATTTAAGGCAAGCCTGGGCAAGTTAGAAAGACTCAAAACAATAACAAATGTATTACCAATGGGCCCTGAATCGAGCACTATTTTTTTTTTAAAATACAGAGCAATGAGACCCTTTCTTGTTCCAAACATAAAGTGTGTCTGATTTTAAGTCTTGAAATAATTTGCCAAGTTCCAATCTAATTATGACTGAGATTCAAGTTAACTGAGTGAGTTCTAGAGATATGTTTTTCAGATTCCAGTTGGCAGCAAGCAGAGATGCCAGATACCTTCAAAATATGCCGCAGAACAGAGAGGGAGTCAATTAAAGCAAAAGGGAAAAAAGGTTTTCTTTCCGGGCGTAGTCTCTAGAAATAGCACCCACTTACAGCTTATTCTACTGACTTAGAATCTCTTCTGTCATGTAAGATTTTTCTGTAATTTACCCTAATGTTCCTGGAAACCAAGATGAAAGTCTGTTCTTTGTGTAGTGCAAGAGGAAAAAAAAAAAGACCTTGAATTTACATAAAAATAACGTATCTGCATTATCGTGTCTTATGTATCATATCATGAATATATTTAAATAGATGTATAGAGACTCCAAGACACGGTAACTTTATCGCTATGACCTCTTTCAGTCAGGAAGATCATAAAATTATAGGGTTTTTTTTAACCAGAAAACATGCATTAATTACTACACCTTAGCCGGGCAGTGGTGGCGCACGCCTTTAATCCCAGCACTTGGGAGGCAGAGGCAGGCAGATTTCTGAGTTCGAGGCCAGCCTGGTCTACAAAGTGAGTCCCAGGACAGCCAGGACTACACAGAGAAACCCTGTCTTGAAAAAAAAATTACTACACCTTAATGATTAGGCCATATATAGTGTTTTTATTAAAATTTAGATTCTGCCTTCAAGGAGAACCAGCGGGTATCTAAGAACCTTCTGTAAAAAAGATCTTAATCCTTCAGTGCAGGTGTGGGAGGGGAGGGAAACATTGAGACTGACTCTGGCTTACCGCCCACCTAGGGCCACTGTCAACTTTAAAGCTTACCATTCCAATGTTTGCCAATGTTCACCTTCCAGTTACCGTCTAAGGCAGATCAACAGTCAGTGCAGGATCATATGTCCGGGCTGTTGAAGCCTGGGCTCTGAGAATTACTTTTACTGGAAAAAGTTTCGAGCATGAGAGGCCACATGAATTATTCATCATCTACCGAGTGCCAACCCTGAATGCCGTCATGTCATGCCTCCTGACAAGTGTGCTCATGTGAAGCTGATCCAGGTGCCCCAGTCCTCCAAGTGCCCGGGAGGATGACAAAGCTGAGCCAGGCTGAGCTGACCCGAGGTGCTGCGTCTCAGGCAGAGCCAGCATCGAAGGGAGAGGGCACAAAGCCCATCTGCCTTCTGCCACATACCCTACTGCCTGCTCTCCAGGAACCAAGGTAACCCGGCCTCACCCCTCACCGAGGAAGGAAGTTTCCTCCAAAACAAAACTGCAGAGAAAATATCCCAGGGGCAGCATCCAAACTGAAACAAAACTGTCAGAAACACAATCACAAGTGTTTGACCACTGTCACTGAGGATGCCCTTAAAGTACCCAGCGGATTGGCCTGCCCACCCGCTGTGCTTCTGTTCAAAACAGCCCTGTCCAGTCTAACATCCCTGATTATTAATATCTACAGGTATGCTGACATGTGAGATAGGCATTTTATGTAAGTATGTGCTTTTGGAATACATAGGTTTCTATGTTAACGTAAAAAATAAGCATACCATGGTTTTACTGACAGAAAGAGCCCTGTATCTTTCCTTCTTACTAAAGACAGTCTGCTAGACACAGATCCAAGTTTACAAAATGACACTCAAACCTTTGAAGTCTTCAGAGATGTGGCGAGGGTCCACTACCGCCGTCATTTCCAGCATTAACCTGTACCAGCCTCTGGTCCTGGCTTTGCTTCCCTTGGCACACAGAAGGACTGAGTCCACTCCTCAGAAGCTAGGCTGGGCCTGGCTTTTTTCCCAGGAGTTTGTGGGCTGAGTTAAGTCAGGGAGGGGTGTGTATCGTGGGTGTGCTGCTGGCCCAGGAAGAACAGGGAGTTTCCTGTGTGATTTTAGCACCTTCCTCACCTACAGAGCTCTCCTCCTAGCATTCCCACAGCCCAAAGGACCACTTGTAAGAGCCTCTCAGATTCCTGACACCACATCTTCAGAACACGGCTGGCCACTTCTGAGAAAGACTCTGAGAAAACACATCAAGAATGTTCCTAGGATTTGGTTCAATTTACACAATCCAGAATCCAGATTTTGGTCACTGTCATTTCACAATAGCTCTGAGAGGAGACGCAGAGAGAGAAGGATGATACCCCTTCCACTCTCCATCGCACTTTTCCAACCTTTCCCTAAACGAATTGCCATCTTAACCAGATGGGGTTTTATTACAGTTATTTTTAATATTAGGATAAGAAAGACACTATACAATTGTAGAGACTTTTTTCATTATCAGCTGCTCATCTTGGATCTGGGAACTGTTCTCTCATAAAGCACTGGAACCATTTTCTATCAGGTACAGGCTGAAGAAAGCAATGTCTTTATGTGTAAAGGCATCCCCACCCCGAGGCCCACCCCCTACCCCCTTGGCCAGGAATACTCAAGACTGACTTGCATAACCCAGTTACTTATGAACACCTGAGACTTTTGCATATTGGAGAAGTTATGGAGACTCAAATTCAATGGGAAAGGACACTTAAGACAAACGCCCTCAGCATCAGATATGTGGATGGCCTAGGAGAGAGAAGGAAATTGATTGAGAGGGAAGATACTGAATTCTTCCAACAGGGAATCATCACTAGTACCCATTCTGAGATAGCAATTTAATGCAAAGTCCAGCATTCACTCATTGGAGAAAAATGATTTAATTGAAACACATTAGTTAATAACAAATTTGATCAATTCAAGATCCCCAGTTGTCCCTCTTCCTGTCTATAAGTTTGTTCTGGAGTGGCTCTAGCAGTCACCACACTCAAGAGTCCTCCACTCCCCTTCTCTAGCACAGGTCCACTGCCTGGGACTCAGGACCTCTGATAATGTCCTTCTGACCTGGCAAGATACCAGGCACCAGACACAGGGCCATAACTAAATCCCTCACTGATAAAATGTTTGGCATGTGCAGAGCTGTCATGTGTCAGCTGGTTCTAGGAGGCCACTGGCATTGATGGAAATCTGATTGCACCTGCTGCCTGGCAGTCTTGTGACAGTGATTCCCTATTTCAGCCCTAATGTTTTATTTTATTATTGACAGTGTCTTGAGACTTTTGCCATCTGAACACCAACCACACAAGTCTATTGCGGTTGCAGTTTTGATTCTTGGTGGCCTTCAATTAAAACTCAAAGGAAGCTAGTCTCCTAAACTCAGATTACTATTCCTGGATAATTTTAAGTAGAGAGACAAGAGCGGGTATGGGCAGGGAGCTATAACTCAGTGAAGTGCTTGGCTCACAAGCATGAAGCCTGAGCTCCACACTCAGAACCCGTGTAAAAAACTGGTGTTGAGGAACGCTTGTAACTCCTGTCACGGTAAGATGTGAGGGGAGACAGGAGGATCCCTGGTACTCCTTGCCTAGCTGCCTAGTCCACTTGGTGAGGTTCCAGGTCAACGAGAGACTCTGTCTGATACAAAATGGTAGACGGTGCCTGAGGAATGACACATTAGCTTGTCTCTGGCCTCCATTTGCTCACATGCACACGCATGTACACATACACACAGAGAATGTGGAAGGGAGGAAGGAAACAAAGGCTAGTGGGCCTCATTTACTCTCTGGAGCTAAAATAGTCCTGGCTAAAAGTATGACTTCCTACCCCTCATAGACTGGACAACTGAGAACAGAGAACATTTAGTATTGAGACTTTATTACCAAGAAAGCATTTCCCCCTGGTCAGCCTCCTCCACACATGACCTCTGTTGAACCAGACACTTTTCTTGGCAGTTTATTCAAATCAAACTGTTAAAACACATAGCCACTTAGTAGTTAAATGGCTGTGGTATGTTATAAACTCAAGGATCTGGGTGTTCCTGACCTGACAGGACCAGGTCACCTTTGAAGCTGGGACAAACCCTGCTTCTGTAACTGCTCCCTGAGAAAGTGATTGTCACACAGCAAATAAACACACCAGAGTGCTTTCAATGTCGTACCCACCTGTCTTTAAGAAATGCTTGAGTAAACGTTGTTGAACAGGCTTCTCAGCCGGGTTTAATATTAATATACCTGTGTGCCATCTAAGAGATGAATAAGATAAGAAGCATTTCATAAATTTATTTGACCAGAGTAGTTCTGAGCTTTGTGTAACTATTAACCACAGTTTCGAGCCTGCTAGCCTAAAAAACATTGGCAGGGATCTGAGAGAAACTTTACACTGTAGTTTGAAAGGAGAGAAGTCTTTAAAGGCCAAAGAACTTAGGGACTTGCCCAAGGCAGCCCAGAAAGTATGAAGACAATTTCTCTGCAGGTGGAGCTGGGTTTTGCCATTCGCTCTGAGGCCCCAGTGGCTCCAGGTGCAGCAAGGTGTGTCCTGTGGCACTGCTATATTGCCCTGGGAATCACACGCCACAAACAGCAAACCTGACAACAGATCTCGTTAAAAGATCTGGCCGAGAATGGCTTTGCAATTACAGAGCAGAAGATGAAGCCAACCAGGATGTCATTTATGATGAGCTGTGAGTGAGGTGCAGCGGATCTCAGTAATGAAACACCCACAGGGTCCCTCACCTCATCTCTCAGACGGAGCACAAGAGACAGAAGCCTGAAGCAAATTGAATTTTATAAGAAGAATGGCTCCACAATGAAAGACAAAAGCTAAATGTATTAAAAGGTCATATCCAATAAGGAAGAAGAACCTTCTAGACCTTGTCTAGAAGGATGGGGAAAAAAATGAACCTGTGTTCTAATGATGTCCTGCCCTAAGCCCTGGAGACCAGGCTCAGCTGGAGCTCAGCTGTAAGGATTAAAGGGATGAGTTTAGAGAGTTAAAAGGACCATGTAGTTTATTTACCCGATGCCTAAACAGGAAGCTGAAACCAAGAAGAGTCTGTGGCGCCAACTGTGTCTCCACTACTGAACCTGTGTCTATTCACCACAGCTCTAAGGCTGGACCATACATTTTATGGACTTTACTAAGATACCAGCTCCTGGTGTATGTATCTCGGCTTCACAAACCGAAAAATTGAATTGTGTCAGTTTTATTCTGAAATTACATTTGCTGAGCGCTTATATAAAGGTATTTCCCCTCCCTCCCTCCCTTCAGTTGAAGACAGAACCCAGAGTCTTCCTTGTTCCTGCTCTCCTCGTGTTCTGTTCTGTCTGCACCCGACACTCCAGCCTATGCTCGGAAGCAGGAATCGTCATCACCTCCACTGTAGGGCCGAGGCAAGAAGTTAAAGAATGGCCCAACATCACTCCAAACAAGGGTTTAGACACAAGCGGTAAGAATCAGAGAGTTTGCTTTATGAGGTGAAGACCATTGTCAATATCCATTTAACAGAGGAAGAAAGTAAACCTACAAGAAAAAGTTAAAATGTTCAAGGTCATTGCTCTGACACAGATAAGTAAGGACCTGAACTTGGTCCGTAGGGCTGGGTCACTGCTGAGGTGAGATGTAGAGATCCGAGGACTCCACGCCCAGATCTCGAGCTTATCTACAAAGTTCTGCTGACTGAACACAAGCAGACGATCAATCTACATCAGTGCCCACGGACACAACTGCGTGGACCTTGTGTACAGAGACCAACAACACACAAAATGCGCTTGGTAGTGGTCACGTGATACGCTCGGCAGTGGTCACGTGATGTGCTTGCCTTCTCTCCTGCTAGACTCAGCAGACTGTAGCACTGGGTTTTCCACCTCGTGGAAAACCTGGCTCCTCCCCCTTGCAACAGTATCTTTTTGCCCTGGCTCTTAGGTCTCACTGGTAGAGAGAAACAAAAGCAATCTGTTTTTCCTGTAAAAAGAAACAGGCCATTTCTCTTTAGTGTCATTTGTCATAAAAAAAAGATGTAGAAACACTCCAGTCCCAGAGCTGGGAAGTTTATAAGGAGAAGAATATATTACTGCCCCATGACGAGATCCCACTTAGTTGAGTAAATCAGCACGACTTGCTACAGTGTGTGTTTTCATAACTTGGACACGAATTTCATTTTCATTTGTGTCATGAGTTACACATGACGACAGCAATGGCAAAATACTCCAGACAAAGCCCCTCCCCAGGAAATGCAGGGGTGTTCCCGGCACTGTGTCCAGAGGGCTGCGTGTGCTTTACAGTTTCTTTGCTGCTGACAGGTAGGGAACAGAATAAAAGTACCCTGAAAAATATGCCTGCCATGGAAACGCTACCACGGCACCTTATCTCTCCACACCTTTCCCTCAGAGCCTTCTCTTTGAAAGTTGTCCTCAGAGTACATAAGAAGAAAAAGTGTTCTGTGTTATAATAAAATAAGAAACGTTTCCCCTGAGCCAGCAACTCCAGATCAACTCACCAGGATATGTTGGGGGACTTTACACTTAATATTCTGCATTTCCCTGTTTGACAACTCACTGACAAAAGCCTTTATATCCAGTCTCTAATGAGAGACTGTTTTACTTACGGTCTCAAGCACACTAATTACCCCCAAATTTTTTCCTGTTGACTTTGGAAATACACAGTATCTTATCTCTGTCTGTGTTCAGATTCTGTGTCTTCCAGGAACACCATTTCTTTATTCCGTCAAAGGGAGCTGAGTTAGCCACAGCTTCACAGAGTGAGTCAAAATCCAGAAAGTTCTACCAAATAATGTGTTCCACTCTGCTCCTTCCAATGATCTTCTGCATCCTCCCCAAAAGACTTTAAATAAAAAAAAAAAAACAAGTAAAAAAAACCTCACCCCCAAAAAACAAACAAACAACAACAAAAGCCTGCTATTAAGCCTTTCAAAAAAGCCGGCACTGAAGTAGCCTTATGGAGGTTTTCAAGGATCCTAATAACCTTGACCCACTGGAGTCAAGAACAAAATTATATTTAGCACTATTTGCAAACTATGGTCACATGATACCCTGTTCTATGCTCTGGAGCACAAAGCTGGACTGGAGGGAGCCAGAGGGAGGCTTTCTACAACCTAAGCCAAGGGCTTGATAACTAAGCTCCTGGAGGCTGCTCTAGAGCTGAGCAATCCAGAAGAATGCAGGCCTAGGTTCCATCCCGGCATCTGCCTGAGAAATGTCAGCTCTCCTGTTTATCTCCGGGCCTTCAGATAAGTCTTCATTTGAAGAAAGGGTTCATAAACACACAACAAATCATTCCCACCGTGCCCAATCAATCCATTTTACAAAAAAAAAAGGCAAATGATCGACCGCGAGAATGGTGCCAAGTTCCACAGTGCTGGATCAAAGCCAGATTTCCCCAGCCCAAAACTCTGAGCAACATCCACTAGTGTTTGAGCTCCTCCCAAATTACCAGGAACAAAGCCTCTGGTAGACACATCCTCTATCCCATCATACACTGCAGCAACACCCATCAGTGTACGTGCTCTTTTCAAATTACCAGGTAAAAGGTCTCTGGTAGACACGCCTTCCATCCTACCCATCATGCACTGCAGCTCGGTGTAAGCACGACAGAGGCGGTTGTTACTATTATTAGCATCGTAAATTTTTTAAGTACTAGACAAAGAGACTAGAGATAGAGCTTGCTAGAGCCTTGATGACTCAGCACAAGAAATGTTCCACAGTTTAATGAAAACCACAACAGCAAATTATATTCGATTGATGAAAATTGAATTTACAGTTAAGTTAGGGCTAAAGCGGGTGAAAAGCCGTTGGCCCGCCCAAGGATCTGTGTGCTTTCTGTAACCTGTACTTTTATGGGCCTCTTTCTTAAAGTTTTGTTTTGTAGTCAACCATAGCTGAACTGCCTATGTAGGGTTCGGTCCCAAGTGCCACTCAGAGAATGTCTCCAATTACTTACTTTTTCCTGTCAGTCTCCCGGACTGTCTTTGGGCATACCTAGGGGTGTCGTTTTGACTGGGGATTGACGCAAGAGGTCCAGCCCACTGTGGGTGGTACCATCCCTAGGCAATTGGTTCTGAATCCATAAATCGGTCCACTGGTCAGCAACCAGCATCCTTGGGGGATTCTGTTGTACTTGGCTGTGAGTTCCTTCTCTGGACTAAAGTTACTCTGTGTGTGGAGGCAAGCAGGTCTGCCTTCAATCTCCTATTTGAGTTCCTGCCTTGACTTCCCTCAGTGAGGCTATGATCTAGAATCGTAAGCTGAAATAAACCCTTCCTATTAAGAATTCCTGATACACAGGGACGTTCACCGGAACACCAGTCAGCATTCTTTTTTGTTTGGTTCAGTTTTTATTTTTATTTGTTTATTAGGTTTCTCTGCATAGCCTAGGCTTCCTGGAACTGGCTCTGTAGACCAGGCTGGACCCATTTGCCTCCCAGGTGCTGGGATTAAAGGCATGCGCTGCCACTAACTGGAGTCACGATTCTTTTAAAATGATGTTTAAATATAGCACAGAGAGGAGAGGGGCAGAAAAATAGCAAGAACTTGGCCTGTTCTAGACAAAAAAAAATTAAAAATGAAATTTTTCTGGCTTTTAATTTAAACGGATGGAAAAATAATCGCTGGTTCCCAGTAGCAGAGTGTAAAATCTGTGCTGTAACAAGGTCTCTTGGGATCTTCTGAACATCTCACAGCCTCTCTAGTAGCACCTAGAAGGCTTGACATTTGCTTAAGTCAAAGGGCAAAGACATTGCTCTGTAGTCAGTGTCTGACAGAAGCCAGATAGATAGATAGCCCTTCCTGCCTATAACAAGAAAGCAGATGTTCCTCTTATGAGACAGAACAATCCTTCAAGAGGAATCTCCAGCAAGTGACCCACTTACTAGTGACAGCATTGGTTTAAAAATATCATCACTGCACTTACAGCCAGTGGAGAGCCCTTGTTGAGCTCTTAAAACGCTCAGGGATTAACGAGAGCGCTTTCTATATGTTCTTACTAATACTCACGGTTTTCTTTGAGTTGCAATTACTATTCCTACTTAAATTTTTAAAAACATTTTTAATTATATAAATGCATTTGTGTCTATGTGTACATGTGTGCAAGTGTTGTGAGTAGAGGCCAGTGGCATTAGATTCCTCGGGGAGCTTGAGATACAAACAGCACCCTGTAGGTGCTAGGAACTAAACTTCAGTCCTTGTCAAGAGCAGTATAGTCTCTTAATCATGGACCCATCTCCGTACCCATTTTACAGATGAGACAATCAGGGACTCAGGGGAGCTACATCTCTGCCCAGTGCCAAGTTAAATGGAAAAAGTGGTCTTTCTGAAGTTCTCTCTTGTACAATTTCAGGCCATACTGTTGACATCAAGACAGATCTCTGTGAGGTGGGAGCAGTAGAGGACCATTGGGGTAAACAGAGCTGAGGCACAGACTGAGAACAAACAGTATAGAGACACCAGCCCAAGTTTTAAGTCAGAGCTAGGTCTCTAAGGATTTAGCGTGTCTTTTGAAATTAGAGAATTTTGCTGCTAGAAATGACTGTGGCCATGCAAGAACATCAAAGAGACAGAGAGTCCAAACAGCAGAGGGAGGATGGGGGCCTTTGCTCTGACAAACTAAGAGGTGCCGGATTGTGGGAACTCGAGACCCTTAGCATGTTGGCTTCCTTCTTCACCAAAACGCAGCATCTTGCAGCCCTTGCTACAAGGACATTTCTTAGGAGGACAATTTTTTTGGTTTTTTTTGCTTGTTTTGTTTTGTTTTGTTTTTAAGTGGCACTTATAAAATATTCTGAATCAGAGACACAAACTTAAAAGTGCAGTCTGGAATGAAGAACCCCAGTGTGGCAGCTTACAAGGCCTCGGCTACCTCAGGGCAAACACTGCCCTGTACCATAGGGAACAGCCCTGATGAGCTGGCACTTAGTTTCACAAACAGCTGGCCTGCCCAACAGCAAAGAGACAGAACCTGCCATCAGCCAGCCCACTTAGCTCAGGGCAGCGGTCCACAGATGCCAGCAAGCAGAAGGCAGAAGACCCAGCACAGCCAGAACCTGCCAGAAGGTTCCTACATACATGACATGTGCAAATGGCTCCTGAAAAGAAACCGGGTGTTCTGTGTTTATAGGCATCTAGCCCGTCTTACGATGAAGACAGACCAAGACAAGCCAAATCTGAGAGTGATGGTTTCTACTAAATAGAGAGCCTGCCCATCACTTGGTTTAATAAGCCAGTTACTTAGAAAACCTTAATTTTTAATTTCAATAATTATCTAGTCTTTATATAATCAGCTTTTACATTTAATTCTCAAACCTTTTTCATATCAATATGAAATTCCATACTTCCCCTTGAGATTTTAGTAGATCATTCTGTAATTGGTATATGCTAAGTATTTTAAGGTAAGAATGCTTTTGGTGAAATACCTCCTTAAATATATTTAAGCGTTCAGTTTAAAAATCTTTCTAGATTCAAACCAATACAATTTTAGAAGAAAATTGTACCAGAAATGAAGAAAAAGGAAAAACTAATCCCCCAAGGGAACCGCTCACTAACCTTCCTATTAATTTATGAGGATTAAAAAAATACCAGACACATGGCTGGATGTATTCTGGTGGGAATTCAGAAGTCCAGAGACACAGAGATGGTCTTAAAGCCCAAGAGCAAACAGATTATGAAAGGAAAAGTCTTGGGCAGCCATCAGACTGGCAGCCACCCTGATGGCAGAGGCATGGAGCACAGCATTTCACATTTTCAGAGAAAAATGCCGAAGACATCACACACACACACACACACACACACACACACACACACACATACACACACCACACACACACACATACACACACACATACACACACCACACACACATACACACACACATACACACATACACACACCACACACACATACACACACCACACACACATACACACACACATACACACATACACACATATACACACCACACACACACACAGACCACACACACACACATACACACACACATACACACATACACACCACACACACAGACCACACACACACACACATACACACACCATACACACACACACATATACACACACACACACATACACCACACACACACACACATACACACACACCACACACACACCACACACACACACACACACCATACACACACACACACACACACACACGCACGCACGCACGCACGCACGCACGCACGCACGCACGCACCTTGTATATCTATTCTAGACCATCGAACCTGTGGCCAGAACAAGGAATTGTGAGGTATGCATCAACTCTAGTAACTTCTCATGCAGCCTTTCTAAAAATATTACTGGGAATCGACTCAAACAGGAAGGTAATTGATCCCCAACCAACTATGCCAAGGAAGTGTGGGGAGGGGGGTTGGAGAGATAGTTCAGTGGTTAAGAAGGATTGCTGGTGCTCCAGAGGACCTGAGTCAGGTGGCTCTTCACCACTTGTGCCCTGCCTCAAGCCCTCTTCCTGGGGCTGTAAGCACTGCACTCACACAAACCCACATACAGAAGACACACATCATTTTTTAAAATAATAAGAATTAAACCATTTTCGGAGATAAGTAGGCAGCAGATCTGGAAATTGGTGAATCCAAGGCAGAACACATGAGAGGGTTCCAGGAAACACTCCAAGTAGGAGAGTGTTATCCAACAACCAATGATTAAATCATTAAGAAAACAATGACTTCATGTAAACTAAAAATCTCTACAAGAAAGGGATTACCCGAATAAAGGTAGAGTAACCCGCTTCTGAAAAAGTAAGAGCTGTTAGGAGTTCCTTTGACCATGACGTGACAATGCTTGCATGGTCTTTCAGAGCGGTGGTTCTCAACCCCTGGCTCACAAAGCTCCTGGGGATCCAACAGCTTTTTCACAGGGGTCAAATGTCAGAGAACCTGCATGTCAGATATTTACATTGTGACTCATAACAATGGCAAGATTACAATTATGAAGTAGCAATGAAAATAATTTTATGGTTGGGGGAATCACCACAGCATGAGGAACTGTATTAAGGGGGTCACAGCACTGGGAAGGTGGGGAAACCTCTGCTTTAGACTCAGGCAGATTCAGTTCACAGAACAGTGTCTCCTCGGGCTGGGGAGTTGGTTCAGTCAGTGAGAGTTGGCAGCTCAAGTGTGAGAACCTGAGTTTAGAGCCCAGAACCTACACAAAAGAGCTGGTTCCCTGGTGTGAGACGGGAGGATACATGGGGCAAGCTCCAGTGAGAGACTCTATCTTTAAAAAAATGAGCTGCAGAGCAAGTGAAGAAGACACCCAATATTGACCTTTGACCTCGACATGTGTACCTACTATACACATGAACTCATACATGCATACACGTGTAGACACAGTAGGCACAGTCCTTATGCTTGCTTCTGCTATCAAGAATATGAAAATAATTTTAATGTTAACAATGTTTTATTCTGGTGCATTACTCTGCTTCTATTGATAAAACAAAATACCTAAGGCTGGGTCCTTTATTTTAAAGTGGGGTTTATTTCACTCACAGATTTGAGGGCTGCAAGTTCAAGCTTGAGTGAACTCAAGGCCATCTGTTCAGCCTCTGGTGAGGGCTCTGTGGCAGATGGCACAACAGGAAGCCAGAGAGATGCAGGAGCCATGCCTTCATGTTATATAACCTACCTGCAAAAAGCAGAGTCTCACTGTGCTGGCCTGTAATTCACTGTATCAAAGAGGCTGGCCTGGAACTCATACAGATCCACCTGCCTCTTACTCCTGAGTTCTGGGATTCAAGGTATTCCCCACCACGTCCAGCATGACCCACTCTCAAAGGAACTAACAGATGCCCCATGAGGAGTACATCAATCCCTTCAGAGATGGTTCCTAAATGACATGTCTTGAGCTAAATCTCAACTTCTGAAGCTTCCTCCTTAACATGGCCACTTGGGGACTATACTTCCAATGCACAAGCCTTTGGGGAACACACTCAATTATACCAGTTTAATCTCTAAAAATCGACTTAATAATAAAAAACAAGGGGCATAAAAGTTAGGATATTTAAAATGTGTTAACTTTGAAACAGTAGCATCCAGAGGCTGTAGAGATGGCTCATGCCAGGCAATCATCAGGGCCAGCGGTCCATCCCCAGACCTTAGTAAAAGGCATGTTGTGCATGTACCTGTAGTCTCAGTACTGGGAGGCGGGCCAGGACTCCCACAGTTTGCTTCTCAGCCAGAATAGCTAAGTCAGGGAGCCCCTAGGTAAGTCTCAAAAAAACAAGGATGGAGAATCTTGGAGGAGGGACAGCCAACATCAACCACTGGACATCTCACAGGCACACGCTGGCATTCACACACTTGGTGTGAGCACACACAGATTCGCACACACATTCAAACACATAATAACTAAAATAAAAAATAATATATATTTGAGAGCAGTCAAAATGTAAAATGATCACATAGGAATGTGAGGGGGAACTATGATAATTTTCTCATGTTTAATAGGGACTAAATATAGTCAGATTAATATAGGAGGCTAATATTCAGAATTAACAAAGTAATTCTATATCAATAATATATTTAAAGCTACTAATAGTCTAGCAGGAAGCTATCTAAGAAACAGTGTGGGTAGGAGTGTGAACAAAAACCTACTATTTAGAATTACAACCTACCCACCAGGAATAGTAAATAAACAACTACAAACAGTCGTGTCTGCTGTCAAAGCACCATGCACAGGATCCTTCAGGGACAGAGACGTGCTGTCTTAACTGAATCAGAGTTGATGCTTTGGCTGTGGCATCATACGCACTGTATTACAAGACACTGCCCTGCTGCAAGAGAGAATTACACAAGAAAGCTGATTTAGTGACTGCATTCTCGAGGCTGCCAAGCAAGCACATCTACAGACACGCTCAGTGGCTGCTGTGATGGTGGCATCGGTGCTGGGCTCTCACTCCCCCTTTTGTGAAGCTCCTCATGAAACACCTCAGACAATTGCTAAGGTAAATTAAAGCCTAAATAAGTGGAGAGACACACTGCGTGCATGAACTGTAAAATTAATATTGAGTCAATTTCCTGAAGTCAATGTGTGAACTCAGGATAATCCCAGCGGTGTCTGAAGGGGTGAAACATATGCAGACAAACTGGTTTTTAAAACAGACATGGAATACACACCTGTAATGCCAGCACTCAAGAGGCAGAGGCAGGAGGATTACTGCAAGTTCAAGACCAGCTTGGTCTATTTAGCAAGTTCTAGGACAGCCAAGACCCTATCTCTCAAAACCTAAAAGTAAATAATAAAATAAAAATAGACACAGAAACATAAAGAACCCAAGTGTGTCAAAACAATCTTCATTCCTTTTTTTTTCGTTTATTTGTTTTGTGTATATGTGTGTATGTGAGTACATGAGTGTATGTGTGTGAATACATGTGTGTGTGTATGCATGTATGTTTGTACATGAGTATACATGTATGTGTATGTAAGTGTATATATGTTTGTGGTGTGTGTGCATGTGTGTGAGAGTGCATGTGTG
>JANHMN010000003.1:182409816-182471393 GCA_030674055.1 Rhabdomys pumilio
TATATATGTTTGTGGTGTGTGTGCATGTGTGTGAGAGTGCATGTGTGTGTATGTGTGTATGTATGTACATGTGTATGTGTGAGTATATGTGTGTATGTGTAAATGAAATGTGTGGTGTATGTGCATGTGTGTATGAGAGAGGGTGTGTGCACGAGTGTGTTTCTACAGGGAGATCCCAGAGCCTCATGAGAACAAGGCATGTGCTCTACCACTGAGCTATATTTCCAGTCCCACAAAAGTAACCCTTTTAAACAGTTTGTTTTAATCACACTTACTTATTGAGTGTGTATGGACACCCCAGAGCATGTATCTGGAGGTCAGGAGGTGACAGTCAATGGTCCATTCTCTTCTACTCTGTGGGTCCTAGGTAGCAAACTCAGTTCATCAGGCTTGGTGGCAAACACTTTCACACACTGAGCCACACATTCAAAGCAGTCTTTAAAATATTACTTCTTTTACTTTTTGAGATTATAATAATTATATCATTTCCCTTTCCTCCCTCGAACCCATTCCATAATACTCCTCACTTTCTTTCAAATTCATAGCATCTTTCTCAATCATTATATATATATATATTTGTCTTTTAATGAAGGCTGTATAAACACATATACTCATGCACAAACATACACACATGCATACACATACATATTCATATACTCACACACATACACGAAACAAACAAATAAATAAATAAAGGGAGGAATGAAGGTTGTTTTGACACACATTTGTGTTGTTTACGGTCCATGATCTACTCTACATGTGATGTGAGGTTAATCCCTCATATGGGTGTCACCATTGCTAATATTATTCCTTTATTTAGTTGCATTGGTATATTTGTAAAAGATAGATTGAAAATACATACTTTTAAATGTAAACTTCTTAGTGTTACTTGTGTGTGTGTTTTCAGGACTGACCACTTGGCATTGGATAACCAATTCCTATGCTCTTCCCTGGGGAAGACCCTTCTCCGGCTCCCAGCATTCCAGTCTCCTGAAGCTCATCCAATAGGGTTGAGGCATCGTGGTCTTTCCCCTGTTCACTTGGACATGTCTATTATTGTCCGTGTTCAGCTCACATTTAGGCAGTCATGTTGGTGAAGCATCTGGGCGTAGCTTCTGACATTACTAGGTGACAGAGTCTCATAGAAAACTCCCTGACCCTCTGGCTCTTACAATCTTCCTGTCCCTCTTCTGCGTGTCAACTGAGCTTTAGGTCCAAAGTAACCTTTTAAAAAAATCAAAAAGGGGATGGGATGGTTCAGTTATTAAAGTGCTTGATGAGTCAGCATGAGAACCTCAGGTCACATTCTGGGCCCACATAAAAGTCAGGTGTGTGGTGTGCACTTGTGATCCCAGCCTTAGAGAAGCAGAGTCAGACGGACTAGGCTGGCTCTGACCAGACTAGGCTGGCTTTGACTGGCCAGCTTAGTGAAAGTGATGAGCTCCAAGCAAAACTGAGAGAGACTGTCTCAGAACCAGTGGGGACAGGAATGACTGAAGAAGGCACCCAAGGTTAGCATCTGGCCTCCACACACAAGTGCAGACACGAGCATGTACATCTGCACACACATCCACACACACGCATATACACAAAGAAGAAAACAGACGGAAAATTTATACCATATGTCATGCATATTTTATAAAACCATATTAATCAAGACAGTGTAATGCTAGCGTAATGCAAACTAAATTGATCAAGGAAACAACAGACAATCTACAAACAGATCCATATGTATATATAATTAATGAATTTTCTATAAATATACAAATGAGTAAAGGAACACTGTCAACAATGGTGACATTCATACCAGGGTAAAAGTTTCAAAATGGACCATGAATCACAGATACAAACACAACATATAAGATTTCAGAAGAAAAACAGGATTACCTTTGGTACCATGTGGTTAGGCAAAGATTCTTCAGATGGGATTCTAAAATCACAACTGATGGGCTCAGACAAATTTCATTAAATTTAAGTACTTCAATTCTCCAATTGATGCTGTTAAGAACATCACTGGAGGCTGGAGAGGTGACTCAGACGTTAAGAGCACTGGCTGCTCTTCCAGAGGACCCAGGTTCAATTCCTGGTATCCACATGGTGGCTCACAATTGTCTCTAACTTTAGTTTCATGTAATTCAACACTCTCTTTTGGTCTCTAATGGCATCAGGCACATACATGTGTGACACACAAACATACATGGAGGCAAACCACCCACATACATAATTCATTTAAACATTATATAAATACAACATAATTGCTAGGTGTGGAGGTTTACTGCCTACTATTCCAGTCCTTGACAGGTGGAAGCAGAAACTCATGAGTTCAAGGCCACCCTGGTCCGTTTAACAACTCAAAGCCAGTTTAAACTATGCAGGTAGACTGGGTTTTGAAAGGCCACAAACTTGAACCACAAGCTCAGTGGTGTGGCTCAGTGGTGGCCTGCTTGTTTAGCAGGCTGTGGGGTGGCTCTCCTGCACAGTGCAAACGAAACCTCAGGCTGAAAAAAAGATGTCTGCCAAACAAAACAGACACAAAGCATGTAATACTCATTCAGCTCCCAGAGGGAGATTTGAAATTGACTCACTACTGCACTCGTGAGCACTTCTCAAAGAACTGGTTTTCAGATCAGTTCGAGGCACAAGTTCAAATCACTGTAATTCATTATCACTATGCCCCATAAAATACTATCTGTGGGGAGCCCCGGTCAGAGAGGAAAGCAATGTCACTGTTAACAAAAACTCTGCCAATCCCTTTCAACATTAAATATTACCTAACATTCAGCCCAGCAAACTGGATCTTTATTCAAGAGAAATGACACACATCCATACATAACAGCTTTTAAACATGCTCACAGGGCTGGAGAGATGGCTCAGCGGTTCAGAGAGCTTGCTGATCTGGAGGGCCCAAATTTGGTTTCCAGCATCCATGTCAAGTGACACAACTACTGCCTGTAACTCTAACTTCAGGGATGGAATTAATCTGGCCTCCTTGGGGACCTGCACACATGTGCACACAGCCATGTTCACACAGCGCGCGCGCACACACACACACACACACACACACACACACACAATTTTAAAATAATAATAAAAATAAATTTAAAATAAAAGTCTTAAGTTCCAGTCTGTTCATGGGGCTGAAGAGACGGCTCAGTAGCTAAGAGCACTTGCCGCGCTTCCAAAGGACCAAGTTCTATTTCTAACACCCAGGTCTGGTGACTTATAGCTGTCTGAAAGTAAAAGGTCCAGAGGGTCTAATGCCCTCCTCTGGCTTCTACAAGTACCTGTGCTTACATGCATAAACACACACACTCACACACACACACTCACACACACACACACCCCCCAACAAAAACAAAATCTTAAAAACCTGAAAGATCAATATGAGTTATTTATCTTATTTACTTTTTGTAATAAAACATTTTCAAACCTCTGTAAGGAAAAATATACTGAATTTAAGCTCTAAAAATGCATGTCTAGGTGTTTAGAATTATACTTTGAGTTTTAAAGATTGACCTGGCTAATGTTTATATTTCATTCTTCCTTATTCGGTAATGAGCTGCCAAGACATTAGCCTGCTGCTTTCAAGTTCTTCTCTCTAAATACCACACTGCAAGGGAGAGAAACCTTTACTGTTGATAGTCACAAAGGAAAATGACAGATAATCTCTAGTGTGTTATCTTTTAAAATACTGGCTTTTGAAACAGCAAAGGAACACTAATGAGTGATTCAAGTGTTTTAATAAAATGAACGAGACTTATAAATCTGGTAAAGATCAAACAGAAGAATAATTTACAGAATGAAGGCATCTTCAATGGTAAAAAGATGCACTTGTGTTTCACATCAGTGGTCCTTCTGCTCCTTGCCTTTACCCAACGGTACGGCCCAGATGAAACTAGAACTGTTGACATACACAACTTGCCAGTTCCAGTTCCATGATGTCCCTTTACCTATGAGGCATTGAAAGGTCCTTAAAACGCATGTTCTCCAGAAGAAAAATATTTAAACAGTATCTTATGGGTTGATTTTCTTAAAAGTAGGAACTATGTCAGCAATCTCATTGCTTTGAAATGCATGAACTTCAGGAGTACACAGAAGAAATAAGGCATTTGGAAATCACTCAAAATATATATATATATATATATATATATATATATATATATATATATATATATATGTGTGTGTGTGTGTGTGTGTGTGTGTGTGTGTGTGTGTGTGAGTATGTGTATATGTATGTGCATATATATATAATCTTGATCTCAGGGAGACCCAATAGTCATGATGCATGGAATATTCTTTGTGAAAAAAAAATTGCAACCTTACAACTAAGATATTCTATGCTTCTCAGCCTAGAGCTCCCTTCATGGTCCCTGACTAGAATTCCCACCATCCTCCTGACAGATCCACTGTCCACTCAGTTATCAAGACAACCTCACTCACCTTCCACACCCAGTTCAAAGTTCATCAGTCCCCCAGCCCTTCTGATCCCACTCAGCCCTCTGTTGCTGTAGAGCCTAAACTGGCCTCCACGAGATTATTCCTGTATGTGGCCTCCAATCAGCCCCCGCCACAGTAATGGTGGAAAAAGAAGTAGGCATTTTTTTGACCCGTCTTACAGATGAGAAAATGTGAAATAGACCCCTTTAAAGTTCTTCACCTCCTCAACAGTGGCAACTCCAGGCTCCTAAGATGATGCATCTCCCCGCATCTTTACCACTAAGGACCACAGGATAACAACTCCTTACATTTGGGCTTCTGCCTTCTTTGCTTGGGGACAGCTGTTCCACATGGTATTCAGCACACACCCTGTAAACTCCGAAGACTTCACTCTTAGTTTACATATATGCTATGAGGTTAGGATTACAACTGAAGCCATTTGCCAGCTCATTTGTCTGAACAGAGCCCAGAAGTGTCCCCAAGAGGGGCTGGGGGCGTGGTCTTCCGCTACCTGGACAATCAGATCCTCATACGAAGCCTCCATGGCTTCTCCTGAGAAGACACTTGATTCAAGAGTCAGCGTGATGGCCAAATCTTTATCTCCGAAGAGTCCCCTGAGGAGTTCCCTGAGGAGTCCATGGGTTACTCTTTGTGGGATGTTAATGCTTCCCCATGGTTTCTTCAGATGGCCTTGGTGTTCTTTCTCTTTCCTTCTTCCCTCTCACCTGAATTACACTGTCTCCCTCTTTCCCAATTAAGGTCCCCTCCCCCATTTCTCCTTTCCCCTGCATAGCACCCGTCGTCCAGTATGAACGTCCCTGTCGCTCTAATACAGAAACTGGTAAAGACACAGCAAGTAAAACAAAGTGTAGGCCAGTGTCCCCAATGAGCACAGACGTAGAAATTCTCAATAAAACACTTGTAAAACTGAATGCAAGCATGTATTCAAAAGACCTCAGCCACCGAAATCAAGTCGGTTTTATCTCAGAGATCCAGAAATGGTTCAACAGATGACATCAACAAGTGTAATAAATCATATAAATGATTTAAAGGTCCAAAGCATATGGTCATCTCAGTGCAAAAAGGGCCTTTTACAAAACCCAACATCCATCTGGGTAAAAGTACTGAAGAAAACAAGACTTGAGGGAACAAACCCCAACATAATCAAGGTATAAAAGACAATACGTACTCTAAAAAGTTACTGTATTATGTTTACCATAGGTAATTCATAGCACTACCTATGAATCTGCCCTGGCCAGCTAATAATCTAGAATTTCATAGGAACAGTACACACTGGCATGGATTTACTCATGCCTATTTCAAACATTCCTTGAGTTGATTATAGCTGAATTATATTTCTTATCATTTTCTACAAAGTGATTTCATATCAAAGGCCATCTTTGGGCATTCTGGGGCAAGGGAGGATTATTAAATAGACAAGGCAAATCAGTCTCTCCCATCCTGAGTGGCTGTGAAGTCCAAAGTCTTCCCTGTGCCTTACCAGGGAATGTGATGGGCCCTGTCAAAAAGAGAACCCACAAGTTCTTCTCAAAGATAGGCTCAGTCACTCACTGACTGAAATAAAAAGAAGAGACCAGCCTCAGTGCCCTCTGATACTGAAAAACAAGCTATGGGTTCAAACAGCCACACAGAGGCAGTAAAAAGTCTAAGCTCTTTCTTTCCTGTCTCTGGGCTAATTCTTGGTCTAAACACATGTTGAATTGGCTCAAACAGAAGACCGAAGTGTCTGGTTCATGCCCCAACTTCCATGTGCAAAGGTTCCACACTATCTGAGGTGCAAAGCTGTTCTATGACCATGCTTAAGACTCCTTGAGAAAAACAACAACTTTTAAATGCCAAACCGCAACTGAAGAAATCATTCCAACCTGACTGGAAGTGCCCAGCAACAGCTATGGCTTCATGCAGTTACTAGAAGGAACTTTATTAACAAGGTGTGAGGCTATGATACAAATCCCATAATCCCTCTGGATATCCTCTCTTAACTCAAAGTCAACAGAGGCTCTGGGGGGTCTGATGTGGTCAGAGGGGAGGGGGGAGATGAGTCCCGTGGTCAGAATGTGAATAAAGACAAGGCAGACTTGAGGACAAGGAGAAGGGAAGAAATGTTCTCAAGGCTGTTATTAGCATAGGGCTAGACCTAATGAAGACAGGAAAGCAAACAGTGATTGTCTGGGGATAAGCAAACACAGGAGATCAGCGGAAAGCAGAAGTCAGTCATTCATTTGATAAAAGTTTAAATAGACTCTCATAAAGACAAAGGATTCACATAGATTTCTAATGCAGCCATGTTGGGGATTAGAGAAAAGCTAAGACAAGAAGGCTAAGAAAATGCTGCCACCTCTTCTTCCAAACAAAGATTATTTACACAATCATCAGGCTTGGTGAGGCTATAATTCCAGGACTCAGGAAGATTGGGTGCTCAAGGTAAGCCAGCTACAAAAGAATTAGAGGCCAGCCTGGGCTACATGGAGCTCTGTCTCAAAACATCAATCAATCAATCAATCAATCAATCAATCAATCAATCAATCAATCATATAAGCATGCTCAACACAAAAAGCTTTATGGAATGCACTGGAGAATGGAAGGTAAAGATAGAGAGGAGGTTACTGAGGGAAAGCAGATCAAATGTTACTGTATTTCACTGGGCTTATTTCCCAGTGAGAAAACAAGTGGGTAAGGTTTATTCTGAAGCCTCTGGTCCACAGGAGTCACAGTTCTTTGTCTAGGGTGTGCATCAGCTGACACCTTTAAACTTAGATCCCATGTCTGCCATCCCTTCTCATGACACCCCAAAATCTGACCCTCAAGAGGAGGCCGAGACTCTGCTCTGTAAAAACTAATGACATATAATTGGTTAGGGACAGGGGAACAGCAACTGTATCCAAGCGATTCAGCGAGAGGTGAAGAGTGGGAAGCCCTTGAGCTCCCTTTCTGGAGTGGACATCACCCCGCTGATCTGCAAGTTCCTCTCTCACCCCCATTGCATCAATAATACTATCTTTAGCAGAACTCATCTACTGACCTGTTGTTAAGCTTTTGTGGGGAACAAAATGTCTGCCGGTAACAAAATAGCAAATCTGACCCCAAGGAACAAGTCAATACATGATCCATAAGTACACAAATGGTAAGGGGAGACATGCAAATCTCAACGGTGGACTTCGTTCCTGTGAGAGTGTGACAGGCTGAGGGGAAGAGAGCTATGCTTCCCACATGAATGCCACCAAGCTCCAGCCTAAACCATCAGCACTTGGAGCAGAGGCACAGAGGTGACCTTTGGTGGCACTATTTTCCTGAAAGCTGAGAATTCGCTTGCTTGCTTTGTAGTTTGACTTGGGACACGTCCCTGGGGTCCCATTATCCCAAGTCTAATTTGTTGCAAGGAAATAGCCTGCTGCTCTGATATTTGGGTTTGTTCAACTAAACAACCAAAGCCCCATGGAAAATCAAAACAACCACTTCCCAAACTTCCAGGGAGCCTGTAGGGCATCACCAGGAAGCTTTCAAGTGGGTAAAAAGGCATTCGGTAGATGTAAGTCACACACCTATGTCACTTACGCCTTTTCCAGTGACTGCACAGAAAAACTAAAAGGAAACAGGTAAAATTAACTTTAGTCATCATTTTATTAAAGGATATCGAAAATACTATCATTTCAAATGATCTCTGTATGGTCACTAGCTATACAAAGCCCACTAAACAGAGACTGTCACATCCCAAAGTTCACCAGTTACAAAGCTGGGGGAGGGGTGGTGTCTTAGTTAGGGCGTCTATTGCTGTGATAAAACCCCATGACCAAAAGCAACTTGAGAAAGAAAAGGTTAATTTTATTATTTCACCATCCAGGGAAGCCAGGGCAGGAACTGACGCAGAAGCCATGGAGGGGTGCTGCTTACTGGCTTGCTCTTATGGCTTGCTCAGCCTACTTTCTTATACCATCCAGGAAACACCTGTCCAGGGATGGCTCCACCTATATTCAGGAAAGCCCCTCACACATCAGTCATTAATCAAGACAGAACCCTATAAACTTGCCTATAGTATATCTTAAGAAAAACTCAATTAAAATTCCCATATGCAATGTTTTCAATGAGAAGGTCCCCACAGGCCCACATGTTTGAATGCTTGGTACCTAGTTAGTGAAAGTTCCTGTTGGGGAAGAGTTAGGAAGGTCATGGAGTCTCTGGGCTTGAAAGCTATCAGTCCTCTCCCACGAAGTAATTCCTTTGGTCAAACCCTCCCTGGATGCTCTTTCTACCACACTTGGAACAGAGGAAAAGCAGTTAAGAAGAGGAGCAGGGAGGGAGAGAAGTAACCAACTCAAGTAGCAAACTCTACATCTGTCCCGAGGGGTGTGGCTCAGGGGTAGAGTGTTTGCTTGGCATGAGCACACCCTGGCTTCTATCCCTAGCACTTCTTGTCTTAGTTGGCGTTTACTGCTCTCAGCAGACACCATGACCAAGGCAGCTCTTATAAGGACAACATTTAACTGGAGCTGCTTACAGGTTCATAGGTTCAGTCCATTATCATCAAGGCAGGAAAATGGCAGCATTCATGCAGGCATGGTGCAGAAGGAATTGAGAGTTCTACATCTTCATCTGAAGGCTGCTAGCAGAATACTGGTGTCCAGGCAGCAAGGATGAGGGTCTTAAAGCTCACGCCCACATTGACACATCTAATTCAATAGGGCCACAACTTCTAATAGTGCCACTCCCTGGGCTAAGCATATACAAACCATGACACTCCCTAAACAGACAAACAATAGACTTAAAGTGTGTGTGTGTGTGTGTGTGTGTATGTGTGTGCCCACAGCCCACAGATTTGTAATTTGTATACAGGTATCATTTGTGGGCAGGTATATGTGAGTATGAAGGACAGACGTCTACCTCATGTACTGCACCTGAGAAGTGCATATACCTTGTTTATGGCTCAGAATTTCCCAGTGGGATCCAGGGCTTACCCATCTCTCCAGGCTGGCTGACCAGGGAGCCTTGAGATCCATCACTGTCTCCTCAGCACAGGGATTCTAACGTGTGCACCTTCACACCTGGCCTTTTCTTGGGTTCCGGGACTTGAACTCATGCTCACATGGGAAACACATCACCAACAGAGCTTGATCTTTAGCCCCTATAGTGGGTGATGTATTCTTGATGTTTGTGTAAATATCAGGTGCTGCTTAAACTCCAGGGCTGTAGGTCCCTTCCCATGTCCTGAGAGAAGTCCTAGCCTGTGTTCACAGACTCAAAATACACTTTAATCCCAGACTCTAACAGGAATCATGTCTTCTCAGTTTTACCTTCCGTCTTTAGGTCAGCTTTGGATTGTCACCGGTATTTGTACCTGTGGATTTTCTTTTTTAAAATCCCTGGGCTGAGAGTGCAGTTAGTGATTTTTGAGTTTCATGCACTGTTTTTATGGGGTGTAAGATCTCTTCCATGCACAGTTGTTACTGATGGCTATTCATATAAAACGTCAAAATAACACCCAGGAATACTCTGCATCCTCCTGTGCTCCTGTGAGCCCAGGGGCCACTCCTGATCTCAGTGTGCCCACAGCTTCTGGTACTGCAGTAGTAAAGATCAGAAGGAAAGCAAGCTTCCGACAGGCTGGTCTCTGAAGCAAGGTCCTGCCAACCCCATGATCCCCCTCACTGAACAGAGGACACTCTCCTCTCACAAATACACCTGGTAAGGAAATAAGTGAAATCATAAACGTGCCTTCCACTTCAGTGAGCGCCTTATGAAGCAGAAATGATCAAATGCTGGTCTCTAAAGACCTGAAACTGTAGCAGTAGATATATCTCTGTGTGAATCACTTGTTTTCTATCTCCTGGCTCCAACAGTAAAGACAAATTTCAGTCAGCAATGCTAGAGAGAAGATTAGGGGGTATTTTTTTTTCCATAAATAGAAAGTCTTGCAAAACAAGTGCCACATGACCACCAGAGAATATACTGTCAAACGTCAGCAAGTGAGAGCCGGTGGGAGGTGACATATGACCGCCTGTGGTTCTTCATAATGAAGGGAAAGATGTATCCATGGGCACAGGAGGGGCTCAGGGGTTTCCACCCCCGCCACTGAAATATTTGCTATTGATGATAGATCATGGGACAAGGGGAAAAATCAATGTCCTCAATTTTATATACACAGATGGCCTCCAGCAGGATCCAATGGAGAGTTTCAATCCAATGGTCACACAGATGACCCTATATAAACAAAAGGGGTCACAATACACTCAGGAAAAGACTGGCATGGATTAGGGGTGTGGAATGGACACAAGTGGGAAGGCGGAAAGAGGGAGTGGGTGCAAAGAGTAATCATAACACACTGGTATCCATTTATGAAATTGTCAAGTAATGAAATTAATCGGTAACTACAAACGAGTCAGTGAAATAGTTCAGCAGGTAGAGGTGAGCCTGGCACCAGAGTTCTGTCTCTGGGATCCACACAGTAGAAGGAAAGAACAGATCGTGGAAGTCTATTTTGACTTCCACATGTGAGTCAGAGCACCCACATGCCCATACACATACATATAAATAAATAATAAATGTAAAACATTTTTAAATTTAATTTAAAAGTACATCTTACTAAAAACAATAGTAGTTCCTGTTTTAGATAAAACCCAAATTTTACAATGTAGAGATTTGAAACAGTTTCCATCCCGACACAATAAATGTGCTATGAGGCGGTTTAAATGAGAACGGCCCCCGCAGACTCGGTATTTGAACACTTGGTCCCCAGTAGGTGTTGCTTTTGGGGGAGACCATGGACCCTTTAGCAGGTGAGCCTTGCTGGAGGAAGTACTTTGCTTCCTTGGGGTTTTATAGCCTCAACCCATCTCCTGTTCTCCCTTCTCAGCTTCCTGGATGTGAATAAGAATATGGTCAGCTAGCAAAACAGCCCCTGCTGCCATGCTTCTCCACCCCCACCCCTCCCCCTCCCCCACCCGCCATGATGAACTCTATCCCTCTGACACCATAGGCAAAATAAACACTTCCTTCCATAACTTGCTTACTGTTAGGGTATTCTGTGACAGTACAAAATAAGAACTTTAATAGGAAAAGATACAGCATATTCCGGGCTACCTTCAGTAAGATAACTTGTACTTCGCCAAGGCATCCTTTATGTGCGAGGCTCCCCAAGGGGCTCATTTTCTACTTCATGATCCCATATCATGAAACAAGCAAAGCTAAGTGGGTAGAACTAGAAATGACAGGGCCGGTCATGTGGTGCTCATCAACACTTCTAAGGTGCAGGGGAAACCTCGAGGCTTTTGATGGAATATTGAACCTGCTGACCAAAATTGCCAGTGATTTCGGTAAGTGCGCCTTATCCACTGCCTCCCTCTATGGTTCCAGCCATTAAGGGAGCACCTGCTTTTGCCCAGTTATTTACATATCTCAGGGCAGAGCCCTTTTACATCTAGCTCACTGTTTAATAAGACACTGTCCTAAAAGAAGAAAACCTGGAAGAAGGTACCAATTTCCGCCATGCTGTCAGTTTCTTGGGGCATGTGTGGTACTTTCCGAAAATGGCAGATGTGGAGGGGTGAAGTCCCTGCCCTGGATCCAGGACAGAACGACTGTCTTCTAGTGGAATGGGTAAGCGGCAGCTGCATTCAGTTGCTTTTCAAGGGCCACATTCCCAGGAGGTGAGGAATGGGGTGAAAGTACCCCTGTAACTTTACAGCATCAAGATCTGGCAACAAATGGCACGTTCCAGAGGAATCAAAGCCAAGTACAAGACGAAGGGAAAGGGAAAATAAACAGAAGTCACCTCAGTGGTTTTCTTACCGAGGGAAAGAAATTAAAAGGCTTCTAACTGCATTTCCTGCACTGGTCTGCACGTGGGGAAAGCCTGGAACTTCCCTTTGTTGAATTTTCTTTTCCAAACACGGGAAAGCTTCCACGGAGCTGTAACTGTATTGTCATTCCCAACCACCAGCTTCAGTGGGCAGGCGCATCCCCTTGGAGGGGCAGCCTTTCATGAGACCCTCCTTCCATTAACCAAACAATTCCCAGCGAAGCATCCAGGCATCTTGAAGCCACTTCCGGTGCCTACCACCGGAAGCGATTATACTCCTGTTGTACAAAATGTGGGGTTTCTCTCTTAATATACCGTTCAACAGTACAATGAGTGGACACTCAAGGGGAAAAAGGAAGATGAAAACACACTAACTTGGCCTTGAAAGCCGCCTCCCAGAAATTCCCAGCGAGTAACAGCAGCAGTAAGTACGACCAGGCCCCACCAACATCCTGCTCTGAGTGTATTCTCCACAGTGGCCTTGCTGGGCGGCTTTGTTGGGAACTAAGAGCCTTCCCTTCCTGTTTATTAGTCGCAGGGGTAGAGCTGGTAATTTAATTAACTGCTTTAGAACATGAATCATCTATGGTCTTCAACTTAATGTCTCAGTCTAAAGATGAGGAAACCAAGGTCACCGAGGTTAAGCGACTTGCTTCTCCCACATCAGACAGCTATGCAAATTGCACTCACTACACAGATCTCTGGACACAGAGTCCAGGGCCGGCTCTGCTACAGACCCAGATCCCAGCCAAACGCAGACACTCAAAAAGATTGTCAACAACTGGCCCTGACAAGATCCTGTCATCTTGAGTTGAAAGCTGCACTTGAGAAAGATTCAGGGTTTCCAGACATGTGATGACATTGTGGCTCTTGTAACTGTCATCCTCAAATCACAGCTGGATGAATGCAATACACAGGTGCTATGGTGTAGTTCTCCAATCTGTGACCTGATCAGGCAGTCCAGAGAAGTACAAACTACCAAGGGCTCCTGTGTTTATCTCGGATTACACACACACACACACACACACACACACACACACACACACACACACAGAGTCTCCCTCTCTCTCACACACACACAAACACACATACACACTCTCACATGCACAGTCTCCCCCCTCTCTCTCACACACACAAACACACACTGCATGTACATGTGTGCACACGTACACACAGTCACAGAAACTGGGTGCACTAAAGTCAATACTAGATAATTTTACACAAGCTTGAAAACCCTTTAGATTAGTTAACATTTAGTTACCCGCTTGTAAAAAGCAAATAAGCTGACTCCGTATTATATTCTTATATAGCAGAGGCATTGTGATTTTGTTTAAGTTTGCGTTCTCTTATATTCCTCCTCCTCTGTCTCCTCCCTATAATGACATGATATCAACTTCAGGATACTCTAAAAGGAAAAACAAAAAAGAGATGGAAACAAAAAAAAAAAAAAGGAAAGGAAAGGAAACCACAACCCAGACCCTGTAGTGCACACCTGTAACCCCAGCACTTGGCACTTGAGGGGGTGTCGCTGAGACAGGAAGTGAAGTGTGAAATGAGTTTGATTCCAGCCTGGGCTATGGAATGAGACTTTATGGTGGCTTGAATGAGCTATCCCCCATAACTCTTGGCATCTGTGGCTATCTGTGGAGAATTCAAAGGTGTGGTCTTGCCAAAGGGAGCTTTGAGGTTTTAAAAGTCTCCATGCATTTCTATTCAAGTGTTCTCGTTCTCTCTCTCTCTCTCTCTCTCTCTCTCTCTCTCTCTCTCCCTCTCCCTCTCCCTCTCCCTCTCCCTCTCCCTCTCCCTCTCTGTCAACTTCCTGTATGTGAGGTCTGTTTGCCACCTGCTGCCTGTCCCTGCTTTGTGCTATCTAGTCAGTCATCAGGGACTCTGACTCCCTGGAACCATAAGCCCCAAATTAATTTATTCTTTAAGTTGCCTTGATCACGGTGTCTCATCACAGTAATTAAAAAGTAACTATGACAGACCCTGTCTCAGGAGAGTGAAACGGGAGACTGGACTGTGTACTGCTACTCTAGAGAGCATGGTTTGAGTCCCAGCACCCACACTGGGGGACTCACAACTGCCTGTAACTCCGTCTCCAGGAAAGCCAATGTCTCCAACCTCCATGACACGCTTCTTCCATACAGCTACACACAAGTACACATAATTAAAGGTTAATCTTTACCAAAAAACAAAAGGGGGATTAGAAGAAGAGGGAACCAAAAAACAAAGGCAGGAAAAAAGACACAAAAGGCCAAGCAGAGACTATCCTGGAAGTAGCAATACTTTGAAATGTTACTTATGTTAAGGACACACTTTTCTCTTTCAGACAAAGTCTCATATAGCCCAGGCTAATCTTAAACTCCCTCTGTGGCCAAAGACGACTTGAATTTCTGATCATCCATTTCCCACCTCCAACTTCTGGAGTTAGGGGCATGGACCAGCTCCTCGGGTTTATGAGGTCCTGGGGGTTGAATCCAGGGCTTCATGAATGTTTGATAAGCACCCTACCAACTGAGCTATATTCCCAACAATGACGTGTTTAATAAACTCATGAATTTCCACGTAAGCACAGACCTGCTTATGTGACATGGGGGAAGGAGAGGGAGGAAAAAAGAATTACCAGCCAGGCTTACGGCCAGGAGAATTGGAAGAGAGAGCCAAGAATGAAAATTCCAGTCATCCCGGGACTGTTGAAGAATGGACACCCTTTCCTCCTAATTACTCTCACAAACACACCTAAGATCAGTATCCGACCCCCTTCCTTCAATTCTTTCTAAGGAAAATAAGTTGCTAGGAAGAAAGAAGCCTGGGAATTTGGGAATCCTCTGCTCTTTCCTTAGTAAGAACATACTAGGTTAAGCCAAACAGAAAACAAATCACATTCCTTAAAAGAAATGTATTTCCCAGCAATGCCTCCTCCCTGAGAAACCATTTGGTCACCCTTCTGGGCACAGAGGGTGAAGCAGCTTGGCTGCCCTCTCATAGTTAGGTCGCCAAGGGAGGCAAGGGACAGAGGGACAAACGGGCAGGTGAAAGAGATCAGCAATGTTCCTCATGACCCCAGTCTTCACCAGGAACTTCTTTTTCCTAGGAAAACCTTGGTGGGCTTGGCTCTCGAGGAACACTGAAGTCCACATCTCTTGAAGATAACGTGTCCTCTGGGGAGTCATTAGTCATGTCAAAGCATGCAGGAGCCTTTTCATTTGAGGACGGGGCTGGGACTTGGTTGGTGGAGTACTTGCCTAGCGCGCACAAAGCCCTCCGTTCGCTTCCCAGCACAGTGCAAAGCACAGTGACACACCTGTGACCCCAGTGCTTCAGATGTAGATGTTCTCAGCAGGCTCGGGCTGCCTTCAGACTCATAATCTAAGAGTCATGATCTTTCATTAAAAACCAAAAAACAAAAAGTATCCTTATATTTATAGATCAAGAATGTCGACATTGTTACCACAGATACAATGTAAAGACAAACAGGAGTAACAGTAGCATGCTACAGACTACCCTGTAGCAAATAAGTCCTAAGAACTAGGGACACATGTCAGAGCAACCAGATTCTCCAAGGACGTCAGGTGAGTCCTGCTGAGTTCCCCTGTTCTTGCTTCTATTTACCAGCCAAAATAATGCAGTGTTTCTACAATGGACAGACAATCACACTGACTCCACTAAAAAGAGTTTGTTTTTTTTTTCATTTTCCCCCTATCTGCTCACTCCCACATCTCAGACAGTCATCTGAAATCCTACAGGCCAGCATGCTAGCAATCCTACAGGAACTGGAGGCCTGTAGAACCAGCAGCAGCCAAGGCGAGGGCCCTATCCCTGCAGGGCAGGAAGAATAGATCCTCTGTCCATCACAGACAATGCCTCCAGTCTGGCTGCAACTGCTCAGGAACAGCAAGTAGGTGAGGCATAGGCAAGATATGAGTCTTCATACGTGAATCAGCAGAGAGGGGTAGGGCAGCAGTGCTCTGCAGTGTCCCCAAGGAGGACACTTTTTCATGGGTCTGCCTGTGTGACCTGCAGGCTTCTAAACATGAAAGGGATGTTTTCTCTAGGGAAGCTATTTCCTAACACTTGGTACACCTCATCCTGGACATCTACGATGTACATATTTTCACATTAGAATCATCCTACCCAAATAAGGATAAGAAGGATAATCTGGGAGTCTGAGGGGAAGCAAATGCATTCAGTCCCCAAGAACAGGCTGAGTGAAGTGGTGTATGCCCAGAGTCCTGACTGTTCAGGACACTCACTGGGGATGGATCCCTTGAGCCCAGGAGTTTAAAGCTAGCTTGGGCAATAAAGTAAGGAAAAAAATATAATATATCACAGAGAAAGGAGCCTTGCTTGAGGAAATACCTTCCTGAACTCTCCATGACACCATTGTGGGTGGTGCCATCCCTGGGCTGGTAGTCTTGGGTTCTATAAGAAAGCAAGCTGAGCAAGCCAGGGGAAGCAAGCCAGTAAGTAACATCCCTCCATGGCCTCTGCATCAGCTCCTGCTTCCTGCCCTGCTTGAGTTCCAGTCCTGACTTCCTTTGGTGATGAACAGCAATGTGAAAGTGTAAGCTGAATAAACTCTTTCCTCCCCAACTTGCTTCTTGGTCCTGATGTTTGTGCAGGAATACAAACCCTGCCTAAGACAATATTGAAACTCAAAACAAACCCAAAGCTAAAAAAAAAAATGGTTCTAGCCAGTTCTCCAACCCCAGGATCAGCTGTTCCTACAAATGCCCACTGCCAAATACGTGTAACGGTTCACACTGGTTGGACAAATACGTGTCACAGTTCACACTTGTTGGACCTATTTGTCAACAGTAACAGCAGAAAAATACAGGACAACCGGTGAGTTCCATTACTGGTGCTAACACACGAACACAAGAATGTCACAGATGTTAACATAAAGCCATCAAAGAGATGTGTAGATTTCCATGGGGACCAAGGCTGTAAGTCTATCTCACAAATGGCAAGGACTACAGTGTCCCCATCATTCTCTCTCTCAGCCAACGTCTGTTTAACCCTTTGTACCCCCTGTGGTTGTAGATGCAGCAGTAGAGGAGACAGGATGCCCATCAATGACGGTAGTGTGCTGGTATATACTTGTTCTGTCTAAGAAATACTTTAGTATTTTTTTAAGTTGGTCATGATGGTGGTGGGGTTTTTGTGATTGTTTGTTTTCTTTTTTTGTTTTTAAGGACAGTTTGATGTGCTTTTCTGTCCATCAACTACACAAACAGCTAAACTAAAAACAGAGAGAGACCATCCAGCTAGATAAACTAACAAAAAAGCCTCAACCTCTGCACCTTTGATGTCTGCAGCCAGATAGTTCCTTGCAGGGGTTGAGAGTTTGCCTGAGTGTTGTTCTGCGTTTGGCAAGGCCCCTAGCTTCCACCTAGAAGAACCCAGTTGTACCCCTACCCACTGTGGTAAATGCAATGTTTCTAGACATTAACACATATCCCTGAGGGACAAGCTGCCTCCCGCTGAGTAACTATGAAATTGTGGTAAAAGCAGAGGCTGCCAACGTCTCTTCAGACTCTGATTTGGGGACACTGAGAAGGCAGAGTAGTGGGAAGAAGGAAGAATGTATATCCAGTGTCCCTTCAGAAAAGATTTGCAAGATATCAGGAATGAACCCCAAAGAATGGAGTGATTTACATTCTCTCCCTTTGATTTACACTCACTCGCTTTCCCGCCTGTTTCTTCTTCTGGCACAGTGCTAGGGATTGAACTTAGGGCCTCATGGGTGCTAGGCTAATACTCTGATGCTGATCTACAGTCCCAGCCCGCACCTCTGATTTATGATGGGAAGCCATATGCAGAAATAACTTTTATAATTACTGTATATATGGGTGTGTGTGTGTGTGTGTGTGTGTGTGTGTGTGATTGCACGTTTCCATTTTGTTCAGCAATCTTCCTTCCCATAAAACTACCAGTGACGAGAACCAAAGAATAAGACCATAGTGGGCCCAGCAGTTAATTACCTCCCCAGAACAGCAATGCAGCAGCTGCGGCTGCCAAGTAGTCCCTGGGACCCATAATTAACTCAAAGGTCTTCCAGGGGGAATCACACTAGAAGCCAAAGGAATAATTAAATCCCTTGCAGTTTCAAAGGTGCTGAAAGTCCTAGATTCATAACCAACATGGATCCACCAGTGCTCATGTCTGCCCAGGATCTTCTAGATGGCCCGAGTCTGTATTCAACATGGACACAAGCTTTTTAAAAACACAACAAAAAGTGAGATGACAAGAATGCGCATGGTGGCTCTTACTGCAGAAAGCACACACTATGAATACACTCACACACAGAGGGGAATCGTCACAGGGAACTGAAGAGATGGTGGCCTCCTCTAGGGGTGGTGACAGCAAGCACAGAAGTACACTTCACTGGACAGCCTCACACCCAGTGAGATCATTGTTCATGCATGTATGCTTCGTGCATGTATGTTATTTTATAACACTGGCAGCCACCATGGGAAAACACAGCAGGAATGGCCTTTGCTGTAATGAGAAGTGGGAAAGATGATGGAAAATGAATATATTAGAACTTTTGACATCCCTGCTTTAAGTGACAGAATGTATGTCAGTCATAGCTTTTCTGACTGAAAATCAAGGCTAGGCCTTTGGCACATGGTGTGAAATAAGCATGTTTTCATTGGCTACTGTGGTCAAGATGCTATCCTGGGCAGTTTATGTATATGTATGGGATGAGTGGAACCTTCAAAAGCCCTGTGAAGAAGGTTATTTAGTTTCATGTGAAGTAAAGGACCAGCTCCACGCCACTGAATTGGCTAAACAGCCACAGTGAATCTTGAGTGTGAAGTGAAGTCCTATCGTTCACACTCGTCACACAGCTTTAGAGCACCAGGTGGACATGGTCCATCCAGGTCAGTGACTTCTGCTCTCCTCAGACTGGTTAGGAGAGGTTAGCTGGTACTAGGCACATTCCATAAAGCAGTGGTTAGTTTGCTTACAAAGACAGCCATCCTGGTCAAGGTTTATGTGTCGTGCGGCCTTTGGGAATGAGGAGATAGCTCTGTTCGGCACTCTCATCCTTTTCTGGACCGTCTCAGCAAATTTGTACTGATGGCCTCTGTGAACAGTCCTGTCTTCCCACATTTACACACTTCAGCCTCTTAACTCTGTAACTAAACGTGAAGCGTCTGCCTTCCACAGAACCTGTCAGAATACTTACTCTCTATTTTTAATCCTACAAAAGCAGTCATGAAGAAGTACTCGAGTGCATGTGCAATTTGCCTTTCTAATAAATGTATTTTCGACAACCCAGCCCACTCTAGCTGATGGGCTAGAAGGGGCAGGTGCCTAGGAAGAAATGGCTTTCTAGTATCCACCTCCCCATCACTACCCCTCGGAGCTTCGTGCATGCTAAGGTCTGTTGAGTGGGCTACATATCCACCCCTCTGGCAGCCCTTAAGTCACAATACTGCACACGCTCAACTTTCTCTCTCCAGAGACCCAACTCCTAGCTGACAAGCTATTGGCAGTTTAAGATGACTGGGAAAGAAGATTGCTTTTTTTTCGAGGGAGGTGGCTACTGGTAAATTGCCCATACTCCAGTGGATGACCCCACAATCACGTGCTTATGGGAAGTACTGACTGTACTCGGTGGGTTAAACTAATTGATGATAGCTAATTTTAAAAGAAAAACATGAGCTGTTGAGGAAGATGAGCTAGAAGGTTCTAGTGGGTGTTGAGGGATAAAAATGAGAGGTGGGTGTGACCAAGAACATTGTAGGCATGCATGAAATTCTCAAGAAGAAATTTAAGAAACACCAAGAATGAAAACTTGTATCTTAAAGAGAACAAAGCCACCAAATAATCTGCCACTTGTACAAGACAGGCCACAAAATGTTGTCCTTACCCTCCATATCAGACCTGAGGACACCTTTACTCTCTCCCAATCCAGATGCACCAGTAAGGAAGGACAGCTGATTGTCCCTCTGTGTGACAGCTATTCCTAGCTGTGACACAACCTGAAACCCAGCCAGAAACCGAAGCCCAGCGTCTGTTTTGTTCCACAAAGGTCCAGTTTTTTTTTTTTACCTAAAAACTCTGGATCATAGCAAATGTCACTCTGACTCCATGAAAGCCTGCTCTAGGAATCCATTAGAGGTCATGCTGTCATGATAAGGAGGCTGCCACACTGTATTAATAGATCAGGTAACTTCTCAGAGACTGGTGGGATTGGATTAACTTTTCCCAAGCACATTCCTGGCTGGATCCCACTTGGAACAATTCTATAATGAGCAACTCCTGATAGGTAAATGTTACCTCTGGAGATGGGGCATCACAAGGAGGCCTTGACCTTGGACAGAAACTCTGATAGGTCTCAGGAGGCCTGCCTATGTTGTGAGCCTGGGCAGAAGCACCACACAGAGCACATGGACCGGGTGTTCTTTAACCAGCAGACCAAAAAGACTGAGAATGCCTCACCCTGCACAGATCATTCTTAAGCCTCATAATCAGTTCTTACTGGTCATATTTTGTCCTGATAAATTCCAGACATATGAATCATTAACCTTAATTAAGAATTAAAACATCAGCCAGACCTAGTGGCACAAGTCCATAATCCCAGTTCCTTCAGAGCTGAGGTAGAAGAATTGGAAGTTTACAGCAAGCCTCGGCAACTTGGTGAGACACTGTCTCAAAAGATAAAGAAAAAAAGCAGAGAAGGGGTTCAGGGAATCGCTCAGCGGCAGAGCATGTGCCTGGCATGCGCAGTAGTCATACTCCACGTCGTATGGCACACAAGTGTGTGCACTCACAATTTTATGGTACTTCTATGTCCCTAATGCATTGGTTTACAGGAATGCTATGGTGTCTAAGCAGACAATGTTTTGTCCTTACCCAGGGGTATGAAAAGCCAGGAACGAGATGCCGGCTGTCACAGGCTGGACTGGGGAGAACAGCTCAGCGTCCTATCACGCTTGTCCTCTTTTTCCCTTTGGCAAAATTCCACTCGAGTTCCCAGACCCAGCTTGGGCTGCACTAATGCCCGCCCTGTTCCTCCAACCACAGCCTGCCTGATGCACATATCTCCTCACTGCAGCACTGAGCACACTGTACTGAAATGACTGTTTACCCGTCTGCCTCACTGGTAGGCCAGGAACTCCTCCCTGAGCTATTGAGCCGCTGGAGCCCAGCTCTGGGCGTGCACAGATCAGTACAGCAGCCTAGTTCTGACTTACTTGTTTCTTCCTGGCCAGAATCTAGCGAGGAAGAGAAATTGACAGGTGGAAAATTCTGAAATGTGCCAGAGACACAGGCTCAGGATTGCTGCATCAAAACGAGCAAGGGACATAATATAGCTGTGGGTACCAAGATGGATGGGCAAACCCCTGTAAATACTCGCAGGTTATCTGTAACCTTGCAGAAATCTGTGGTCTAGGGAAATGGAACAAAAAACAGCTACAAATTAATTTTTAAAGTTATTTTTACATTTATTTATTTACTTATTTGTGAGTTTGTATATATATATATATATGTATATATATATGTATATATATATATGCTCACGTGTATGTGTGCTGGTAGTACATATGCGCACATGTATGTGTGGTGGTAGTACATATGCTTGCCAGAGCATTGATTGGTATTGTGGCCAGAGGACAATTTGTAGGAGTCAATTTCTTCTGGTACCATGTGGTCCAGCAAATTGAACTCAGGTTGTCAAGCTTAGTAGCATATGCCTTTACTCACTGAGCCATCTTGCTGGCTCTATTCATCAATTTTTAAGTGACACAGAAATCCACAGAAAAATATGTAACACTATAAATAGGTCATTCATACACAAGGAAAAACAAGTAAGTATACACACCAGAAAGGTGTGTTGTGTAGCCATTTCCTCTGAGTTAAAATGTCCATCTTGGAAGCAAGCTGCATAAGATGCAGAATGTTAATGGGGGGAGTGAAGCAGCAGGATGTTCTAAGTGGAAGTGGACCATCCTAACCAGCAGGGACACTCATTAGGCACAGGAAGTAAACAACTCAAAAGATTCAGGAAGTCCCTGAAACTGAACAAATTTACTAGGATCCTCTCTCCCCAAGGATTTATAAGCCATATATGGACTGTGGAGAGACTTGGCTGTCTAGAGGAGGCAAAGAGCCACTGTGCTGCCTGAAGAGGTTCACATAATCTGAGCTACCAGGCAAGGACACTCTCCCACCTGTTGAACTGCCTGTTTGATATGCTGCATGCTCCAGGTTTCCAGCTTCCATTAGCCGCCATCCACACTGGGATGGGCTTTGTGTTTGAGTAATCTCTGTTACTCAGATGCTCCCATAAGTAAACCCTAACCCATATTCCTATAAGTAACCCAAATAAAACTCCTTGATGCAACAAGCTGGACTTTGGTCTGCCATCAGATCCCTATCTGGGGTGAGCAGACATTTATTCACATTCTCTGGGACAGTATCACACAACGCATTGTGTTCTGACTCTTCAGCAACTGGGAAAATGCCAAATAAACTGAGAGTAAGATATTACCTTATCTTCAAAACCGATGAGGCTGCTGTTGGGGATTTTGTGAGAATATTTACACTGTGGGTAAGATTGACGCATGCAAGACCCAATTTGGAGGGCAAACTGTCAATAGCTGCTGAAAGGGCAGACGTTCAACCCAAAGCCCCAGTAGTTCTTGTAGATTCATTCACACTTTGCATGGGGGCCAGGAGTTGCAAGTGTGGGGGTCGAGGAGAGGGGGACATGACACAGGTAAGACTGTTCAGTGAATCACAGAGATAAACAATGGAGCGATAGTGTCTCTAAATATCCATCAACACAAGGAACAGATAGATTCTAGAACAATCAAAACTCACAGAAGTCAGCAGAAAAATTAAGCTGGACTCAGCGGCATCCTTACTATCCCAGCTACTTGGGAGGCTGAAGCCAGAGGATCTCTGGCACCTGGGAGTTTGGAGCCAACCTGGATAGCAGAGTGAAAAAGCCCACTTCTTAAGAAAGGAGGAAGACAGGATGGGGGAGTAGAGAGGAATGGACTACAGAAACAGGTATGAACAGGGATCAATCTCCAAGTCAGGGGAGAAAGTAAAGGAAATGGAGAAGAGGAAAGATATGTGCTCTCACAGAAGTAAAATCACACAAATCATCGACTTATGGGAGTTTGCTGATTGGTACACAAATGGAGACGCTCTGGAAACATGGCAGCAATAACACCAAACACAAGACAGTAATTACTTCTGGAGAGAAGAAACTGTGGGAGGGGCCTGTTAAGTCATTCAACCATATTCACTTTTAAAATGCCAAGCAAGTGTGGCAAAGATGTAGAATCCTACATGGTTAGGTGCCTGCTCTTTCCTACTGTTTCCTGGCTATTCTGAGCACTTACTTTAAGGTGTTTGTGAGGGGCCCTTTCCCAGCTGTGGCGAGGAGGAGTTGGTGTCTGTTCTGTCATTCAGCTTGCCTCTGCTGTACACACAGGAACCTTTCCAGCTACTGAACATAACAATAACATGGACCGTGCTTGGCACCTTTTTAGGTTGGACTGCCATTCCTCTGTACTCTGCTTTGATTATAGTATTTTGTCTGCGAGGAAACTGAGGCTTAGAGAAAATCTGCACTAAGGTAACTCAATGAGTGAATTACTGTTTTTTATTTAAAAAAAAAAAAAAAAAGAATGAACCAGGAATATATTTGGTAGAGGCATGGTATGGGGAGAGAGAGGAGCGAAAGGAATGGGGAAAGAAGGGACAGAGAGGGTAAGAGAATAGGAGTGGGTAAGAGATTAAGAGAGTGAGGAAGGAGCAAGTAGCCCATTTTATAGTAAGTCAGGAATTACCTTGCTGTTGCCAGGTAACAGTTAAGGAATGTTAACAGGAATGGCAGGGCAAACCCATGGCTCCAGGATAACTCCAAAAGTAGCTGTCTATCTGCCTTCTGTCCTTAAGCCGCAAGTATATCAAGTATACAGAGATTCCGAGCTAACCTAAACTACTATCTTGGCTCTAGAATAGGAATGATCAAACTCTGGGACATCTGAGGAAACACAGACCCTTAGAAAATTCTGTTCCTTCATGACTGGAGCTAAATAAAAATACACCCCAAGGATCAATTTTAACAAGTGATTCCCAAATTGAAAGTAACCACTGAGTGAGTGTTTAAGACCTGGACTGTAAATCCTGTAACCTGCCTTCAGGACACAGAGTGTGGGAAAACACATAACGCAGCTAAGGAATGGCGGTAACCCAGGGTGTTTCTTAAACCCAAGTCTAAGAAAATGAGACTGTGACTCTGTTATGGGGAACAGGGAGGAGGCATCATTTTGACAAAACCTCCTTCTGCCTACTTTGCCCTCTGGTCAGCTGTTCAGCCCATTAGGTTAATTATTAGTGAAGCTACGAGCCAGCTAAAGAGTCACAGTTTCCTGGCTCTTCCAGTTACTCGCCTGGAATATACACGCTTTGAGAAGAGAAGTAGCATGTCAGTAGACTCTCATCTCATCCGAACGAAACAACCTATCTCGGTAGTTTTCCATTCTTCACAAAATATGGCTCTACTGTTTATGTAGCAAGTTGCGTTTCTTTTCTAAATTAACACGTACTCAAGGAACGTGTTCCTTGAAGGGGAATGTGGACTATAAACAGTGGCTTCCTATACTGAGCTCCAGTCCCACCTCCAGATGAGCTGCTAAGCTGTGATCAGCCACTCAGTGCTCTGAGGCCCAGCCGCATCCCAGATGGGTTATGTAACTGAACCATAAATTAAACAAATGCAGGCTTAACTTATGTAAATGCATAGGACACGTATGAGCCTTAGTTACACACTAGCCTGATTCCTAACTGAACCTCGTATCTTCACACTCAGTTCATCCTCCCTCCCTCTATGTGACTGAGCACAGTACACGGGCCACCATTCAATCCTGTTAGTATTTCAAGAGTCTTTGGTGGGACTTACTGCACACACAAAGTTCCGAGACCTTAATTACTATATAATCCCTGAACATAGCTATTACCCCCAAAAGACACTTTACATTGATTAGCAATCAGTACCTATTCTTCCCTCCCTGGTCTTCCTCTTGTAGATTCTGGGTTTTTTGTAGACATGGAATCAACCATAAGGCATGTAACATTAGTTTCTAGTTTCTTTCTCTGAGCAAATTCTACCCCTATTAGAGTGTGCATTGAGAATGCATTATTTTTATTGCTAAATATTATATATAATACATTCTATTATCTACATATCTCTATACATTATCCATATACTCGTCACTTTATGAATTCTGAGTTGTTTCAAGCATTTTTTTGCTGTTATGAATAATGCTTCCATCAGTATTTACACACAAATTGTGTGTCTGTGTGCACAGATAACACATATGTGCAGTTGCACACGTGTGTGAATGCCACTGATAATGTTCTTTCCTGCTGTATACTTTATTTATTAGTTTGTTTTTAGATAGTCTTCTATTGCTCTAAAACTCATCAAGGAGGTAGGTGACTCTGGCTGGACAGTGAGCAGAGTCAGGCCCCCAGAATAAAGGTGTGTTCAGTTTTCTTGGTTTTATAGTTTGAAGTAAAATTGCTAAGTCACATGGCAAACTGATACATGTTTTGAGGATTCACTCCCAACTTTATTTTTTGAGACACCTGACCCTGGAGCTTACCGAATTGTATATACTGCCTAGAGAGTGAGCAAGTGGGGATCCACCTGCCTGTCTCTCTTCCCCACACTGCTGGGACTGAAGGAGTGCACCCCATACCTGGCCTTTGTTTATTGTTTCCACAGGTGCCAGGGATCTGATCTCAGGTCTTTGTGATCAGGCAGCAAGCAGTTTATGAACCACCTGAGCCCTCCACAGCACCCAGTGAAACCTAGTTCAACATTCATCTCCTTTGGTGTATATTCTTGCATTCTAGTATGAATGTAATAATAAAGAATATGCTAGAATCACATTGCATTGGGGCCATGAATGTGAACTTACAGAATCTGGACGTTTCTGTATGAACAAAACCGTTCAGAAGCATTCCGAGCAATGGGCAGGCACCATTACAGTGATAACTTGCCATGAATGGGTGGCCTGAGTTGGGTACTGACTGCAATCGGGCTGCCGTGAGAGAACAGAGAGGTGGAGTCTTGATTAAGGCTGCAGGGAAGATGGAGAGGATTCTGAATCTTCCCAATTGGCTAGAAACATAAAGCAGGTTTTTCAAAAACATGTCCATCAGGACAGAAATGCTGTAACTCAAAGCTCACATGGTTCCATGGCCTCTAGCTCAGCCACTATAATACTGTCCCACAGGCAAAAACCATGCCCTTCGAAGACCTAAAGTTAGTCTCTGGAATTAATTTAATTAGCCATACTAAACAATTTAAGAGTCTGACTTCTTGTAGAAGTCACGCTGGGCTGAAGTTATTTATTTACGTTCTGAGCTGGAACCTGCTGAAAGGAATTCTTAGAAAAATCACACCCTATTTTCTTCAGCACCTTAGAAACAGAAGCGGTGTCTGGGAAAACTGATTTACAATATTCAAATTCAGTCATTTTATAATTAGATAAAGGATTCATCTGTTCCAGTAGCTAGCAAACTCCATACCGCTGCCAAGTCCAACCCATGTCAGAAACAAGCCCACCCAACAGTGGTTTCTTCTGGTGGACCGTCTTCATCTTCAGCATCTCATCATTTGCTTCTTAGCCAACAGCACCTGGCTCAGGTCCTTGCAGCTTCCAGGAGTCTTGATATTGCACACAGTATTCTCAAGCTCAAGTGATCTTCCTACCTCTGCCTCCCTGAGTGCTGGGACTACAGGCATGTGACACCATGCCTGACTTAGGGCCTTGTCACTTTAGAAACTAGATTTAGGGTACTCTGCTGTTGTAGATGGGACTGGTGCTATTTGTATTTTGATGTAAATTCCACTCTCCTGGGAGAGGCTGAAGACAAGGAGTGAGTCACATACTCAGGTGACTTCTTGTGAACCAATCCCCTGATGAGTAAAGGAGCCAATCACTGGGTGAGTAGGAGCGACTTCCAGGTTGGAGAGGGGAAGAGAGGAAGAGGAGACAGAGTCTTTTTGGACTGGATATCGATAGGACAAGACAAAGCTACTGGTGTCTCCCAGCTTATATGGTGAATCTGCCAGGATTCTCCACCAGAGGCTTTAGATTTAATATGGCTCACAAGATTAGCAGTCTAGTTGCTGCGCCCAGGGATTGAGTTACCATCGTTTCTGAACTAAGTTTATGTGGTTTTCTTCACATAGCTGCTCAGATTGGGTTCCAGAGAGAAAGGTACGGCAGCAAAGCGTGGGTTTGCCAGATGTGCGCCACAAAGGCCTTGTGTGTGTGGGGTGGGGGGCGTGTTGAAGCGTGGGGCTGTCGTGGTAGCCAGTGGGAACTCAAGGAGCTGGGTGAAGAGATTTGGGGAGCCCTGAGTCAGAGAGTCTCCATAAGATAAGAACAAGCCGAGGAGACCACTAGGGCTGAGAGTAGCTAGGCATAGCTTGGGAAATACTTTCCGTTCCTTTTTAATATTTCCCACAACACCCTGGCACACACAGTTCATTGTCTGCCTCTTGCTACCAGACTTAACTCCCCCGGGGTCTGGTCCTCCATCAAATGCACCATTTAGATGATGGTATCCCATTGCTCAGAAACATTCTAACTGCTTTCTGTTTACCCAGAGAAGTCCAAACTTCGGCCCTTCATACACAGCCTTCCACGGTACACTCCCTGCCCGGCTTCCCAATCACTCCCTGCCCGGCTTCCCAATCCCTCTGAGAGTGGGTCAGTCCTAGATCTTCATTCTGGTCAAACTGGGATTCCGTCTTTCCAAACAAATCCTGTATTCACCCAACACACACTCTGTCCCCTTCCTCTTCTAGAAGACACGATTCCTAACTCACTGCTTCCCAAATCCTGTCAGTCCATTAAGGTCCCACTCAGCTGTTTGTGAAAAGAATCCTTCCTGGTCCTCCCGGCTCTTGCTGATGTTATGGGCTTGCCTGCAGGGTGTGTGATTCATGCCAGAAAGTTGGCACTAGATTAGTGATTACTGGATTTTTCCATAAAGTTAAAACTGAGCCTGGTGACTACAGGACACGTTTCCTGAGGGTGAATTTTGGCATGTCTCACACTGGGCCCACACTAGAACCTTCCAGCTGGTAAAAATGTAACAAATACCTAAAATAACTAAATAAACATTCTAAAAAGGTTTTGAAGGCTCTTGGCAGCAATAGTTTTTTACAAACATTTTCTTTTATCATGTGTGTATGTGCCTGTGTGTGTGAATGTGGTGTCTGTGTGTGTGTGTGTGTGTGTGTGTGTGTGTGTGCATGTATATGTATGTATACCATAGCATATGTGAAGAAGTCATGGAACTCAAGTGAATCTATTCTCTCCTTCCATCATGCATGTCTGGGGTATTAAACTCAGGTTATCCAGCTTGGTAGCAAGCTTTTGTTTTTTACCTACTGAGCTATCTCACTGGCCCAGGAATAGTGTCTCAGTGGACACACTAGCTATACTGGTTCCTGAGAGGACTTTAAGCTGCATGAAAGACCACACACAGCACTTAGCAAGCTGGCATGTGGCACTTGGGATTGCATGTTTGCCTACATATACAAAATGAGGTCTAGGTTCCTCAAATACGTACAGTGATACTATGTAGCCCAGAAACCCTGACCCCAAGAGTACCCCCCATGAAGCATGCTACTGAAGTCCTATTACTTAATGAACGTGTACCTGGTGGAGAGAATGACAAGCTAAGAAGTAGGTGGGCTATATTTAGGACAACACCAAACTGTCTCAGGATAGACTATTTTTGGGGGTAGCTGTAGTGCCAACAGAGTACCAAGCTCTTTGTTTTCAAGCACAGGTTAACAACAAGAAGATAATCCCACTCTTAATCTGTTTCAAGGACTTGGAAACCAACTGGAAACCCATGGTTTGGAGCTTCCATCAATAACCGCGCCGTGCTTACAATTAAATATGCTCAAATAAGCGAGGCACTGAGGCACACGGCAGTAATTACAAATTCTGGAGGCAGAGGCAGGAGGTCTAAGGACTGATGCAAGTTCAAGGCCCGCCTGGTCTACCTAGTGAGTTACAAGCTACAGCTGCATGGTGATACCTTCTCTCCAAATAACCAAACAAATGAAGCGTTGGGGTAAAGGTTCTGCTGTGGTCATGTAGGTGCCACACTACCAAGCCAGAATAGGATGAGCCAAGGGCAACTGGCTCCGTGCATGTGCCTCGGACTCAAGAACACCAGTGAAAGGAGATGACTGGCCGTCCTCACCAATGTCACCCGCATTACCATTCACAGGGCAGCATTCTCTCTAACCCTGCCTGTGAGACAGCATCTTTCTATAATGTGCTTCCAAAGAGCTGGAGTTTCAGCAGGAGGAAGCCTGACGGGTGGTAGATAGAGTTTCTCTAGAACCTTTTACATGACCTCAAGTGCCCCGTCCCAAGAACCAGAATGTACTGGGTTTGAAGTCCATTATTCCATCATCTGTCATCTGTGAAGAAGAGCCTGGCCCTCGGGTAGGAGATGAAACAAGAGTATTGCTAGCATTAAAGCAAAGACCTCATAAATAAGGTTGGGATAAGTGGGCTCAATGAATTACTTCTCATTGCAATTCAAGGGTTGATTACCAAGCCAAGCCAAACAGAAACAATCCAGTAAGCGTGTTGGCTGCCAGGGTTGTATATTAAAAATAACAGCCCTGAGTTACAATTTTAGCCCCTGCTTTAAAGGTAATAAAACCAATGATCACACATATTTATTAATCATAGTTCACAATAACAAAGGAGGTGTCTGTGCTGGGAAAAACACAAAAGGCCCATCAACAACAGCTTTCTAAACACAAACTCAGAGACTACACGGAGATCAGCTGTAAACATGACAGGGTGGTCTAAAATATCAATGCCCTTAGATCTAGTAACCACCATGGAGACAGAAGGTTCCAACTCTGTGTCTTCACACACCAGAGTAAAGCCAGGGAGGTTAATCAGATGCATCTGAAATAGCTTCAAGTATGTGTTCCTGGAGACAGGAGCAACTCTGGAAAGAAGAAGGTGCCCTGGCACACTCCAGATCTGTCTGTGGGTGTGCAGCAGCTAGTACCAGCAGGAATTTTAAAGAGGCAGCAAACAGAGAAGTCTTAAAAGAAATAGGAAGAATCTCTTCCTGATCTGCTAATTTAGTCAGGGACACCATTGTTGTGATGAAAGAAACATCATGACAAAGAGCAGCCTGGGGAGGAAAGGGTTAATTCAGCTCACTCTTCCACATCATAGTCCATCACTGATGGAAGTCAGGACAGGAACTCAGGCATCACAGCAGGAACCCAAAAGAAGCAGCTGATGCAGAGGCCATGGAAGAGTGCTGCTTACTGGATTGCTCCTCATAGCTTATTCAGCCTGCTTTCTTATAGAACCCAGGACCATGTGCTCAGGGATGGCACCACCTACAATAGACTGGGCTCTCCCTCATCAGTCACTAATTAAGAAAATGTTCTTGTGGGCAATGGTAGAACACAACTTTAATCTCAGCACTCATGAGGCAAGGGAAAGCAGATCTCTGTGAGTTTGAGGCCAGTTTGGTCTACAGAGTGAGTTCTAGGACAGTCAAAGGTACACAGATAAATTCTGTCTTGAACCCCAACCCCAGGAGAAAAAAGAAAAAAAGAGAAAGAAAGAAAAAAATGTGCTGGTTGGGTTTCTGTTGTTGTTTGTTTTTTAATTTTGGTGGGGTTTTGTTTTGTTTTGTCTTGGTTTTTGTATCATAGAGGCACACTGATTTAACATACCTTACTAATTTCCTGAATCACAGAAGCAAGAAAACAAAGTAGTTTCGTGGAAAATGAGCACGCTAAAAACACTTTTTTTTCCCATCTGAAATGTAAACTCATTAGAAATGTCAATTCCCACACTTTAATCCAGATGGCTAAACGCCAACCTGATTGGCATTCAAGCAATGTTAAGCCCTTGTTTCAATGTTAGGAAATAAACTAAATACCTCAAGGCTTAAGGACGCTCAACTCAGCTCTAGGACATATTTCTATTAGAAAAATAAATAAAAAGAAGCAACAGATGTCCTGCTTGTGAGCATGGCAGGTACAGTCCCTACTTTCAACTGGAATCATGAAATTCTTAAATAGAAAACCTTTTAGCACTATTTATTTCTTATTTTGAACATAAAACACATATTTCTAAGGTACTGGGGACTCGGTAAAATGATAACAATCCTTTCAGGCTGCCATGGAAACGGGTCTGACAGCCAAGCAGTGACTTCACATGTGTGAGTCCTGACGAGGTTTGAAATGCTGGCATGTGCCTGAATATTTTAATAGTGCCCACTTGTTAATCATTAGTAAGAAGTGCTTTCAAAAGCAGAAATAAGCATTTTCCACGTGAAGCTTTATAGTATATAAAAATCAGGAAAAGGTGCCAAAGTGGACAGAGGTCTCTGCAGAGGTGTGCCTTGCTGCCTTGGGGACCCTCTTTTATTATTTTGTTTGGTGTTGTGTGGAAGTCATCCTGGGAGACATCCACCACTTCCCTGGAAAGTCTTTGTTACTCTACCCGAGAGGAAATCTGGGCATTATTAAATTCTAACTCCTACACATCCTCCTGGGGGACTTGTTAAAATGGAAAATCGTGAGTATGGAAAAGAAGTGTCTGAAGTCTCAAGTTCATGTTCACAGGAAAGCTGGTACTCTACCATACAGACACTGTGGCTGTGCACCGTTAGCTACAAGAACTTTGACAATGTGTGTGCTATACTCACAGACTGTACTTACTCAGCAATTTGGAAAATACAGAGGCAATCCTTTATAAGGAGAACAAGCTCTGCGTTTTAGTGGTGGTGATAAATAGATGGGGGTCAGTACAGTGGTCTGCTACGTGAAGGCCATACTGACAAATGCTGGTGAAGTCTACCAGACAACACCTTGTTAGGTGTGATTTGAACCCTTGAAAATGTGTATCAACAAGCACAAGACTGATGATCAGAACACCAGCCAATAGTGGGAAGAACTAAGTCCACTTTTAGAACAGTCCGTATTTTAAGGGAAAGCAAGTCTCCCTTTACTTCCTCTTCCCATGTTCCCGAATGATAAAGCTCCCAAAGTGAATCTCACCAGTGCCTGGTCCCTTCTTATCCATAAGCCATGTGTTCACAGAATGCCCGAAGCTACGGAGAGCTCCATACCCTACAGACAGGTATCCATGTATGCCTATTACCAAGACTCATCTCTGCCCAGCAGTGGTGGCACATGCCTTTAAGTCCAGAACTCAGCTGGCAGAGTCAGGCAGATCTCTGAGTTCAAGGTCACCCTGGTATACAGCATGACCAAGGCAGTCAAGGCTACACAGAGAAACCCTGTCTCAAAAATAAAAACCAAAAACCACACAAAACTCGTTTCTAAATTAGGCATTGGAACAATCAATAGTAACAAGGAATGACCGTGATGACATGCTGTCAGAAGTTACCGGTGTGGTTGCACTCTCTCTAAAAAACGCTCTGCTGTGTGTTTGTTCACCTTTGCATCAAAAGGACGCCTTCATGGCACAGCTTTGGCATACCTGAATTGGCAACAAAATCAATGTTCTTGTGTTTTGAGACCATTATTAAGGAAAATAAGGGTTCCACGAACACAAACACTGCCATCCCTTAAGAATCACTCAATAAATCACTGAACAGCTAACAGAAATGTTTCATGATCAGTGCAGACATGATGGACAAAGAGAAGAATCACATCCCAGGCGATAAAGGACAACTGGACTGGTCATAAGGCTACTCAGAAAGGCTCACAGTTCAAAACTCAGGAACCATTTACTTCTAGAATTTTTTATTTACTATTTTGAATTGAAATTGACTATGGAAAGAGAGAACATGGAGAGAGGAGGTCATTATATATGAAGAATGGTCAGACTCTTGACTAAAGGGGTACATTTTAAAACAATGTTTCAGTTCAAATAATAAGGTTTACTTTGTTGTTTCCGGAAATTTATAGAGATTGTTCTAAATTAAAATCTAGAAAGGATGAAGACAGCATCACCAGCTGCTAGGGGAAGTCCCAAAGGGTAAACAACAGCAATCACAATAACAATAGCAATAACAATAATAACTTCCAGGAAATCACAGTGGGGAACTGCCTTTAAATGATAGCACATCCGTCACTGGAATACTACTCTGTTGTGAAATGGATACTGTCTGTTCTGTAGATGTGAATACTTATTTACAGATTAACATAACAAAATGTAAGCACAAGCTAATTGCAGGCTTATCAGTTATGTGATATCAATTACTACCTCTGAACTTTATATTTAAAAAAGTTATGGGGTTACAATCAGGGTAAAACACATTGCTTCCATTCTCAATTTTTATGCATTTTCATGACGTGGGCACAATACTAGCTTTAAATATTTATTAAGCTAGCTTTCTTTTAACTATGAATATTCTTCCATAAAAATACGTAAAATAAAAATATGTAAAACAAAGCCCCATAAGTATCCATTGAAGGTTCCTGAGTGTGTGTGTGTGTGTGTGTGTGTGTGTGTGTGCATATGTGTATGTGCTGACACATATACAAATTGGTTAGTACTAGGGATTAAAGTCTAGGGCTTTTTGCATGCTAGGTAAGTCCTGAATATTTTCAATCACTGTGTTTCTTTCATTTGAATATTATAAACCGTTGGTTGACTGAAAAATGTTAAGGCATCTCTAAGGATTACATGCTAAAAGTCTTCTTTGGAAACTCTCATCTACCCCCAAATGAGGTGAGATTTGGTTGATCTTTGTGCTTCATTATTGATTTTTTACTTCTAACCATTTACAAGCAAGAAAATGATACAGACACTACAATAGTTTAAATTGCCACATCAACACAATCTAGAATCATCTGAAGAGAAAACTCCATTGTTTGGGTCAGGTAGGCCTGTGGGCATATCTATATGGGATCATCTTGATTACATTAATAAAGATTGATAAACTTCGAAGACCTGCCCTTTGTGGGTGGCAGCATTTCTTAGACTGTGTAAACATAGAGGAGGCTGACCACACACACACACACACATACACACACACACACACACATACACACACACACACATATACATATGTGTGTGTGTATATAAATACACATATAATATAAATACATATATACACATATATGTATACATACACAATTATATATATACATATATATGTATATATGTATGTATACATATATGTATGTGTTTGTGTGTGTGTGTGTGTGTGTGTATATATATATATATATATATATATATATATATATTTGTTCCCCTCCTTGTTCCGGTGATTGTGACTAGCTGCTTCAAGTTCCTGCCTTGACTTCCCTATAATGAGGGTCTGTAACCTGAAACTGTAAGCTTAAGAAAGCCTTTATCCACTCAAGTTTTTTTTTCAGATTATTTCTCACAGCAACAGAGGTGACATGAGGTTAGACATCATCATCCATACCCTTCAGATCACCCACTTCCTTCATTAGAACCACAAATCTCTTCTTGATTCAGTGTCTTTTAGCCAATTACATAATTTCACTCTCCCTCAATTTTCTCATCTGTTAAATGTGGTCATATTTATCTCCAAGACTGATGATTAAATCAATTCAGGTGTATACAAATCTTAGAACCTCACTTGCCCTACAGTGTTACTTTTTGTTAGTAACATCAATACTATTTACAAGTAGCATTTTTAAAAAATATCACTGTACATGTACTAATTCATTTTTATGTCAACTTGATACAAACCAGAATCAGAAAGGAGGGAGCCCAAGTTAGTTGAGAAAATGCCTCCATAAGATCTAGTTATTAAATTAACAAGCTGGTAAGCCAAGGACAGGTAAGATTCTGCACAGAGCCTTACTAACCTAAGACAGAAGTGCATTGCTTTTGATAATGCATATTCCATGACAGGTTAGGAAGACATTCTTGGCAGAATGACCTAAGACAGGCTCAGTCATGTTAACAAAATAAAAAGGGAGGAGAGGTGGAGATCCTTTGGAGCTGCTTGGCAAGAATCTGACATGGGCCAAGGACAAGGAAATGGGCTACTTGACAGGAATATGATATTGGCCAAGGACAAGGAAGTAGGTTTCAGGCAGGAATCTGACATCAGGCTAGAACAAAGAAGTAATTTCAGACAGGAATCTAAATTTTAGGCTAGAACAAGAAAGTAGGCTTCAGACATGAAAATGACCTTGGGCTACGACAGGGAAGTTGGGTCAGATATTTTGGTCATCCTGATAAGCCCTTAGAAACAGTGATCATGGGAGTGTTCATGAAATTTTGTTTACTGACTTGCTTGTTCTTTGACTATTTGTGTTTATTGACTTGCTTGTTCCTTGACTATCTCCATCTACTGTATCACTAGTCCCTCAACCTAGAACTGACCTTAATACTGGCATGTAATTAAAATGGTATAAAGGCAAAAAGGAGGAGGGGGTTGGGATAGGGGGTTCTAGGGAGGGGGATGGGGAAAAGGGATGGCATCTAAAATGTAAATAAATAAAATATCCAATAAAAAATCTGGCTTTAGACTGGCCTATAAGGCTTTTTTTTTTTAATTAGTGATTGATGAGGGAGGGCCTAGGCCCCTGTGGATGGGGCCATTCCTGGACTGGTGGCCCTGGGTTCTATAAGGAAGCAAGCTGAGCAAGCCATGAGGAGCAAGCCAGTAAGCAGCACCCTCTGTGCCCTCTGCATCAGTTCCTACCCCCAAGTTCCTGCCCTGCTTGAGGTCCTGCCTTCACTGCTTTTGAAGATGAACCCTGAGTGAAGAGGAACTCTTTCCTCCCCATGTTGTCTATTGCTATGATGAAACACCATGACAAAAAGCAATGTTTCATCACAGCAACATTACCCAAAGCTAGACAATGTATGAAGTAGTAAGCAGTAGTATTTCAATGAAAACACACAGCAACCAGAAAAGCAACTACAGAGAAATGTTGCCTAAAAAGTAAAGACAGAGCAGGCTGAAAGATGAGGAACTCACACTTACTGCTCCAACCTGACTTATGGTCAGAGGAGCTTCCATATTACTGGGGTCCTAGGCAGTGTGCCCTGGGTTTCCAAATGGAGAATTCTGCCTAACTTGTTCCATGGGCTCTCTGAGGTGCCATATATTTCAGAAAAACAAAAGGTCAGTTCGGAACCACTTGTACTTTCTGAAGTTCACATTGCCAGATTTCTTGTCTAAATTAAATAGAACTATCTTGGATCTCTCTGTGACTTAATTTGCTTCTAAATGCAATTGTAAATCAGTCCCAATGATGGATAATTAATTGTTTTAGGTCTTGATCCTCTATGTTCTTTTCTTCACCAGAGCATGAAGGGTTCTTGAGTCTTTAAATAGCAATCAACCCCCCTTCAAGATGGCAGGGAAGTTAGTCAATGTTGCATTGAAAAACTAAAGCCTTAACATTTGTGCTGAGGACTTGCCTGAGCAAGGATGTCAGCTGTGGTTGAATCCTGGTGCCTGGCTGCAGGTTCTAATTTGTATGTGTTGACAGGCAGAGAGGAGGATGCTGGGTACTTAGAGACTGGCTGTTTCTCAGGCTGCCACCGGGACGAGCACCCCTTTACAAATTTGGGGGTGGAGAGAGAGAGAGAGAGAGGTACTAATTTTATATGTATATATGTTATATATATTGATTATATAGATATATACTGATTATATATGTACATACACACTGATTTTATATGCATATTAATTTTATATATATACACTGATTTTATATATACATAGTCTGATTTTATATATATATTATATATTAGTATATATATACTGATTATATATATATATATATATGCACTGATTTTATATATGTACTGATTATACACACACACACACACACACACACACACACACACACACACACTTTCAAGGGTCTTCCCAAACATGCAAAACAGAAAACAAAATCAGGGTCTTCTCTAGGGACACAAGCCACAGGGAGATGAGACATGAGGATAACAGAACACAGCCTTTCTAGAAACTGTAAATTTGCCTCTTGGGAGACCAAGAGCCATCTTTTGGATCTAGCACTGTAATTCTATCAGGGTCACACCATAGGTCTCATTATGGGATGGTTCCCTGGGGAAAGAGGCACCAAAGCACCTGGGTTCAGGTTCAAGTTTCAAATCAAAGGAGAACCAATGTTTTCCTTCTCGATCTCTGGTTGAGTGTTCTCAGTTCCTGTTTCTCTTTCCTCTAAATTTAAAAACAGCATTCCTCAACACTGGAGGGAGAGGGCCACATACTGTCTTTATTTCCAACTCACTGCACACACAGACAATTGAAAATCTAATAAAAAGAAATTAACTACAAAGAAAAGTCAAAAAGGCATACAAGGAATGACTGAGAGTTCTCCTTTAAATTGTTATAAAAGACACTGGGGAGACAGCCCAGTGGGTAAAGGAGTTGCTGTGCAATATTGAGAAGCTGAATCCTGATTCTCAGAATATCTCACTTACACATATGTGCACACAAGCACACAGACACACACACATTCACACACACATAGACACACACACACATAAGCACACAACAGACACACTCACAGAGACACACACATAGAGACACACAGAGACACATAACAGAGACACACATAGAGAGACACACACACACATAGAGACACACACACACATAGAGACACACAACACAGACACACTCACAGAGGCACACACATAGAGACACACACAGAGACACACAATAAGGAAAAATATAGAGAGACACACACTTAGACACACACACAGGTATACACACACACAAGTATACACACTGCGAGGCAGGGGGCAGATTTCAAAGAGCTATGAAAGTTTCTAATGTCAAACCTGAATTTCTGTTTTTACAGCACATGGACAGACAAGGAGGGCGCAGGCAGGCCAGACCCAGCACTACACTGAGGACCAGGTCTGAGCAGTAACCCTCTAGACAATGTCTCTACCTACACACTCTTCCTGAGGAAACTTCCCAAGCTTCGTGCAAACAAGGCCCCTCTCTAAAGCATCCGCCTTACTCAGGGTCTGCACACCTCTGCCGTCCTTGTTATGCAGAGAGAACAGCTTAAGCCAAAGCTTTGAAGACCAGCTGAGACAACACAGAAAGACCATGTCTCACAAATGGGTCTAATCTCCCCTTGACTCTCCACCAAGGTGGAGATTCCAGGACTCTGGAGGCCTACTGTCTCCATGGCCTCTCCTCCTAGACATCTCACAGGCAGCCCAAAGTAACACGTGCAAACCAAACCCTGGATGTTGGCTCCACTCCCACACCTGCACTCAGCTCTCCCTGCCAGACCTTTGGTTGTAGAACTAGTCCGTGTCCTGGTTCCACACATACATACACACATACATATACACATACACACACATATACACACACATACACACAGATACACACAGAGACACACAAACACATAACATACATACACACATATACACACACATACACACATAGACAGACACAGACAGACACATACATACACACACATACACACACGTACACACACATACACACATGTACACACAATACATACACACATACACATACACAATACACACATACACACACATACATATACACAATACACACATACATAGACAAACACACACACATACATACACATACATACACACATATACACATTTACACACACATACACACATATATATACACACACATGCACACACACATACACACATATATACACACACATGCACACACACATACACACACATACACACAGAGACACACAAACACATAACATACATACAGACACATACACACACATACATACATGTACACACATACATACACACATACACACACAGACAGACAGACACACAAACATATACACACATACACATACATACACACATATATACACACACATACACATACATACACACATACATATACACATACACATATATATACACACACATACACACAGATACACACAGAGACACACAAACACATAACATACATGCAGATGCACACACACATACATACACATACATACACACACATACACACATGTACACACATACATACATACATATACACACATACACACATACACACATGTACACACACGTACATACACACATATACAATACACACATACACAATACACACATACACACAGAGACAGACACACACAAACACACACACATACATACACATACATACACACACGTACACACATATACACACTACATACACACAGACAGACACACACAAACACACAGACATACATACACATACATACACACATATACACACATATACACACGCGCACACACATACACACAGATACACACACAGACAGACACACACACAACGTATACACATATACACACACAGACACACACAGACAGACACACACGTACACACATGTACACACATACACACACACAAACATACACACACACACAGAGACAGACACACATACATACATACACACACACACACACACACACACACACACACACACACAGCTTCAGCTCCCCATTTCTATGTCACACGTCGAGGTTCCTCCTCCACAGTGCACCAAGCGTGTATCTGACCAAGGAGCTGCTTTAGCAGGATCTGCTTGTCTTTGTTCTCTGACATACTGTCCTCATGCCCCTGGAAATCTGTGTTGACCACCAATCTCAATTGACTGAACAAGGAATTAAGCCAGACGAGGAGTCCTCTGCCATCATAGCTCCTAAAGACACACTGAGTGTGTTCACAGGAAGGAAGGTGACCCCAGCAAGAGACTCAATAGTGCTTGAGGCTTCCCTATCAAGTTCCTTGTGAAGAAGCAGGCACATGCCTGTGCAAACTGGCTGGCTGTCGCTCTTCCGTGCCTGAAGGAAAGGCAACAGAGAATGTGAGCAGCAGTTAACACTAGCACTGTGGGCTCTGTACTTCAAGGCTCTTTACTCCACTTCAGTCTTCCGGGCCTGGATTTACACCTGACGGATTCAGCTAGACCAGACAGAGACAGGCGCACACTAGGACTCCAGCTTCAACGTCTCCTCTCCAGGCTGGGATTGGCCATGCTTGCTTATAACACCAGTACTGGTGAGGCCATGAAAGGAGGAACTCAAGTTCAAGGTCAGCACAGTTGACACACAGAACAAAGTCCTGTCTCAGAAGAACTTCCCTACCTCTAAGTACAAGAATACAGCTAAAGCAAGTCTCGCGATCTCTATACACAAAGAGGATGGTAACAGACTACACAGCAGGCCTCTCAGAAGAGAAACCGGTCTTCACGGCTTATTACATGAACCTAAAAACCAGACATCTGTCAGAAACTGATAAGGAGAAGGGGGCAGAAGAACAAGCCACCTTGACAGAGGCAAAAGGTTTGAAGAGAAAAAGGCAAAGTGGCCCATGATGGTGATTCCAGGAGGCTTGAGGGACAGATGGTTTTATAGGTTTTAGGGAGCCAGGGAAGCAAGCTTGGGTTGTAGAAAATCAGTTAATTTTGACGTTATATATGATGCGTGACACCAGGCTCTCCATTCTCCTCATTGTTTAACCATGTCAAATGGGTCATCCATTTCAAAACATCAGACCTCATAACACATCATAGGGCTAGCCTAGAGAACTGTGAAGGTAATTCAGGAGGCAATGGGGAGTTCTAGAAGTGAGTGTGTGTGTGTGTGTGTAGGACAGAGGACAACCTCAGATGTCCTTGATCAGAAGCTGTATACCTTGTTTTTTGAGACAGCATCTCTTTCATTTGGTCTGAGACTTGCTGATTAGGTTAGCGTCCTGTGGAACTCCTTCAGTGCTGGGATTACAAGCAAAGGTCATGTGACTCTTTCCTTCCTTGTTTCTTTCTATCTTACTCTCTTTCTTTCTTCCTGCCTTCTTTCCTTCCTTCCTTTTTTTTCCTTCCTTCCTTTCTTTTTTTTTTTAACATGCATTCTGGGCTTCCAACTGGACATTCAAGCATTTTATTGACTGAGCCACCTCTCCAGCCCTATGAGTAAGGAAGCCACACAATCAAGTCCAGTCTGTAGAAATGTATGTTGGTACGGATTCATTGAGGGTCTGGAGAGAGCAGCTGCCCATATACATGAATGGTCCAGTTTACAACTCTAATCACTTTATCTCCTTAGTCTCAAAGTCAAAGAAGACAGTTATGTTGCAGAAACTCCTTAAAAGTCCTTGAAATCCATGTGTGCTCACACGCACTACCCAACTACCAAAATGCTGGGGAGAAACCAGGCAGATGCCTGTGATGACACAGTTCTTGTTTTAGCAAGACTCCGGAACGAGCTGTGGAGAAGTCAGCCTTCTTCGTCTCTGTGGTTCTTTCAGTTCTTGAAGAAAGCATAGTAGTGAGAGAGAAATGAAATTAGATGCTATCTCTGGCTGGCCAGCTTCTAATAGCAGAAATGGCCCAGAAGGAAGAACACAATTCAATTCTGTAATTAAGCTTCTCTTATGCGGTCAGGTATCCAGACACAGTTGCAAAAGCAGCAAGAAAAACATTATCTGTGCATGTTTAAATGCAGCCTCCTAGCTGGGGATTGTCTCTACGGTTTCCTCCTCCTCCTCTTCCTCCTCCTCCCCCTCCTCCTCCTCCTTCTTCTTCTCCTCCTTCTTCTTCTTCTCCTCCTCCTCCTCTTCCTCTTCCTCCTCCTCTTTCTCCTCTTCTTCTTCCTCTTCCTCTTCCTCCTCCTCTTCCTCCTCTTCCTCTTCCTCCTTCTTCAAGACAAGGCCTCACTAGAACTAATTAATATATCAGGTTGCCTCTGTCCCCCAAGTACTAGGGTTAAAGACATGTTATCTTGCCTGGGGTTGCAGTTGAGATTTTTTCTGGATTTATTTATTTATTTATTTATTTATTTATTTATTTATTTATTTATATGATACACTATAGCTGTCTTCAGACACACCAGAAGGGGGCATTGGATCCCATTACAGATGGTTGTGAGCCACCAAGTTGATGCTGGGAATTGAACTCAGGACTTCTGAAAGAGCAGTCAGTGCTCTTAACTGCTGAGTCATCTCTCCAGCCCCAGCAGGTGAAATTTTTGGCAGTAGTTCTCTCCTATGTAAACTTACCCCTAGGGAACTTGCCCAAATCACAGGCTAAAATGAAGACTGTCCAGTCATTTAATCCAAATACTGTCTCCAAATTCAAGAGCTGACATGGCAGTGATTTATCATCAGACATGTTGGTTTCTACCCTTGGCCACACCCTCTCTAGGCCACACCCTCTGCAGGGTGTTTATCTCTCTGCACAGCTTTTCCTTTCCCAAGTCAGACAAGGAGGGGTTTGCCTTCCTCCACAGCTTATTCTGGACTGTGCCAAGGATTCCACACCTACCAGGAGGCAATAACTACCTGACATGGTGGCTGTGTTTGTTTTTTCAACAATGTAAGTGACCTGTGGTACAGGATATACTCTTTTGTTTGCTAGTTACAAATGCAATGGTTCTCAAATTAAAACAATAAACACACACACACATGGGGCACAGACTTGAGGAAGGGAATGAGATGCCTAGAGTACAAAGCAAAGGGACATCGTGCCCAGCGGTCTGTCTGAACCCCACACCACAGCCCTGCCTGAGTGTGCACGCACGCACGCACGCATGTGTGCACACACACCACACAAAACCTAAAGATGACCCAAGATTATACAAAGAAACAAGTCCAAAGCCACAGCTTGAAGGTTCATGTGTTTTCCTTAAAGGCCACCTTTAATGGCTTTATCTACTTAACCTCCAGTGGCCCCAGTTCACTCTTAGTAAAAGCCAAAGTCCTCAGATAGGTTCACAAGGCAGCACATGACGGTCCCCCTCCCCTCGATCTCTGACCTTCCTCCAGTGTTTCCCTGCCTGGCTCCTGGCCTCTGTATTGCTGTCTGCTCTCCCTGCAGAGCTCCAGCCCTGACACTGGCAAGAGTCACCCGCTCCCCTCCTCTGTTAGACCGTCATCCCTGAGCTGCTTCCCCTGACCACCCCGTTCCATGTTCTCCAGCTTGCTCCCTTTTCTACACATGCTAGTCGGCAGGCTATGATTATTCACATTGTGAGGCTCCAGTAAGTGTCTACTGACAGTTTGTAAAGAATGCTTGTAAATCATTTTTAGTACGCATACAAAGCATTGGGTTTTAGGGTGAGTTCTTCAAAATAATTCCTTTCTGTTGATTCTCTTCCACTCCTCCCCTGCCCCCCATCCTGAGCCCATCTCCACCCAACAGACTCCTTCCTGCCCTCTTGTCTTGCCCTCTCTCCCACGCTTCCCACTTCTGATTTCTTCCTTAGATTCATGACCTACATGCACACTCACATCTACCTACATTCATATTCTTATATATTAAAAGCTAGAATCTGTACATGAGAGAGAACACGCAGTATTGTCTGGCTGAGTCTGGGTCACCTTGTTTAACATAAGAACCTCCAGATCCAATTTTTTTTCCCTGAAATATTCCTCATTGTATCTTTTCTATAAAGAGTACCTTTAAAAATGCTTTGTGTCCAATGGTAAATCTGTATCTAAGAGAGAAGGGATTTCAGGTTTGTGCAATCACTGTACTAGGCATATGGGGTGACTGGGGTGTTGTTCTTGTGACTTAGCACATAAATATTACTTCTCAAATCCAGTCAAGTCTGTCAAATTATCCCCTGCCAGAGTAGCTGAAATACTGTTGCTGGTCTCCATAACGGTGGGTTGTAAGGGTGGTTCTGATGCTAAGGTCCTTTTCCCCAGTTGGTTCTTGATCTGTCAGTAAAGAAGGCAGGAGCTAACTGCTGGATTGAAGGGATAGGTGGTATTTCTGAGTCCCTGGAGACAAGCAGATAGACAGAGAGTTCACCAAGCTTCTGAGGGAGAAAAGTTGCCCAGCCATGTGAGATCCCGAATGGCCACACAGGCCACTCCTACAGGTAGGTGGATGGGGGTGTTTAGCAGGGACTAGATGTAATTGAGCAACTAAAGGTTAGAACAGATGGAGAGGCTCAGAGATAAGAGTATTGATAAGGGCACGATTTTCCAGGTGGGAGAAAGCTCCCAGCAATTGTGTCAAAAGGCAAGTTGAAATTGAACAACTGTGTGTCTGTGTCTTTTATTGGTGGATTCAAGGGAAGCTGGGTGGGGGCTGGTAGTGTGGTCCGTTCGTTCATGGAGCTTAGGCAGATGGTAAAGCTACTCACAACAGTGGGCAGAGGGCGACTCATCAGCCGTATGTCGTTCATTGATCAGGCTTGCTCTTCCAAAGCAGTCTCTGAACTATATTGTACCTACAACTTCCTGTTCAGTGTCCCTCTCTCCGCTGCCTATAATGAGACATATCATCTCTGGATGCCATCCCTCTTAGGACTCAGGCAAATGATAAGATGGAAGAAAATCATGTTTATTGATTCCATTTGACATCTTAACCTGTCTCGTAAAGACTGTTTTCTCCAGAATGAATACTATAAAGTAGAGATCACTGAATGTACTACAAAAACCATCAGTAAGTGTCTAAGAAAGACTCTTTCTCCCCGACAACATACAGAGGTCAGAGGGCATGTTGCTGGAGTCGGTTCTCTCTTTCATCCATGTAGGTCCTGGGATCAAACTCAGGTTATGAGGCTTGACAAGCACCTTCACCGGCTGAGCACTCTCGTGCTTTCACGATTTGTTTCTTAGCCGGGTAGTGTACTGTATAATGTGAGTATCTGGATGCTGGAGACTGAAGTGTGCGATAGAGAATATGCCTCCACTGTTAAACGTAGCAAAGGGGGAAGAGACAGGAAAATGTTTAGTCACTGGTATGCCTAGCTGCCAAGTCAAGGAGCTACAAGATGAGTAAGCCCCACTCTGCAGCACCAGGCCAGCAGGTGCGCCCCCTGCCAAGAATCTGTCTCCCTCTTAGCCAAACAAACACTGCTGTTTGTTACTTGTCTTTTGTATCAGGAACAACAGCCAGAGAAATGAGATTAAAAATAAACCTGACCTTGATATCTTGCTAGACCTTCTCATTCTAAACCAACCAACCAACAAAGTAGCATTTAAACACATTTACAAGTTATCTGATGTAGTGCTTTATTAAGCCTTGTTAGAAATCCATTCAGTCAACTTAATGAACATCCTTGACATTCTCCCTGAGCAAACTACTCTATTTAGACTCCTTGACCAGCATGTTCAAGCACAGTTAAGAACGGACGTGAGACAAACAAAAGCGTGGGTCAAGAATGGAAGGGCACTCACACGCGCATGCTCTCTCGAAAGCGCACTGCATTTTTGTTGGCTCAAGACTCGGAACTCATGTCAGACGGGAAGTTGAGTGTGCTGTCTTGGTAAGCCGCAAGTTCTGAACCAGGCTGTGCAAAGGCAAAAGTGATAAACGGCCCCAAATATCATGCCAGGACTCGGCTGGCAACCAACACCTTCTCAAACCCTTTACCCAAGGGATATTACACAAAGCTCCTCCAGACTCTGCTCCTGCTCACAGTCAGCCACGACTGATCCCCACAGAATGTAGTCATCAAACAGCTGAGTCATCCGATTTGGATTCGAAGCTGTAGTCTCGGGCTGGAAATGGAAGACGTATCCAGAACTGGAAAGTCAGGCTCAGCCAACACTGGGGTCCAACTCCTTACTCCACCCCCTCCACCCAAGTGCCCCTGCTTTTGTGCAATACCGAGTGCATTCATCACAGCTGAGTGATGTTTGGATTCAGCCTTTAAAAGAATTTTTCAAGTTTCGTGTGTGTGTGTGTGTGTGTGTGTGTGTGTGTGTGTGTGTGTGTTCACGTGCGTGAACATGTGCATGCAGGTGTATGTGCGTGTGGATGTTATTTGCATATTCGTGTGTGCACATGTAATGTGGATGCAGGTGTGTGAATGTGTATATGTGTGTATATTCATGTGTGCACATGAGTGCAAAGTGTGTATGTGCGTGTGTGCACAAAGATGCATGTATGGAGGCAAGGCAAAAGTGGGTGTCAGGCATCGTCCCCTCTTGCTTTCTACCTTGTTTTTTTGAGACAAGGTCTCTCCTGGACCTGGAGTTTACAGATTCCACTAAACAGGCTAGACTCCGGGATCCACACAGTTCTCTCTCACAGGGAACTTCAGGGATCCATCCAGTCCCCACCCGCAGGGAGCTCCGGGGACCCACCCAGTCTCCTCCCACACTGCTGCAGTTAAGCTGTGTGTCACTGCGTCCATCTTTTTAACATGGGTGGCCAGGATCAGAACTCATGTCCTCATAATGTGTACCACGCAGGCACTTTACCAACTGAGCCTTCTCCCGGCCCCTCAAGTTTTCTTTTTTTAACAGCAAGGAGTGTATAAAAATAATAAAAAGAAATAACCCAGCCTTTAGAAAACACAGCAGTGTGATGTCTCTTTCGTGATTGTCTTGATTTAAATCACAACTCTCTTGCCATTAGTCATTCTGGAAAAAAGCAATTCTGTAGAAGGCTGGCTTTCGATGAACCGAGGGGAAATCCATCTTTTACTCTGGGAAGGAAGTGGCCTGCCCCTTGATTTAAACAAAAGAAACATGTATGACTTTTTATAGCCCCGAAGAAATCAATTTCCTGTGACAAGGTAGACAGTGTGTGAGTAAAGCTGGAGGTTGTGCTGGAAGAGAGTGTAGGGCAAACCAGCCATGGAGAGTGCACTTTCCGTTATGGAGGCACCAGTAAAGCCTCATTGAAAGTTACAGAATAACACAAAACATCTCACCATAGTGAGGACGCAGAGTCTCAGTACAGCGTTGTCTTCAAAACAAAAAGAAAGACGCCCATTGGGAAAGGCCTACAATAAGCATGAAGCAATGACGTGATGAAACTGCACAGTCATGAAAAGTTAGCTGTATCAGTATGGAAAAGGACTAATATATATCAATTATATATTGGGTATGTGGATATATATAAATATATACATATATATATATATATATATATATATATATATATGTGTGTGTGTGTGTGTGTACAAACACACACTATATCCAGACTAAGTGGAGTGTGTGTATGTGGATGTGTGTGTGCTGTATAGATGTGTATATGCTGTGGGTTATGTGTGTGCACTGTGTGTATATGTGTGTGTACTGTGTATATGTGTGTGCTATGTGTACATGTGTGCACTGTGTGTATATATATGTGTGTGTGTGTGCTGTGTGTACATATGTGCACTGTGTGTATATATGTGTGTGTGCTGTGTGTGTATGTGTGTGTGTGCTATGTGTATGTGCTGTGTGTACATGTGTGTATTGTGTGTGTTCTGTGTGTGTATGTGTGTATGTGTGTGTGTTCTGTGTGTGTGTGTGTGTGTTATGTGCATATTATGGGCATGCTATATGTGTGTGCTGGGTGTGTACATGTGAGTGTATGCGCATGTGTTATGTCACAGACATGTGCTGCTGTGCCCAGTCAGGTCTTTACAAGTGCTAACGCTCTGAACTTAAGCTTTCACAGAAGGCACTCGCTAACTGAGCCATCTCCCCAGCCCACAGAGTAGTCTCTTTCTAAGTAGGTAGGTAAGCATACGGTCTCTACAAGAGAATAGCAATAAATTGTTGGCTTGCTTATGATAAAGTTTCATATGGCTGAGGCTGGCCTTGAACTCCTGACTCATCATGTAGCACCACATCCAGGTTCTGAGGAACTCATTCACAGGACTCATTAGTGCTTCCTACTTAGACTCTTGTTGGGATCTAACCTAATCCACTGTTTTGTGGGACGGTTCTAGAGCTAAACTATGCATTCCTGGTATTTAAATTGCTTTGATTAAAAAGTTAAATTCAGTGGCTTGTGCTATAATCCTATGGCTATAATCCAGATGCTAGGGCAGGAAGATTTTTTGTGAGTTCAAGGCCGGCCTGGACTACATAGTGAGTTCAATGCTAACAGAGTAGGATCCTGGACTGGGGACAAGGGCTTTCCTCACTCACTCACTCTGTGCTATCGGCTCCATTTGAAGGTAACTGTATGTGTGTATTACTGACACTGAACAGTGAGATTACAGCTTCAAGTATTAGAGAAAGCGTTTCTAAAATGCTATCCCATACTTGTTTATTATGGATACGTATGTGTGCTTGTGGATATGAGTATGTGTCACAGTGTGTATGGGGGGGGCTCAAAGGTCAACCTGTGAGACTAGGTTTTCTCCTTACACTATGTGGTGGCTATTCCCGGTTGTCAACTTGACTATATCTAGAATGAACTACAATCCAGAATTGGAAGGCTCACCTGTGATGCTGATCTTGATGCATAAGTGGCTATGAAAAGCTTATGCCCAGGCAAGGTAGTACACGCCTTTAATCCAGATCCATGCGTGTTGGTCACACCTTTAATCTGGGCCACACCTTCTAGAGACCTACATAAGGACATTGGAAGAAGGAAGACTTGCTCTTCTTCGACTGCTTGCCTTGTGGGACTGAGCAACTGCTAGATTGTTGGACTTCCATTCACAGCTGCTGCTGACCATTGCTGGGGAGTTGGACTACAGACTGTAAGTCATCAACAAACTCCCTTATTATATAGAGACTACCCATACGTTCTGTGACTCTAGAGAACGCTGACTAATACACACTGTATGACTTCTAGGAATCAAACTCAGGTCATCAAACTCAAGTGCAGGCTCCTTTACCCCCTGAGCCACTTAACAGGCCCTAAAAATAAACTATAACTTAGCTTTCTGAATTGTGCCAGGTCACCAAGAGAAGAACATTTTACCATGCTTAGCTCAAAGCAGTCAGGGTGTCATGGCCAGACTGAGGGTGGAAGAGGCAGCCAGGGTCCTAGCAAGACTAGTCCTCGTGACCATCTCCTACCATATTGCAGAGCTCTGGTAGGTTTGGACGCCAGAACAAATATGTGAACAATACTGTAGGAAACAGAAAAATCCCAGGACACAAGGGAGGCTACTCTTCGGCTCCCAATGCAGTAGGCAACACAGCATTCCCAGAATGCACCGGGTATCCTTGCTACTTCCCAGAACCTAGTGATGTCGGTGAGAGCAGGGATGAGAAGCTGGGATTCGAGGTATGCATACCATGCTGTAGTGACACAGAGCTCGGGAGGCAAGAGAGGTGCCATAGCCACATCAAAATGGCTGGCAGGGCTTCTTCCACAGTCCAGAATACCAACAAACATGGCAGATCTAGTAAGACTTCGTGAGTCAAACTCTCCTTATTCTGGTAGAAAAAAAATTCTTATCTCCACCCTTGATTGGCTTAAGAGCAAAGGCACGTGAAGAAATGTGTGGAAATCATTTGAGTAACTGGGAAGTCAGAAGTTTTTCCAACTAAGAGGACTATGCCATTCCTCAGATGCACCTTGCCCCACAGCTGGATTTACACCACCATCCAACTATGAATGTCTTAAATGCAGCCCTCCTTTTAATTGTCTCATAACAGTACACTAGAGCTTCAAGCCTGCGCAGGCAGGCTGGGACCTGGGAATCCACATGTCACACTTAACCCTTGGCTTCCCAGAATCCATAGTCCAGAAGAAGACAGATCCACCTTGACAGCGTCTCTCTATAGCTCTGTGTATGGGATGCTAAGAGGAGAACACCCAAGATTGAGGCTGTTACTCCATTGGTAATTTCTTCACACACACACACACACACACACACACACACACACACACACTGCTCTGTTTGATTTCATATGAAGCAAGCTTGGTGACCACACCTGAAATATCAGTATCAGGAGTTATCACCCTCAGCTATACAGTGAGTTGTTCAAGCCCAGCGTGGGATACATGAGACCTTGTCTCTAATTGATTAATTTAAGCTGGGCATAGTAGTACATGCCTTTAATCTCATCATTTGGGAGGCAGAGGCCATCAGATCTCTGTGAGTTCAAGGACAGCCTAATCTATACATTGAGTTTCAGGACAGCCAGGGATACGTAGAAAGACCCTATCTCAAAGATAGATAGATAGATAGATAGATAGATAGATAGATAGATAGATAGAATCAATTAATTAATATGACAAAATAAAATTGATAGGTCTATGGGATAGATAGATAGATAGATAGATAGATAGATAGATAGATAGATAGATAGAATCAATTAATTAATATGACAAAATAAAATTGATAGGTCTATGGGAAGAAATGTATTCCTGCCAGTGGAGTAATATTTGAAATACAAAGTGTAGTTTTTCACAGAGACATCAGGAGACAGAGCACCTCCAGCACAAAGCCCTGATTTAGTCAAAAGCATCCACAGAACTAGGGCAGGCTAATCTCCAGGAACACTAATGGCACACTCAGTTACATCAAATGTTCCAAACACCAGCACATAAACAACATCATGTCAGTGTTTATCGCTGCAGACAGCTTTGCTGGAAAAGGAGAAAAATGCCAAGATAAATGACTTAATTAAACTGCCAAGTCCAGCCCAGCCCCGGTGCCTTTGTCTTGTCAGCAGTGGTTCCTTCTGGGTCCCTAGGAGCATTGCATGCCGACTGTCACCTCTCTTCTCTGATAAAGGTAAGAGTGCCAAGGGGATTTCTCATGTGTGTGCAGAGGAAGACTCTGGGTCCTCTAGAACTCAGTGTTATTTCTGCAGCTGCCCAGGAAGGAGTAACCATCCCAAAGAGTGTGAATGTTCCGGAAGACAGCAATGCGTGCAAAGCCTGTGTCTCAGCCGTACCTGCTGTGCTTGCGTTTGCCGCCTAGAACTCTCGGTCTGCGTGTGAGGAACAGTGAAGGACCACCACCATCAGGATCTGACTGACTGCTCTGTACACAGAAGAACTTCAAGAGAAATCTCCAGGCTGCCATTGGTAAACAGTCACCAGGCTTTCAAAGGCACCTGGTAGGAACCCTTACCTCTCTGTGTCTGCCTCTACCGTTTGTGGGTGGCCAGTGTGAGCCAGCTCAGCTGCCTTAAAAGAATGGCTGATGGGAGATTTAGCAGGCATGGCATTTCAGCCACATGGCAAGCTTCTGTTCACATGTAGTGAAGTCTGTCTTCCCGCTTCTGTAAGGGTCAGACTTATGTTCCATTCAGATACTAAGAATGTTGTCTGTCAGGTTATACACTCACTCCTGTTTTCTTCTAGGGCTTATGTGCATATGTATGCTGTTGTGAGTCATACCCAGGGCCTCACACATGCTAAGTATGTACTCTGTCACGGAACTACACACTAGCCTCAGGGACTTCTAATATTTTATATATTTTATACCTTTTTAAAAGTACCTTACTCTGTAGCATAGGTCACCATGGAGCTCACTATGTAGACCAGGCTAGCTTCCAACACTCAACAATGCTTCTACCTCAGTCTCCTGACTTCTGAGATGATAGATGTGAATTACCACACCCAACTCTACTTATTTAACACACTCTGGACTCTGTGTGTGTGTGTGTGTGTGTGTGTGTGTGTGTGTGTGTAAGAAAAGTTTGTCTTATCTTTGCCCTCCCTACCACTTACTGAATAATCTCCCTTCTCAAAGAGTTTAAAATGTCACCTTTCCCATATTAAAAACAAACAAACAAATAGTTGCTTGCTGTACTCAAGTATTTCCATTCTTCTGCCAAACTTCACTCCAATATTCATAAACTTATAACAGCTGCTATCATGTTTGCTACCTGGTAGGGAAAATATCCCATAATTAGAACTCTTTAAATTTTTCTCATTATTTCATTTTAAATATTCACTTATTTTTTTTTTCAAATACTAGGAGTATCATGTCACAGCCCAAAGAAAAAGACTTTGTTGACATTCTTATTAGGATTTTAATTGTAGAAAAACTTCTAAAAAGTGAACTTCTGTTTCTGTTTTGTTTCTTTATGTATGTATGTGAGTGAATATAGTATATTCGTGTAGTGTATGCTTAGATTGCATGTGTGTGTTCAGGTCATTGGGCCTGGGTATGTGTGTGCAAAGATCAGAGGAAGATATCAGGGGTCCTGCTCTGACACATTCCACCTTAATCCTGTGAGACAGGGTCTCTCATTGAAAGCAAAGCTGGGTTAGTAGCCAGCAAGTCCCAGCCATCCTCCTGCCTCATTCCCATCATCAAGGTAACAGGCACATGTATATGGCCATACTGCTCTTCATGCTGGAATCTAAACTTTTGGCTTGTACGGCAAGCACTCTTCCCTCTGTGCCCTCTCCTCAGCCCTGTCTTGTTTTCCGAGACAAGATCTCAGTGTGAATCCTTGGCTGGCCTTAATTAGTGATCACCCTGCCTCTGCCTCCAGCCTGAGCCCCTACATCCAGCATTTTTACAATACAGTGTATTGTTATCTGAGAACACCCCAAGTCTCTCTGGAGTGTTAACTCTTTCATGGTCCTCGGTGTGGGTTTAAATCTTGACATGTTGTTTGAGTGTGTTACATTTAACTTTCCATGTTTTATTCCTAATGTTCAATTTGGTTGGTTATCGTCTTTTAAGTTGCTAAAAACATACTGGTGCTGCTTTCTGTGCCTGGAATACTTCTCAGCACTTTACTATTTGCTTAATATTTCCCTCAAATCCCTGTTTGACCTTCACTTGCCTTACCAAGAATTCCTTGGCCCGGTATTCAATCTAGACAGACTTTTATCTTCCTTCTGTCTGCCTTCCGCACTTAACCACACCAGCGTCATCTTGCTGGTGCACAGTTCTGTGACTTCCCTAAACAGGTCGCTCACTTCCATCAATGTAGACGCTCTCCCAGCCTGGCTCGTACCAAACACTTAATTGTTATGAATGGCGAACGGCTAAATGAACGGATGCCCGAGCGGTAAGATATCTGCTTTCGTGTTCCTGTTGTGTTTTTACAGTAATAACAATGATGATATTGAAAAATGGTAGTTCTAGGATAGCATGATGTTTCCCCCCTTAAGCCCAAGCTAAGTTCAAAAGAGCAAAAAACAACCCAATGAGGAGACATAATGAACAACTGAGAAACAGGAGCCAGACCTGCTCTTTCCCCGGTGCATACTTCAGCCTAATACAAACAGGCAGCATGGCGGCACACTGCACACACACTGGCAACAAGACCTGAACTGAACTCTGTATGAAACATTAGTTGGCAGATGATGGTCTCGGGTGAGTCTCTCTACTTGTTAAAGAATCCTTCTATCTATAAACTACTCATAATAGATATCCTCACAGCAGGTAAGAGATATGTCAGACTTGTTCATCTGAAATGCTGGGCCCCTCCCGTCTCTCCTACCTGTGGAGAGACGCTTTACATACGGTGTGGAAGCATCGTTTGTCAATTAAAAGTCTGTGGCCAGTCAGCTGAGGCAGGATTAGAAGGAAGGTGGGACATGAGTGAGTGAGAGAGAGAGAGAGAGAGAGAGAGAGAGAGAGAGAGAGAGAGAGGAAAAACAAGAAGAAGAAGAAGGAGGAGGAGGAGGAGGAAAAGGAGGAGGAGGAGAAGGAGAAGAAGAAGAAGGAGTAGAGGAGGAGGAAGAGGAAGAGAAGGAGAAGAAGAAGAAGGAGTAGAGGAGGAGGAGGAGGAGGAGGAGGAGGGAAGAGAGAGAAGAGAGAGAATGAGAATTATTCATAGAAATAGAGGTACAAGATCCATCCTGACCGATGAAGGTGATGGTCATGAAACTAAGGAGAGGTAGCCATAGGACTTAGATAGAATGGGCAATTAAGTAACAAGCTAGTCAGGGAACAAGCCAAAGCTTATGGCCTAGGCATTTATTCATAAAATATTAAGTCTCAGGGTTGTTATTTCAGGGAACAGAGAGGCTGGATGGAAAAGCCCAAGGTTACACCTCCTAGTTGTTGGAAATGGAAGGTATCCAGGATTCATATTCTCTCTCTCTCTCTCTCTCTCTCTCTCTCTCTCTCTCTCTCTCTCTCTCTCTCCCTCTTCCCCCTCCCCCCCCATCATTTTTCCTCATCAGCCAGGCCAGCCTTAGAAAGACTTCCAGACTCTAACAGCCTCTTCATTGACTAGTCTCATCATCAGCTCCTGATCACTATCTCATCTCGTCTTAACCATCCTGCTACTTCCAACCTCAGCCCTCTGATCTGTTATCCACACCTTCCTTTGTGATACTCTGAAACTGTATCAAATCATGTTACAACTGGTTTCCGAGGATCCCTTCCTACCTCACTGGATTTAACTGAACAAAAACCCCAGTCCTTAAAGAGGCCTCCAGGAGTGACACCCCGTTACCTCCCTGACTGTGGCTCCATCCCTCTCCCTTCCTGCTGATCCTTGAACACAAATGAGACACCCTGAGAACGTTCAGTGACTAGACATCCTTTACCACGTGTCCTTCTCCACTTCCAGGTCTCTGTCCAAAAGGCTCTTCTAGTCTCAGTCCTTCCGATAATGGCTTCCCTGTGCCCTCTCCTCTCTAGTACTCCCATACACCCCAGTCTTCTTCCTTTCTTCCCCTCACAGCTACTACAGACACTTTAGCAATGGCTGCCTCCCCCTAACCCCACAACAGCCTCTACATGTTCGATGAGCACACACCGACGGAAATGAATGCATTCTTGCTAACTATAATTCTATGATCTATAAAAGCACCTAACCAGAGAGTGGACCCTCTTAAAGCAAATGGTCTAAAGAGGTGGAGGGTGAGTAGCCAAACCCTTCTCTGGTACCTGTGCGAGCACTACCCACTCAAACTGCTCACCCACTCAAACTGCTCAAGGACTGAAAATAACGTTTTTTGTTTTACATGAAGCAGTGACACCAGACACCCCTGGTTTTACTAGAGACTGCCAACCCACCGCTCTCTTCAACATTGTATTTTTTTAACTTTTTAAAATGATGGCTGTCCTCCTTCCTCTCTGCCCAGATGCCAGGACTCGTCTCCTTATGTCGACTCCTACTCGGAGCCAACGGCCAGAAATAGCTGTTTGCCTCATGGCCTCCACTTCCCTTCATTGTTACCACCCAGTTCTCTGGAGCCTTCCTCATCTTGGATGTTTTTTCTGTGAATTCCCAATATGTTGAGTGAAGACTTTGGATGCAGCCTAAACTGAAAACACACTGCAAATATTCTTCTCTTCAGGGGAAAAAATATTTTAGGATTTACTCCACTGTGGATACAGACATACCACTAAATATTATTCTAATGTGTGCCTCTGCTTAAGAACTGCAGAAAGAACATGCTGTACAGAAGAAAGGGCTTATTTCTTTTAATTTACTGAAAGTCTAAATAACTTTCTCTTCAAGTCTAAAAACAATGAGCTAAATAAAAGGCTGGAGCCATGTGGTCTCCAGCCAGTCAGCAAGTAATGTTTGAAAGCTTGACCCACAACGCTGGCTCTTATTTGATTTTAATAATTATACAAAGGATTCAATTATACAAAGGATTTTATAGATTCATCTACTAAATAATGACTTTCCCACCCACTAATTATTTTTAATGGGCAATCCTCATATATGACATACTGGGAAAATACATCCCCAACACGTTGGCAGAAAAACCTAGTACGTCATATGGTACTACATACTTGTCTTGCCAGTTCTTGAGGCTGAGGAAGTATAAATTTTGGGGCAGCCTTAGCAACACACTGAATTTTAAGCTATCCTCTGCTATACAGTGAGACTGTCTCAAAACATTAAGAATAACAATAATAATGATAATAGCCATAGGCACACTGAACTATACATTTTAAAGTTACTTTTAAGATGGATTAGTTAGAAAAACTAAAACTTCACATTGAAATAACTATGAATCCAAGATGTTGCTCAGTGGTAGAGTATTTGCCTAGCATGTGTACTACAAATTAATTAATTACTTAATTAATTATGTATTTATTGAAAGAACAAACATACCCGGCATCAACTTTCCATAGTAGCTTTTCTGCCTCCGTAGAAAACCATCCTGTAAATTACTCCCAAGTTAAAGTATATGCAAAAATATAATATGAGTTTGATTTTAGTTGGAGTTACAGTTGTAAGTCTATAGTAATTGCAACACTTGAGGGTAAATACCAATAGCACAGAAATGTTCTGGGTTGAAAGGAAGAAATAGACAAACCAGAGTTTAAGCTTAAGTCAAGTGTGCAGCCATTGGCCAAACACTGTCTTTTGTTTTCCTTTGTTGCTTTCTGGGGGGCAAAGGTTATTGTCTTTTTATTGTTGTTATTTTGGTTAGATGTTTGTTTTTGTTTGTTTGTGGCAGAGTCTCATGCACCCCAGACTGGCCTTGAACTCATTACTGACAAGCTGTCCTTGAGGGACTCACCTCCCACAGGCCAGGTAAGATTATAAGCACAGGCCGCCATAGGGGCTCTGAATGTCTTCTTTAAATAGCATATTAGCATCCACAGCCCCGGAATGAGGAGAATTTGCAGCTCAGTAATCAACACTGATTGGAGGTTAAAGGTTGACAGACTGAGAGCATCAAACCATCCACTATACCGCCTCAAGAAATTTTCTAACATATGTCACTTCTGTTCTTGGAAGGAGCAAAGAAACAGACATTTCTTTTTCATTGTGGATTTTATTTTATAGTCTGTCCTGGTTAGGTTTTATTGTCAAGTTGACACTACCTAGAGTCACGTAGGCAGGGGAAAACTTCAGTTGAAGAATTGTCTCTATCAGACTGGCTTGTGGCCAGGTCTGTGAGAAACTATCTTGATTGATGATTGATGTGGGAGGTCCCAGCCCACTGAGGGCGGCACCATCCCTAGGCAGGTGGACTTGGGTTGTCTAAGAGAACCAGCTGAGCCCAAGCCAAAACTGAACCAGTGTGTGTCAGCTTCTTACGGCACTATAAAGTACTAACGACTGGACTTCCAATGCAGAAGGCGATTAGCCCTATTAAGTCTAGGTGGTCACAAGAGATGGCCTACCTGATGGGTAAATGGACACATGGATAGGTATTTCTGCTGTTTTAACCAGGATAGAATTCGGTTCTCTTCTAAAGCACATTGGAAAATGACAATCAGCCAGATAAGGGCAGCCACATGTAAATTATAGTTCAATACATATTTTCATTTAAAATTTTCTCATAAATTTTGATCAACTCTTCCCGTATCCTCTCCATTATCTTTAAAAATCAATGCTGTTCACAGATCTAATTCTGCCTTCCAAAGCCTTTGCTGAAACTCAAACAAGCCAGCCAACTGCACCCACATGCTTCTGAGGCACACCCTTTTTCTCTCCAGTGGCCCTTCCTCTATCTCATCCTGTGTCATCCACTTAGATCCAACCTGTTCTCCAAGAACACAGTTCTGTTCAAGAAGCCTCATTGACCCCGTGGCCTTCCTCAGCCTAACAGGGCCACTCCTTGCCATGGCCACAGCATCTCCTCATCCCACATTATTTACCTGCACCTGGTAAATCCTTTTCTAAATATTTGTATTCATGTCTCTCCATAAAACACAGTGAGTTCCTTGGAAGTAGATATGGGGGTCTTTTGTTGTTATTTTCTGCAGAAATATAGTCAGAAACATGTTCATTGAATCCAACAACAGATAACATTAAACTTTTTGAAAAAAAAAAAAAAGAAAAGTACTGTAGACATCAAAGACAAAACAATGTAGCCAGTTAATATTCTAGGGGCTGTCTGGAGAAGTCAGCGTGGCAGAGAAGACAAAAGAATTAACTTGTGCCATAGTACTTTATCACCACAATAGAAACCCTAACTACAAGAAATACCCTAAGAAAAAGAGCGCTAACTGCCCCTCCGCCCTGTCCCTGCCTGTGAGGTAGCCAATTGTAAATGCTGGTGGCCTCTTCCGTGACATTCAATCCACGCACACACGGCCACACATGAGGATTTTTCTTAATCTACAACACTTTGGTTCCAGTTTTATCCAGACCGTTCTATAACTTGCCTTTCTCATTTAGCAATGTATGATGTAAACCAGGGCACATAAACCAAACTCGTTCACTCACTCTTTCGAGTAGCCCGTAGTGTGTATGTGCCACAATTCAGAGGCACCCACTCCCCTAGAGGTGAGCGTTCATGTTGCTTCTGCTTCCGTGGAAGTTCTAACGCCAAGGAATGAAGATTGCTCTATGGGTAGAGCACGCATATTCCAAGTGCTATCTCTGCTGACTCAGAGAAGCCCATCCACAGGCACCTCGACCTTTAACCTTTGACCCAGACTCAGTGTTCTGAAAGGCTCGCACACTCACGAGGCCACATCTTTGCACAACGCTCATTATCTGCCGTGTGTCTAACACGGAATAAATATTTAACAACTATTGAATTGAACAAGAAAATAACAAGTAGGAAGTCAGCTGGGAGATCCTGAGTATAGTGTCTGCTGTGTTTTGTTATTTGAGTAGGAAGTAAAAATAGGAAATTTTCATTTCTAACTTCATAGCCTTTTCAGTGTGATTGGGTTTAAACACTTCACAACTTAAACATATTCTGTTGGTGTGCTAGTATTTTTTTTATCATATGGATGGATTTTAGTATTATATTTGTGACTTAAAACTGCTCCTTTGAGAACCTGTCAGAGGCTGTAGGCCTTGCATTAAAAAAATAGAGTTCTTCATTCTATGGCTGTCATGCTATCCCGTACAGAACTAAGTGCGCCTGTGGAATATTCAAACTATAATGTCTACCCTGAATATTCTTTAAATGGTTTATGTTTTTATTAGTGTCTTTGTATGCACACGTGTGCACATGCACATGTGTTAGAATGTGTACATTCATGCAAGGGTCTGTGGAGGCCAGAGGAGGGCTGTGGATCTCCTGGAGTTGGAGTGACAGGCAGGTTTGAGTTATCTGATGCAGGGGCTGGGAACTGAACTCAGTTCCTCTGGAAGAGGAACAAGTGTTCTTAAGCACAGAGTCATCTCTCCCCGTGCTCTACACTAACCATTCTCCCCCCCCCCCGCCCCCCTCCCCCCCCCCCCCCCCCCCCCCCCCCCCCCCCCCCCGTCTCCCCCATGAGTGCAGAATGCACATGGAGACTAGAGGTATAGGTGTAGAGTGTTTTTTTTCTACTGCTCTCCAGTTTATTTTGTGAGACAGAGCCTCTCACTGACCCCAGTGACCCTCCTGTCCTCATCCACCCCTCACCCCCCCACCCCCCCCACTGCTAGGATAGCAAACTGCTAGACACCTAGACCCAGCCGTTTATATGAGTGACAGAGATCTGAGCCCAGGTTCTCTGCTTGTGCGGCAAGCACTGCACTGACTGACACCTCCAATCCCTGCTGGCTTGTTTATGTTTATTTAGTATCTCTAGCACAAAGTACTGGGGTCCACATATCTGATTTCCAGATGTCTGCGGATCCTAAAGTTTGGAGACTTTGCTCTAATCTAAGGAGACTTAGAAGCACCTAGAAATCTGTTCCCATGTGGCTGGGGGGCTCTGCCTCGGCAGTATGTCACCCATTAGGTCTGGAGCCAAACCTGGCAGTCAATATTAAGAAGTTAGAAAATGCTCCCCTAGACCAGAATGCCTACCAAGCGTGACCGTTTCTTCCTGATGGCAAATCAAGAACCAGGACATAACGAATCCACTTTGGTCTTAGTGGTAAAAACACACAAAAGTCCGATAGGACTATCTGAAGAAACCATACACGGAAACAGCTTAACGTGTCCTCCCACGAAAGTTGGAAATACTCTGTTAGTTGACTAGTGAGTTTAATTTCAGTGCATACTCCATACGTTATAAATAGCAAACAAGCGTGTGGTACTTTTTTCTCTTAATTTTTTGTCCCTATTGAAATCCACATCCAACTTATTTCAGTTTTTCTGGTTTTCGGAAACAGTTTTACTCTCACCATAACCTGCCATGTTAAATACTAAACAGAGACAGACACCATTTTTTTAATCGATGGGATTTATATTTCCCAGAGTCTAAAGACTTTCCTAGTTGTAATCTGTATACTTAAACAGACACATTAACTCTGTGATCCTGGAGGTTTAGTCTCTACTTCCAGGCATAGAGGCGAGAGCAGGTATGGGAACAGACCAGACACGGTGAGGCTGGACCAGATACGGTGAGGCTGAACCAGACACGGTGAGGCTAGACCAGACACCGTGAGGCTGGACCAGACACCGTGAGGCTGGGTTTGACACATTGAGATTCCAGATGTATTTCACAAAGCATGCTCCCTACTCATCACTTAGAACTTTGTATGAGTTCCAATTTTGTGTAAATAAAACACTTCACAGAGACAAAATAAAAACATCAGGTCTTTGATAATATCTAGGAATTAGTCCTTGAGCTGGAAAAGGAGGAGACAGAACGGGAGTGTCCGTGACTCTCATAAGGCACAGGCAGTCATCACAAAGTATCTGTGATAATATTTCTGAATGTTCTGGTCAAAAGGCCTGAATCAGGCAGCGTTGGACAGAGAGCAGGACCTCCCATCTACTAACCAGTGAATCATGGGTAATGTGCGTAAAACCTCTCAAAACCTCAGCCCCTTCTGTAAAACAGCGAATAAAGAAAGCTGGTACCCACTCCTTGTGTTATTGAAGGATTAGGTTATATAACAAAGTGTCTGACCAAAACAGACCAAAACAAAATAAAAAAGCCTTCAGTGACTAGTGTTTGGTGTGCTGCCTTCTCCCTGAAAGATTAGTCAAACTTTAAACCCACCATGGCTGTCTCCTCTCCTTGCCGTTGAAGGGAAGACAGCTTTTGTTCTGTCTTTGTGGTTTTGACCCATGATCTCAGGTCACAGTCCATTATTGTGGGGAAGTCAAGGCAGAAACTTCCAGCACCACACCCACAGGCAAAATCAGAGAGAATGGGTAGGAGCGCCGCCTCAAAGCTCACCTGCCCTCTTGATCAGAGATCAGGGTTCAGCCCATGAAGTGGTTTACTCCACCTGTGTCTTCTTATGTCAATGTCAATTAATAATCAAAATGCTCCCCTCAGACATGCCATGGGCCAGCCTGATCTGCATCATTCCTTAAGACTCTCTTCCCAGGTGACTCTAGGCCATGTCGGGTTGACAGTCACAACAACCAGCATAATCTCCAACAGGTAAATGGAAGGGAAACAGGAAACTACCCTACTTTTGGTAGGATCAGACATACTTGAGAAAGCAGCTTCAGTCCAGGACTTCAGCCCCTGTTACTCAATGAGTTATCTCCATCTGAAATCCCAGATAAACCACAAAGACTATGTAAAACTCATGATGGCCTCCAGTGGACTGGACACACCAAGGTTTCCAGTGCTTAGTTGGCCCCAGAGGTTAGAAAGGATTTCAGTGGGACAGAAAACCAAGTCAACTGGACTCTTACCCAAGAGTTTTACAACTCCTGACGTTTCCCCCACATTCTCCTTGTCGTCTGTAGTAAGTACAAAGGTCAGGGCACAAAGCCTGGACTGTTCAGAGTCTCAGACCACAGGAGAGGCTAGTCTTCAAGAGCTGCGTATGCCTGCTGTATGCCCATGCCTGCTGTATGCCCATGCCTGCTGTATGCCCATGGCTGCTGTATGCCCATGGCTGCTGTATGCCC
>JANHMN010000003.1:182471403-182486591 GCA_030674055.1 Rhabdomys pumilio
CTGCTGTATGCCCATGGCTGCTGTATGCCCATGGCTGCTGTATGCCCATGCCTGCTGTATGCCCATGCCTGCTGTATGCCCATGCCTGCTGTATGCCCATGCCTGCTGTATTCACATGCCTGCTGTATGCCCATGCCTGCTGTATGCCCATGCCTGCTGTATGCACATGCCTGCTGTATCCCTTTCCCTTCCTCCAACCTGAACATGCACAGATTATTGGCCATGATTAGGTAGATTATAACTCAGGGTCTCATGTCACCTCTACAGCCTGATTGCCTAAAATTTAAATCCCAGCTCCTTGTCCCATTTCTAGATATGGAGCTGAACAACCACGTTGCCAGAACAATCATCAACCAAGATAACATTTCTCAAAATGGATATTTTTAAAGCATTCTGAATGGAGATTATTTATGATACTTCCCAACATGACCCTGAAAAAGCAACGCTTAATTATCTAACAATGTAATTGAATTCCTAACCTTCTCCCTTACCAGAAAGGGCCAAAGCTTCCGAGTCTAAAGACCAGTGCTACACACAACCTGTCACACGCTGCCTCCAGGGATGTCAAAGGACGCAGAAGTTACTACTGCCCTGCAAATATACTTTCTAAAAATAATCAATAATTTTCTTCAGTGCTTATGACAAAGTAACCAAGCCACTTCATTTTAATTGCTCGCAAGCTGCACAATGACTTGATCTCTTTAATATTTCACTCATAGTAGCAGGCACTGAGCTATGACTAACTCTCTCCTGAGCATCACTGCTGTATCCAGATGGCAAGAAATTCATCTCCTCCACTCCTGCCTGAAAAGCAATTCTGATTTTTTCCCCTTCTTTTTCCTCTTTCCATTCCACCTGCAGTAACTGTTTCCACTCCAGATCAAAGCAGGTGGGAGGCGAAAGGGGACACCAGGCAGAGGTTAGCACAAGTAAAATTACTTTTTTTTTTTTAATGGAGCATAAACCTTGCAGCTTTAAATCCTACTGCATCAAGCCCTGGATTTCTTCCATAACTGAGCTACAAAATGGTAACAAGAAAGGAGAAAAAAAAATGCCTCTTCTTCCCAGTCAGCCCTTCCACAGCTCTTCAGCAGGATTGGCAGTGGCCAGCCCATCCCCCACACCTTCCCAGTCCAGAGGCGCAGCTAGTACAGGTGGGCTGGGCACCGGACCTTGGCCCTCAGGCTTCGCCTACATCCGGCGACCAAGGTCAAGGGCGACCGCTTCCTTTTCCAGCCTAGGAGCCCCGGGAGCCGCTGCCAAAGTTTCAGGCCCGGCTGGGGCCAGCTCCGTTCTCGAAGCCCCTTGCCCCCGGGCACCTGCCCGGCGCGACCTGTTCCAGACCCCGCGCCGGCTCCGCACCCGGTCACCTGGTCCCCACTCACCTCGGGTGGACATGGCTCAGGCAGCCACAGCGAAGCAGGAGGGAGAGGAGAAACCCGCAGGGCGTGGGGAGGAGAGGATTCCGAGACGCGCACACGGGCTCGCGCGTCCTGCCAGCCCCGGGCGAGCGCACGCCTCCCGCAGGACACCTGCTCGGCTCGCTGGCTCGGGGCAGCCGGGCGGGCAGCCGCGGATCTGCAGGGCGCGGCGCTGCTGACAGCCAGGGCCGGCTGGGCGGGGCCGGCTCCCCCGCCCCGAGCTCACACGGGTCCAGAGGCTGCTGGGGATGCACTGCCCGCTTGGCCACGGCGCCAGGCAGAGCTTTGTTCCTGAGCAAGGTGGGGCGTGTGATGGGGTCTATGTCGGCTACTCTCTGGACCAGTGTCTCTGATGATGCAGGGGTGGGGGTGGGAGGGATTGCTGTCAGTGAAAGCTTTCCAGCTTCCAGCCTTGGTCCCAGAGAGACACCGTTAGGAGTGAGTCTATGCCTTCCATAAGCTCTGCCCTTGAGTGGAGAAAGAATTCCAGGATCACCTGAAGGGGTTTGACTTGACTGTGGAGCAGTCGTCTTTGGCTGTTCATAAGCAGGAGCAGCTATGACCCCCATCAAGGCCAGACCAGCTCTAGAACGGCTGCTGAGAGATTGGGACAGAACTGGAGCGGAGAGAGGGCGACGAACCCCTTTCTATGTTTCATCAGGACAGAAGCGAGAAGTCTGCTGCCTTGGAGGTGTGTAGACTGACTCGGTGCTGGCTGGGAGAAGAAAGAACAGCTGGCTGCAAGTTCTAAACTCCCCGAGCCCCTTCCTGGCTTCCGTTCCTCTTTTTGCACTCAGCAAAGGTCTAGTTATTTTCTGTGCAATCTCGTCCCAAATCTCCTGATAAAATGAGATTCATAGAATAGGTCCTGCAATTCAGAAATGCTCAAAGAACAGGTGGACACAGCTCTAGGAAAAATAATGGTCAGATAGTTGGAGAACGCCGGGAGGTGTGAGGATGAAGACATAGGAGAGAAGAAAATTGCGAACGTCAACTCCTAAATTCAACACCTAACATCAGACAACATCCTCCTGCCTCAGTCCAGGGCTCCAGTCTTAAAGTGACTTCTTTCCCTTTGACCTTAGTTCACTATTAACCCTTCACACCTGAGTGATTCCAGAGTAGTCGCCATGTTCCACAGCCTCCGTGCTCCTCAGCCTCCGTGTCCACCCTCTGTGCTCCTCAGCCCCTGTGCACCTCAGCCTCCGTGCTCCTCAGCCTCCATACTCCTCAGCCCCCGTGCTCCTCAGTCTCCGTGTCTACCCTCTGTGCTCCTCAGCCTCCATGCTCCTCAGCCTCTGTACTTCTCAACCTCCGTACTCCTCAGCCGCCATGATCCTCAGCCTCCATGCTACTCAGCCTCCATGCTACTCAGTCTCGGTGCTCCTCAGCCTCCGTGCTCCTCAGCTTTTGTGCTCCTCAGCCTCCGTGCTCCTCAGCTTCCATGTCCACCCTCTGTGCTCCTCAGCCTCCATGCTCCTCAGCTTCTGTGTCCACCTTCTGTGCTTCTCAGCCTCCATGCTCCTCAACCTCCATGCTCCTCAGCCTCCATACTCCTCAGCCTCCATACTCCTCAGCCTCTGTGCTCCTCAGCCTCTGTGCTCCTCAGCCTCCATGCTCCTCAGCTTCTATGTCCACCCTCTGTGCTTCTCAGCCTCCATGTTCCTCAGCTTCTGTGTCCACCCTCTGTGTTTCTCAGCCTCCATGCTCCTCAGCCTCCATGCTCCTCAGCCTCTGTGCTCCTCAGCCCCCATGCTTCTCAGCCTCCATGCTCCTCAGCCTCTATGCTCCTCAGCTTCCGTGTTCACCCTCCATGCTCCTCAGCCTCCGTGCTCCTTAGTCTCCGTGCTCCTCAGCCACTGTGCTCCTCAACCTCCATGCTCCTCAGCCCCTGTGCTCCTCAGCCTTGGTGTCCACCCTCTGTGCTCCTCAGCCTCCATGCTCCTCAGCCTCCATGCTCAGCCTTTGTGCTCCTCAGACTCCATGATCAGCCTCCATGCTCAGCCTGCCTCCAGTTTAATTTTTCCTGTTGTTTTGAAAATAGTTCTCTTTTTTTGTTTGTTTTGGGGGGTGCTTGTTTGCTTGTTTACTTAGGATATTGCCATAACTCCAGGGGCCTGCAGGGTGCCCCCACTGATCAACAGTTAGTCTCAGTATTTCATCCAAGCAATTAATTCCTCCAACAAAGATTTAGTGAGCGTATTTTATGTGCCAGTCCTTATGGCAGGTAGTAGGGTCACAACAGTGAGCAAAGCAGGCATGACCTATGTCAAGAAGAGCTTACCTCTTCTGAAACGTTAAGAACCTCTGTACACTGCGCATGCCTGCCCTCCTTCGCGCCTCTAGTATCCCCCAAACGCCACATGACTGCTTTCCCTGCAGACAGTTCTCAGTAATGATGTTTTCTGTCTCCTGCCTTTCTTCACTCTCACTATTCTTTGCAAATGCCTTCCTCCCCACCCAGATTAACCCTAGAGCCATCTCACAAAACGTTCCCTGCTACTTTGATGCCCACTGACCTCTCAACTTCTGTGTATTTCCAAAAAATGCCTGACACTCAACTACTTAAAACATTGCTTTTCGTTGTTGTTTAATGATCATATTGTGTGTTTCCCCTAAAACTCTGTAAAACACGGCAGTCCTGTTGGACTGACTTTGTTCTGTGTGTGTGCCACAGTGATATACATATATATATATATATATATATATATATATATATATATATATATATTAGCAAATGTCCTACAGGGACAGAGGTCCCAGGTCCCAGGACTGTGTGCCTGTCTACACTTAGCCTCGTGGTTAAACATAGTTCCTTTCTTCATCTGCTGTAGACGCTCTTGTCTCTGTAACCTCATTGTACAGCCGCAGATACAGTACAAGCAGATCTTACCCTCATGTCCTTAAGATGCTTACAATAGACCACACAGATGGTCATAAAATATGTTCCTAACTGTGTCTGGGAAAGGCAATGTACACAATGTTTTTAGGCAGAAAGCAAGCATAGTCAGCCCTCATCTTAGCTGTGGGTTTCATGTCCATGAATTCAAACAACTGTGGGCCAAAACTATTAAATAGAATAACTGTATCTCATCAGACTCAGTGTCACATGCCTGCAGTCCCAGCACTCAGGGAGGACTCAAGAGGATCATGAGTTCAAGACCAGCCTGGGTTACACAGCAATACATGTCTGAAGAAAGTGAACTGTGTTTGTGTTAAACATAGATATTTTTTTGCCCTGGTTTCCTAAATAACCTAATACATTGTTTTATGTTACATTTTCATTGAGCATTAGTTAAAACTAAGCTGGAAGTGATTTAAAGAATATAGGCAGAAATGTATAGTTTACATGCAAACATGACAGCATTTTTTAGAAGAATGTTGACCACTCTGTGGGCATCAGAAATAGTCTCCCACAGACACTGAAGGACATGAGCTTAAAAAATAAATTAATTATCAAAGATCATCTTTAGCTAAAAGAGTTTCCTATGAACTGGATTTTATCTTCAGATTTAGCATCAGGTCTGAATGTGTGTGTGTGAGTGTGTGTGTGTGTGTGTGTGTGTGTATACATATGCACACACATATACATTATATATATATGTGTATATATATATATATATATATATGGTTGATTTATATATCTCTACTTAATGAGTGTGTATGTATGCATGTGTTCACACATATGTGCACAGATGTGCATGGATGAGTATGAGGCATCTTCCTCTGTTGCATTTCCCCCTTGTTTTTTTTGAGACAGAGTCTCTGCACCAAACCTGGAGCTTACTGCTTCCCCTACACTGGCTGGTGAATGGGATCTACCTGTCCCCTCCCCAGCTCCAGAGCTGGGTTTAGGCACCTGGCACCCTACCAGCTTTTATGTGGGCTCTGAATACAGGTCTTCATGCTTCTGGGTAAGCACTTGACATGCTGAGATGTCTCCCTTGCCTCAGATGTTACTGGGAAATGCCTTCAGAACTGGCCACATTCCAAAATTCCTGCAGAAATTGGAAGAATCTAAGAATCTTTCAACCTGCAAGAGTCAAGACAGATTCTTCTGAAATAATAACACCATGCAAGGTATGAGGAGGCTGAGGAGAACAAGGCGCCTTTGGAGATGTGCTGAGTACCACTTTAAAGGTTAAGAGATGCTATAAATTCTATACTATGAATCAGAGGGAGAGATTTGGATTGACCAGAAGAAGAGGTATATTTCAATGTGTCTAAAACAACAAATGGCTAGTTACTTTTGACTCTTGCCAAAAGTATGCTTTCACGTTGACATGGGAGGGCGCTAGTGTGCGCTATTCTTGCTTTCTGTCTTTAAATGGTTGGATATCGATTCTTCACTCCCACGGCTTGCAGCTCTCTCTCCTGTCGCTTCTCATTCTTAGCCTGGACTTTTTACAAGCAGTGTGAGAATGATTCTGCTTAATGTGTGACTTCAAGTAAGAAAAGACATTTAATGCTTTTGTATCAAACACTTTTTTGGAGCCCTCCGTGTAATAGACAATGAGGACATCGAACAAGACCAGACCTCAGATTCCTGTGAGGTAGAGAGTGACTGAGGGCTCTTTGTTAAGCCTGGCTTTTACAGAAGGTTAAGTGACCTCGGGTTAGCGTTAGTTAGAATCTCAGTCCCTTCAAAAAAAAACAAAGCAACATTCTACAGTATGACAGCTCCCTTAGGGCTTGGGGGATATGGAGCCATGAGGAGCACTTCAGGGCTGAAAAGATGTAGAGCCGTGAGGAGCATTTCGGGGCTGGGGAGGATGTGGAGCTGTAAGGAGCACTTGCCAGTCTTTCAGGGACCTAAGTTTAGTCCTGGCACCCAGGTCAACTGTTCAAACGACCCCTAACCCAGAGGATCTGACTCCCTATTTTAGCCTCTATGGATACCCACTCGTGTGAACACACGCGCGTGTGTGCGCACACACACACACACATACACACACACACTGTAATGATTTCTATATGCTCAGCCCAGGGAGTGGCACTATTAGGAGGTGTGGCTTTGTTGGAGTAGGTGTGCGGCTGTGGGTGTGGGCTTTAAGACCCTCATCCTAGCTGCCTGGAAGTGAGTCTTCTGCTGCCTTTGAAACAAGAGGTGGAACTCTCAGCTCCTCCTGCACCATGCCTGCCTGGATGCTGCCATGCCTCTGCCTTGATGATTATGGACTGAACCTCTGAACTTATAAGCCAGCCCCAATTAAATGTCGTCCTTATAAGACTTGCCTTGGTCATGGTGTCTGTTCACAGCAGTAAAACCCTAACACACACACACACACACACACACACACACACACACACACACACAAATGCGGTGGGAGTGGGGTTAGAATAAATATCTTGAAAGCAACCCCATTGTAAACCCCCCAAATTCCCATGGAGTAAAATCCACCAAAAATAATAGAAGCTTCAAAGACAATAGATAAACAAGAAGGAGTCGGCCCTGGGCAAGAGTCAGTGGGATGAGCAGGGGCAGATGCTGAGTATGGTGCAGGTTACAGTTCCATTGCAGCAAATGGTTCCGCGTACTTTCTCTCTCCTCCCCTCCCTCTTCCTTCATTCCTTTCTTCCTTCCTTCCTTTCTTTCTTTTTTGTATTTTATCTTAATGATTTTTTTTTTAGTTTGTCTGTTCTGGTTTTCATTGTTTTGAGGTTTTAGGGGGGTTTTCATTTTTCTTTTAGAGAGAGAAAAGACCATGAAGTTGGGTTGGTAGAGAGGAGGGTAGAATCCAGGAGGAGTTGGGGGAAGGGAAAGAATATGCTCAAAATATAGTATATAAAAATAGTTTAAATAAAAACAGTTTTAAGAGACAGAGCAAAGAAGGGTTGATGCACAAATAATAGAAATCCTAGTAGAGAATTAAAAACATGTCGGGAGGCGTTTGAAGAAAACAGCCGGGAGCAGCACTGCATGTCGATCAAGTGAGGGCATATAAATGTATCTACTAGAATGAGCTTTAAAAACCATAGAGATACATTGAAACTGAACAATACTAGACAGATTAAAAAAAAAAACAAAGAAAAAAAAGAAAATTAAAACACATAAATCAAGATGTTCCTGACCTGGAATCATCGTCCCTACTAGCTAGTTTTCAGGAAAATGCTATTTGCACCACTGAAGATAAATCAATCATTAGTCTTACCTAACTATGAACTCCGTAGGTTAAAATAATGTCTAGCCTAGCAAGACATTCCCACTGATATAATAGTGGCGCGAAGGTCACAGGAATAGCCAATGGTTTTCTGATTGGATTTAAGGCTGTCTGTAAGAGGAAAATCAGCCTTGCCGCTGTTAAAGGACCAAGAACCCACAACCAAGCAAGTCCTGGGCCTTTTAGGAGAACCTACTCCTATTACTCTGTTAAATGGACATAGTATTAAACTGACTCCTAATGACTTAGTATACGCACAGCTCAATGTGTCTCTCCAGCTTCCTCAGAGTTTTGTCTTTGTAGCCAATGTTGATTGATAACATGGAGACCCCATGCAGAGAATAAGAGATTTCAGCCTAAATGGACATTTGGGTCACACCCTTTCCTTCCAAGGCTCAGGGATCATCCCAGATGAGTGGAGCACAAAGATTATAGGAACCATAGGTGGTAGATGACTACAGGCTAACAGTGTTGTCCTGGCACACCAGAGCAGCCGCACATGCAAACGGACAGCTGTTGTGACAGCATGTACAAGACCTGTGAAAAACCAAGCCACATAGAATCTCAACATAAAGGGCAGAGGTGGTCATGAAGTCATACCCCTAGCTGAGGCACTATTGGGATGGAGGGCTGCTGGGAGGGAAAGTCTGTTATCTTCAAGGGTGTGGCCCTTGAGAAGTTACCCAAGTCCTAGTAGAATCTACTGAGGAGATGGTCCTATACCCGTGCTTCTGGCCGTGGTGAGGCAGCAGTTAGATTCATGTCCCCAGCTAAAAACATCAATGAGACAACTGAAGCAGCTATTTTATCTTTTGGGCACAAGGCATCTCAGGACAGGGCTTCCTGGGGATGATGCTTCCTAGGAGAAGTGGGAATAGATGATTGGTACAGAACACTCTAAGGCCTGACTGGAAGAGATGCCCAGCACACAGCAGAGGGAAGAGAAACCCAAACAAGAGAGCTCATTGATTTTGATGAGTTTAGAAGAGTTCACATCCCAGAGAGGCTGGAGGACAGCATTCATGGGAGGTGGCTGGGTAAAGAGAGAGCTTCCAGGAGAAGCTGGAGGACAGCATTCATGGGAGGTGGCTGGGTAAAGAGAGAGCTTCCAGGTGCGGGGAGCTGTATAAAGAAAGAGCTTTGAGGAATGTATAGAGAAAGGGCTTCCAGGTGGGAGGTGACTGTATAGAGAAAGAGCTTCCAATACCCACGAACGTCCTCTTGAGACTTACTGACTTCTGTGTAAATCGGAGATCCAGAGGGAAAATGGACGAACTCTTAAAAACTAATCAATTTGTTGGGCTGACACACTCTCCAAGGTACAGAGGACATTTATTGGTGACTAATCTAAGGTATTTGGTGGAGGACCCATAAGAGTCACACTTGAATAGGAAAGTTCAAATATTGCCAGAGTGAAGGATATACTCTGTACACTCTCATGGTTTTTAAAGGGCCTTGAAAAGAGCAAATTGATCTGAAAAAACCTTAACAGCTTACAAAGATGAAGAACAACACCAAATAAAACCCAACATTCAATAAACTAATGGCTACAGTAATCAGCATCCAATCAAAAAGGGCTGGAGATGCTAAGGAGAATGTGTCTCAAAGCCCAAAGACAAGCCAGTTGTTAACACAGGATGAAAATGACAGACAGACAGACAGACAGACAGACAGACTGTAGCTAGAGACAGCAGTGATACTGTGCATCAATTAGTTCACATATTGAAAAGAAAGAAGGCAAGGTTATAATGAGAAAAGAAGTTGCTTTATCTCTCTCTGTACATATTTATATAGCTGTGACAAAACACCTGTGACTTCATTTACTTCCTAAGACTGTGACAAACACCATGACCAAAAGCAACTTGAAGAGAAAGGGATTTATCTGGCTTACATTTCCACTTTACAGGCAGTCGTCAGTGGAAGCCAGGGTAAGAACTTAAAGCAGAAACCTGTTGCTGGAGCTGGTGCAGAGGCCACAGAGGAGTGCTGCTTACTGGCTTGCTCGCCCATGGCTTGCTCAACCTGCTCTCTTATAAAACTCAGGGCCAACAGCTCAGGGATGGCACCACCCACCGTGGGCTGGGTCTTCCCACTTGAAACACCTTCTTTCCAAATGTTCTTAGCTTGTGTCAGGTTGACAGAAAACTGACCTCACAGCCTGAGAAAGACAACTGAGAAGATGCAAAGTTCATTTTGATTCATGGTTTCAGAGTTTTCTGTCAGTGGTTATCTGGCTCCTCTGGGAAAAGACAAGCACAAGAGGCAGAGTCTTAGCAGAACAGACCTTTAGTCACTCCCTAGCTGCCCCTCCCCCACCCTCGAACACACAGTTAAGCCCAGTAAGCCAGTTGAACTATGAACTGGTCAGTGGATTCATTGATGAGATTAGTACAGTCATGATCTAATTACCTCTTTAGGCTTGCCAACCGCCTAAGACTAAGCCTTCAGTGAGTCCTGAAAACATTCAGTATCTAATTATTACAGAAATTAAAGATTAAACAACAAACAAATGAACCAAACGGAAGTTTTAGAAGTGAAAACATAGAATCTTAAAAAATTGTTGCCAAGTGGAGCAAGTAACAAGTCACATTCTTGAGCAGAAGCAAAACAAACAAACAAAACCCCCAATGAATATGAAGTAGTCAATAAAATCTGAAAAAGTAACAAGTAGCAAGACATATCCTTCACCAGAAGCAAAACAAACAAAACCCCAATGAAGTAATCAACAAAATCTGAAAGGGAAACAATGTAACACTTAAAAGTAACAACCGGAATCTGGGAAGATGACTCAGCAGGTAAAGGCCCTTGATTGTGTGTGTGTGTGTGTGTGTGTGTGTGTGTGTGTGTGTGTGTGTGTGTGTATTTGCCTGCATGTGTTCCAAGAGTTACTTGTTTGTGTGGGAATGTGAGCGTATGCATGAGTCTAACGGTCAGAAGTCTTACTCAACAGAGTGCTACTCCATCGTTAGACACGAGGTCTATTTGTCAACCCAGAACTCATCTATTTGGCTAGGCTGGCTAGACAAGGAGCACCAGGAAGCCACCTGCTGTGACCCCTGACCCAGCACTGAGGTCAGATACAATAGCAATGTCCAACTTTACATGGGAACAGGGGATCTTAACTCAAAACCTCCTGTCTGTGCAGCTCCAGGCACGCTACCGACTGAGCCATTCTTCAATAACATTGAAAACCTTCTTAGGTTGGAGTAACGGTCTAGCAAGTAAGAGTGGTTGTTTGGGGGACTACAAGGACCAGAGTTTGGATTCCAGCTCCCTGACGATCCCTTTGACCACATTGCTCAGTGGGATGGAGATGGGAAGTCACTGGAACTTGCTGGATACAAGCCTTGCTGGAAAATTGAGAACTCCAGTTTGAGGGAAACTCTTCCTCAATTGGACATGGTGGGGGCTGATCGAGCAGGACGCTGCATGTCCTCCTCTTCTCACATGTGCACATAACATGCACACACACACATGCACACTCGCACACACGTGCACACGCATGCACCCCCACACACTAATATTAAACAGCATAAAAATACTCTTTTTTTCAACGAGCAAAAGCAGAGGCACTGCATTCCCCAGCCTATATGAGGCATCGTGTTCCTCCAGCCTGTATGAGGCATTGCATTCCCTGCTGGCCTGTACTATAAGAACACTAGAAAAAACGCTTCAGGAGGGGAAAAAAATATACTAGACAGAAGCAACAGAAGCTGATTTGCATATCATCTGAGTATTCAAATTAGCAGAGAAGAATTTTAAAAAGTGTAACAATACATTAAAAGGATCTGATGGGGGAAATTGACAATGGATATAGTAAGAGAGGGGATTTCAGCAGAGAGATGGAAACTATGAAGAGTTCAATGGCGTGCCCCACACCCAAATACTTTTTTTCATGCTGCAGAACAGAGCAGTGTGACAGAAAGAAGAGACTGGGCAATGAGGGGTATGGGAGCATGGCAGCGGGAACAAAGGAGCATGTCTCTACAGAGTAGAGAAGGCTCGTCTTGGCCCCTGGAGGCTCAGGCCACTAAGGATCCAGCTCACCTGGTTCCCGCCTGCCAGGACAGCACCTCTGCTCAGGCCGCAGGTCTAGCCCACAGCATGGAGTCACAGCTCTTCTAAGTGTCCCCCAACCCCCACTCCTGTTCCACACACATGCTGCCCAATCCCGCGACCACCCTGACTGAGCAGCAAGATATCTTAAGATGAAGAACGGTTTGTTTTCTGAGTCGTCCCCTTGAAAGACTTCCATGATCAGTGCTGCCGCTGGAGGTCATGTTGATATTCGTAGTCCTTGGTGCCTCTGAATCTACATTGGCGTCTGATCCATGCTGCCAACCAGAGACCACGTTGCTGTCTGTCCATCATTCCTGATGCTGCAAGCTGCTGTGGACGGGGAAACTTCTGTTACAGTGGTATTGGTGAGCACAGACCAGTAACTGAGATCTCGAAGCCTTTTGTGCCAACCTCTCCTCCCCCAAAAGAAACAGTCCAGACATTAAACTATGGAAGAGAGTCCTTAAAATTGTGATAAAGATTCAGAAGCGTAGCTCTTGACAGTCCATGGCTTCTGATGGAAGTGGGGGCGGGGCGGGGCGGGGCGGATGTAACTCAGTTATCTCTAAAGGGCTGGTCCCTGGGAATCTGACCACACTCCCGATGAGTATGTGAGAAACACAAATCAGATTCAGTGGGTAGTTTTTTCTTTTCTTTTCAGGCTGAGGCACAAGGGTGAGAAGGTGGACCTGGGAGGAATGGGAAACAAGTGTAACCAGGGTGCATTGTATGAGATTCTCAAGTCATTAATAAAAATTAGGTAGGAGGAGAAAACAGTAAAGTCGAGTGGCAGTGTGAGGAAAAGGGTGGGGGAGGAGCTCAGCGGGCAGACTGCTCACCTGGCAAACACAAGCCTCAGTTCAATCCCTCACCTGCATGAAGAAGAGATGAGCTCACCTTTGATTCCTAGCCACAAGAGAATCTGGCAAGTAGGTGTCCCTCTGCAATCCAGAATGGATTCCTCCCAGCTTGGTCTGTGCTGGCACTTTGGCTATCGACTTCCGGCCTCCAGTATCTGGGCTCGGTTGCCAGTTCCAGCTTTCTGGCTGGGAGATTGAGACAAGTCATGATACAGGAGAATGAGTATAAACGGTCAGGGCAGAGGTAAAAACAGGTTCTGCCCCTCCAGGGTGTCAGGCAGGAAAATATGGCCGACTTTCCCACCTCCCGTGTCACCCAGAAATCACCATAAGCTTCTGAAGCTTCTGGAAGGTGTTTTGTCCTATGCTGCTTTACCATGGAAGCCTGCCTCTGAGTCTCCTCTGCCAGGAGCAATTCTGTTCCAGGGTTGGGGACAAGTGACTGAGACCTGAACTCCACATGGAGCATTGAGCCTGCTAGAAAACTGCCGTGCCAAGGAGCGACACGTTGAGATAGGTGTTTAGTTTTTTAACAGAAGGGGTTCAATTTTATTTTGAGGGGATTTTATATAAGAGGGTTCAATTTTAGTAAACGACCCTTCAAAAGGTATTTCGTTCTGAACTCTTAGCTTCTAGGTGAGATCGGTGCAGGTCAGTTGTTCCTGATGCATAAAGGAGTGGAGAGAAGAAGCCACAGAAAGGACAGTTTAAAAGAAGAAGAGGCACCTGGAGAAGCCAGGCACGATGGTATAAGCCTGTAGTCCAGTAATTGGAACCACACATTCAGAAATAGCAAATCCAACTTTGATCTACTTTCTAGTCCCTTTCCCTGGAAGAAATAGGTGTTGGAAGGTGTATCGGTCAGCTGGCCATCCCTACGCAACAAATCCACAGTGGTGTTACAAGATGAAACTCCTGTTTGGCTCACATCCGGTCCATGATCAGTCGGCCCAGTTGTTTGGGGGCTGGGACAAAGCAAAGTGTCCTAGCAGGAATGGGTGGAGAGCAGAACCGTTTACCTCATAGCTGAGAAATGAGAGAAAAAGGAGACCACTGCAGGGCTAAGTATCTGTCTTGCCAGTGCCCGGAGTGCTTGCTCCGGGGAGGCAGAACACATCCGCAATGGGGGTCCTCATTCCATGACGGGGTCCCTCAATCCATGACGGGGATCCTCAATGCATGACGGGACTCAATCTGTGTTTTCCCAGGTGGGAAACAGTGGAGTCCGGGATGGTAGCTGTGGTTCCTACTCTCCTGAGTACCCAAGCGCCGCTAGCATACCACTGGGAGTTGGGAATGGGGGTCCCAGGTCCGGTATTTCCCTCTGGACCACGAGCCAGAAAGGAAGGGAAAGGTAGAGCCTGGGGCAGAACCTGGTTTGATTCTGAGTGAGTGTTGAGAGCACAGGGGGTCCATGCTTATTCAAACTGCTATACTTGATGTCAGCTGTGAATGCATACACTCAGCGCTAGTCAGAGATTAAATACCTTTTGAGGGAAGGAATGAATGCCCAAGGAACCTGATTGGCTGAACGCTCAGGGCCTCTCTAGATACCTCATTAGCATAGAGAACCTTAGGGTTTTATGCTATGTGACTGATTGCCAGCCGCGGTCCTCTCAGTGGGGTGTCGTGGTTACGAGTTCCAGAGCTGATGGAGTGGGGCAGGGAGTGGCTGTTCTCAGTTCTGAGATTCATAGGGTTTGAGCTCACTCAACCTTACCGGTTCTTCTGTCTGGTGGCACGGTCCACTTGTACCACAGACTAGAATTTCACAGTCCCTTTGGGGTATACCCTAATTTACCTAAAGCTAGGGACCAACTGCACAGCCTCCTCCTCTACACACACAGCATGGCTTCTTTTGTTACGTACTGTTTCTACAGAACTCATTTTCATTCCCAATTTATCCTCAAGATTTTTCTGAGTCTCAGATGCCGCCTTGGTCGGTGGTGCAGTCCATAGTATTTATTTACTCCAGGCAGCCTTAGTTTTCATTCGCTAGTCATTGCAGTTTTTCAAACTCCACTGTTAATGGAAATCCCGCAGTGAATACTCTTGAATAGACAGGTTTGTGGCTCAAGCCTGTAATCTCAACCAGCCCTGTAGAGAGAGGTGGGATGGAAAGAGAGAGAGGGAGAAAGGGAGAAAAGGAGAGATGGGGGAGGGGAAGGGGACACAGGGAGGAGAGGGATAGGGAAGGAGGGAGGGAGTGAGAGAGAGAAGGAGGGGGATAGGGGAGGAAGAGAGAGAGAGAGAGAGAGAGAGAGAGAGAGAGAGAGAGAGAGAGAGAGAGAGAGATCTTGAGATGGGGTGCGATTTATTCTTTTCACGGTGGCTCGTGAGCGCCCTCTAGCGGAGGTGGGCCTCTTTCACAGTCACAGATTGAAGGAATTGCCTGAACAGGGGTTCCTAGAGAACAACTCTGAGTGACAAATTTCACTCTGCACCACCCCCTATTTAGGAAAAGAGTGTTTGGGTACAATTTGAAAAGCAGACTCAGGCTGGCCCCTTGATAACACACCTCAGGATCCCTGGGAAAAAGTGGGCAGCTAAGAAAGTCAACGTTCCCTGAGAAAAACGGAGTGAAACTGGGATTCTAGTTTCTCCCCAATCACTTTTCGTGAGCTACATAGTGAAATGATGCCCCGGGGCACCCCTTACTCCTACAGAATCCCCGGGGCACCCCTTAC
>JANHMN010000003.1:182487350-182527597 GCA_030674055.1 Rhabdomys pumilio
GGAGGGCTCACAGAGAGGGTAATGGAGGAGGGGTCACAGAGAGGGTAATGGGGGAGGGGTCACAAGAGAGGGTAATGGAGGAGGAGTCACAGAGAGGGTAATGGAGGAGGGATCACAAGAGAGGGTACTGAGAGAGGTGTCACAGAGAGGGTAATGGGGGAGGGCTCACAAGAGAGGGTAGTGGAGAAAGGAACACCCATCTGAATGTGGTGCTCCTAATAATGTTTGCATTTAAATACATGGGAATTAATAAGACCATTCTTGAAGCTAGCTAATGTTTGAAAAGGAGAGGAGAGACCCAGAACTGACTCCAGGAGAATGCTAATGAAAAGCAATGGCTGAGACAAAGAAACTAGGTTAGAAGTTGTGAAGGCAAAGATGGCAGCCGCCAGCCCTCAGAGTGCAGGTAAACACTTAACAAGTGGCTACCAGGAAGAAAGACTCCAATTTGAAGCATCAACTGAATTCCATGGCATAAATACTCCCCCCCCACACACACACACCTAATTTCAGGTCACTAAGTCTACTGAACCTGGAGTTGGAAAGAGGTGTACACAATTAGCTGACAGTCCTCATTGGTACAGGGTTCAGGATGATGCTGCTGCAGAGAGGAGCACGGGAGAGAGACAGAAAAATTGAATTTGGCATCCTGTATGTTGCTCGAGACATCAACAAGGGTCAGTTCTGGATTATGGAGCAGCCAAATTGTCCAATAAATACATGAAAAATGTTCAGCCAGACATAGTGGTGCACACCTTTACTCCCAGCACTTAGGAGGCAGAAGTAGTCAGACCTCTGAGTTCAAGACCAACTTGGTTTACAGAATGAGTTCCAGGAAAGCCAGGGCAATACAGAGAAACCCTGTCTGGAAAAGAAGGAGAAAAAGAAGAGGAGGAGGAAGAGGAGGAATGTTCATTTTTAACTGTCAAGAAAATGCAAAATAAAGCTGCACTGAGATTTCACCTCACCTTAGTCAGCACAAAAGCAAATACCAACAGACACTGGCAAGGATGTGGGGAAGCCTCTTGGAGGCTTCATTCATGCTGATGGGAATACAGACTGGTACAGCATGAGTTCTCAAAGGTGTGGGGGTTTCTCAACAAACTAAAAATAGAGTCACCCAATGACAATGACCCTGTATACAAGCCCCGGAAGGAGCTTAGTCAGCAGAGTATGGAGATACTTGAGTATCAGTGTTTATTGCTGAATTTTTCACAACAGCTAAGAAAGGAACCAGCCTAGGCATCTATCAACAGATGGTAGGTAAAATAAATGTGGCATTTATACACAGAGGAGTGCTTATTCAGGTGTGAAGACAGATGAAGTGTGTGATTTTCCAGAAAAAAAATGGATGAAATTGAAGACCATCGTGTTAAGAGAAATAAGCCAGACTCGGAAAGGTAGACGTCTCAGTTTTTCATATGAGAAGAATCTGTTTATGTCCTTGGAGGTGGTGACTATAGACGAGAGAATATAGAATGGAGGAGAAGGTGATAAGAGAGGAATATGGAGAAGGAAAGACAAAATGTTGCAATTTTTTCTTATATATTAAGTCTACATCTGTATCTATAGCTATGACATAAAAGAGGAATGGTAACTGTCCTGGGGGAGGGCTGGCCAGTGGGGGAGGGGAAGAGGGGACAGAAGAAGTGGGGAGGTAAATACAAACAAACCACAATTACATGCGTGTGCACACATGTGTATGAGCATGTGCTTGTGCTTGTGCATGTCGTGTGTGTGTGTGTGTGTGTGTGCACAGATGTTCATGTTCGTGTATAAGCCCGTGCATGCATGCTAAATAAAACAATATGAAAAGAATAGTATCTAGAGGAGGAGGAAGAATCGAAACTGAGAAAACAACAAATACCTACAGGTCGGTGAGATTATGAGTCCCATTGCGATGAGCATCATGGGAGTGGAGAGTGGGGCGGGATCCAGGCCTGCTTCTCTGAGAGGCTCATGCATGTGTTTCTGCACCGTAGAGAAATGAAGCTCGAAAGCTACCGTAATGTAGAACTACAGGTGGATTTTCCACTTGTAGTCTTCTGTCGACCCTTACTTTTAATTTAAGAGATTATTACTTTAAAATCATAAATACTGAGTTGCTTTGTGTACCTTCGGAATAACAGTGGAGTGTGGCGAAGTACAACAGAACCATTATCTAGCAGAATGTGGCGGCTCACACCGGTAATTCCAACGCTCAAGACACAAAGACAGGAGGAATGCCTCAACTTTGAGAGCAGACTGTTCGACACAGCGAGTTTCAAATCAGTAGGGCTAAGTAGAGAGACCCTGCCTCATAGAATACCCAAAGAAAACCGTATCATCAAAATCAACACAGGTATGACGTTGCTAAATAGCGCCACCTAGTGTAATGTCTGCGTCTTAAATAAATATTTTGACTTGCGTTGCACTTTACAGCTTATGAATCAGCACACATTAAAATAACTGTGAACCTAAATACCTAAAGGTGCTACCTTGTAAACTCATATTCATAGATTCTGATTCTTCGTTGGTTCACAGCATTGGATATGGGCTGGGACGGAGCCGGATGTTTAGAATAGTATAGCTCGCTCTGTTAGACTGCTCCTGATAAGTAATCAAGAGTGTGGTGATGTTAGCTTTTGATAAAAATCTGAAAGTTATTGTACTAAAACTCAAAATGAATTACACTGCTAAAAGTAAATAAGAAAAATTATATTTATACTTCTTCGGAATACAGCGGTGGGTGAATGAGTCGCTTAGAGCCTCGATTCATCTGCTAGGGGTGTTTGGGTCTTTATCTGTGTACAAAGACGGGGCTCTGGGATAAAAATAAACACAATCACTTTAGTGCTGGGTGTGCGTCACACTGATCCCAGCACTTGGGGGACAGAGGCAGGACATTTCTGTGGGTTCAAATTCCAAGTCAGCAATACAGATGCAGATATACACAGTCAAACATTGGACTGAGCACAAGGACCCCAATGGGGAAGTTAGGGCAAGGACTGTAGGAACTGAAGAGGTTTGCAAACTCATAGAAAGAACAACAATATCAACCAAACAGACCCCGCCCCTCAAAGTTCCCAGGGACTAAACCACCAACCAAAGAGTACAGGAGGAGAGGGTGGGGGGTGGGGTGGGGGCGGGCACTCATGTCTCCAGCTGGATATGTAGCAGAGGACTGCCTTATCCGGCATCACTGGGAGGGGAGCCCCTTGTTCCTGTGGAGGCTTGATGACCCAGGATAGGAGAACACTAGGTGGCTGAATCAGGAGTGGTTCGGCAGGTGGGGGAGCACCCTCATAGAGGCGGGAGGAGGGAGGAGGGCATAGGGGGGCTTGTGAAGGGGAAACAGGGAAGGGGAATAACATTTGAAATGTAAATAAGCCGGGCGGTGGTGGGTGGTGGCGCACGCCTTTAATCCCAGCACTTGGGAGGCAGAGGCAGGTGGATTTCTGAGTTCCAGGCCAGCCTGGTCTACCAAGTGAGTTCCAGGACAGCCAGGGCTACACAGAGAAACCCTGCCTCGAAAAAAACAAAACAAAAAAAAATGTAAATAAATTAGCCAAAAAAAAATCCAAGTTAGCCATATACAGTGATACCCTGTTTTGAAGGAAGGAAGGAAGGAAGGAAGGAAGGAAGGAAGGAAGGAAGCAAGGAAGGAAGGAAGGAAAGGAGAGAGGGAAGAAGAAGTGAAGGAGGAAGGAAAGGGAAAGGAAAAGAGACCCTTTCTTTAATGGAAGGTAGGTGTGGATACAATACATAATCAGGGTCCTGTTCCTATGATTCCGTACTATTTATGTGTAAACACAATGACAAGATTGGGCATGAATTTGAACTCTAGCATTAAGTCATTTATAATAACAGTTTTGAGTGCCTGTAAAATCTCATACTGATAGGAACAGCTTTTCTCTCCTTTTGTATGTTAGGGGAAAGTGCAAGCTATGACAAATTACTCAGCCGAGTCTCCCAAATTTGGGGGAAATGCAGTGGTCAGCACATGAGATACGATGGATGAGCCTGCCCTGAGAACACCGCCTTCAGGGCCATGGCCGCCCCCTTGCCGGGTGATCAGCTGCACAGCTATTTCTCTTCTACATTAAGTGGGATCTTAGGTGTTTGGTTTTAGAGGTTTCTTTAAAATGTATTTTTGTTTTATGTGTATGAGCATTCACCTGCATGATCTGTGCACTTGCCTGATACCTTTGGAGGCCAGAAGAGGGTGTCAGGTCCCTTGAAACTGGAGTCGCAGACAGTAGTGAGCCATTGTGTGGATATTGGGAATCAAACTCAGGGCCTCTGGAAGAGCAGCCCGTGTTCTTAACCACTGAGCCACCTCTGTAGCCGCTGGAGTCATGTTGTTGTTCAGTCACATTTATTCATCTACTTATTTACTTGCTTACTTATTGTGTGTGTACGTGCATGTATGTGTGTGTGCATGTGTGTGTGTGTGTGTGTGTGTGTGCATGTGGGGGGGGCATGTGTGTGTACATGCATGTGTGTGTATGTGCATGTGTGTACGTGCATGTGTGTGTACATTGTGTACGTGCATGTGTGTGTACGTGCTTGTGTGTATATGTGCATGTGTGTGTGCATGTGTGTGTACATGCATGTGTGTGTACGTGCATCTGTGTGTATGTGCATGTGTGGGGGGCATGTGTGGAGGTAAGAGGATGGACAACCTGCAAGAATCTTTTTTCTCCTTCCACTATGTGTGTCCCAGGCAGGTTCGACAGCAGACCTCTTCACTCACCAAAGGTAGGGTCTTCATCTCACCAGGTCCCATAGTTGTTTGAAGTAGAAAAAAAGTGTTATTGCTATTTGAAAAGGGAGAGGAAAGCATGTGACTTCAGATACTTCGACAGAATGTCTGAGTTACTTCTAGCAGCACTACAGTGGACTAGCAGAGTGCGAAATAAAATGCCCCAAAAGCACGGATAAACCAATAACCACCTCACATAGCCTTTTTGAAAATACAGGGAAAAGAGACCCTATTCACAGCATCATAGAAGAACTAGACACCACCTCTAGAAATACAGAAAAATATAGAAAGCATTATGGCTTGCAAGAGTTGGACCACATGTGGATTTGAATTTGTGTAATGATAGGCTAGTTGAAAAATGAGACCATATTGAGTTTGGTGTGCTTTCAAAATGTATCTTTTTTTTTTTAATTCTGTGTATGTGTATTTAAAGTATCTTAGTAGACAAATGGCTTGTGTAGCACAACATTAAGCTGGGGTTTGCGGCGCACTGAGCTTGCTGCGAAACTCCTACAAGTTTATCTGGTCAGACTGCCAGGTGCCAGGAGACACCGTGGGGCCATGAGATATATATTCAAACTGCCACATGTCCTGTTAGAGAAAATTATAATGAAACCTGTTGCTTTTTACAATTAATGCATACTAATTAAAAACAAAACAAAAAAACTCCACCTGGTCAAAAGCAGAAAAGAAGTCATGCCGGGAAGGGAAGAGGGCGCAAGATGTCAGGGGGTGGGGGAGGGGAGTGGAGAATCAACAACAACAAAAAAATGTGTTTGAAAAATGCCGTAATGAAACCCAATACTGTATATGCCAATTACAGATTTTAGTTTGAAAAGAAAACTGTCATGTTTCAGGCATGTATTAAGAAAATCTAGCCGGGAAGTGGTGACGCACGCCTTTAATCCCAGCACTTGAGAGGCAGAGACGGGCGGATTTCTGAGTTCGAGGCCAGCCTGGTCTACAGAGTGAGTTCCAGGACAGCCAGGGCTACCCAGAGAAACCCTGTCTCGGAAAAAAAACAAAGCCAAAAACCAAAAACCAAAAAACAAACAAACAAACAAACAAAAAGAACGGAACTGCTCGTGTTCTCATGTTAATTATGTTTCCCCAAAGCCTGTTTACAGGAATGTCCACACTGCTGGTAAGACACTGAGGGACCCCCAGGTGGTTTTGATTGGTAAATAAAGATTCCGACAGCCAATGACTGGGCAGGGCAGACAGAGGCGGGACATTTAGGACTTCTGATCTAGGGACAGGGAGAAAGGAGGAGATCCAACATGTTGGGTGAAGGAGAGGAAGGAGAGGATGAGAGCCGCCATGCCTGAGGAGAGTGGAGGACAGGGCGGCATGGCTAACATGTGAAGGACCGGGGAGAGAGAAGTCCAGCTGGACAGCCCTCTGGGTCCAGAGCAGCCAAGATAGAATGCAAGATTATGGGGGTTTGGAGGGAGAGATTAACCACATGAAGGTTAGGAAGTGGCCCAGACACTGAGTTGATTAAGATATATCAAAATACAAAGGCTGTATATATGTCTTTTATTCGTGAACCCAGAACATTGGGGCTGGTAGCAAGGAACTCGCGGTGCCAGAATTTATTTAATTATTTTATTACTACAGAAAAATGAGAAGAATCAGTAATCCCAGTGCTCAGGACACAGAGGCTAGAGAGTCAGGCATTTAAGGACAGCCTTGGTTAGGCTAAAAGACCCTTTAAAATGGGGGGAAACAGTCTGGGTTTTTGTTTGTTTGTTTGTTTGTTTTGTTTTGTTTTTTCGAGACAGGGTTTCTCTGTGTAGCCCTGGCTGTAGACCAGGCTGGCCTCGAACTCAGAAATCCACCTGCCTCTGCCTCCCAAGTGCTGGGATTAAAGGCGTGCGCCACCACTGCCCGGCTCAGTATGGTTACCATATGAAATATAACAACTCATATAAATTTTAATCTAGGTCAACAGTCGGTTTATGTTACTGTGTGTGATGGTACACACGGGATGTCACACCCGTTCGGAAGACTGAGGCAGGAGGAATCCAGTCTAGGTGACAGAATAGGACCCTGTCTCAACAGAGGACAGAAAATCACTTGTTAGCATAGCTTCACACATTGCACAGGATGCACCTGTTCTAATAAAGCATTTCTATACTCTTTATCTTTACCAGGTAAAGCGCAACCTAATATTTGAAAATATTTACTCACTGTTGTATGGAATTCACATTCCCAGACATTCTGTAGCTTTATTTGCTACATCTGCCAAGACTTTACAATGTGGAGTATAACATTGACTGCATGCTGGTCTCTAAGCCTTCGATGTCCCTTCTGTGTGAAGGTCCACGCATCTTACCACAGCTGTGGGACCACTCTTGCCTCTCCTCCCATCTTGCTGCTCTCTGACAAACTGCAAGGTTCCCATTCTCATCAAAACCTCCTTTCGCTAGGCAGTTTTCTGGCCTGGGATATATACAAGTTCCTAGTTTATCTTTTGATATTACTTATAATCGTTTTACTACGTAGTTACTGCTTCTCTTGGGGTCTTTAATCAAATTTATACGTGATTATAAGTAGTAATGCAGTGCTTCAAAACAAACGAGAACAAGCAAGCTGCATAAAAGTAGCGCACTGGGCAGGCCAGAGAACTAAGTTTGCTGCTCTTACATCTTTCCTTGCATTCAGGATGGGAGGCTCACAACTGCCTGTGCCGCCATCTCCAGGATATCTGATACCTTCCAGGCCTCCTCAGGCACCTGCATGCCCACGTGCACACAAATTATAAACTAAACATTTTCTTAAACAGAGTATTATATCAGAAAGTATGCTATTCAGACTTTCTTTGCCATGGTGTAAGGAGCTTTAAAAAGAGGAAGCTGATGGTCTCCAATACTTCAGAGCATGGAAGGCTGGTTCTATGTTTAGTGCTCCTGTGTGTATGTGTGCACATGTATTTATAATTGTGTGTATAAGTGTTTGTTTATGGTATGCATACACATGTATACAGGACTGTACATCTATATATCTGTAAAAATGTGTGTGAGTTTATGTGTAAGCATATATGTGTATGGGTTTGTGTGCCTGTGTGCACGTATGTGTTGTGTGTGAGTGTTTGCATGTGTGTATATGTGTGTGTATAAATGTGCATGTATGAATATGCTAGCATACATTTGTGTGTTCATGTGTGTTTATGCACATATTCGTGTCAATATATGTTGTCAAAGGCCAGCTTCAACACCATAGGATGTGACCAAGGAGGGCCATATGGCATTGGTGGTTGGGTGGTGCTAATAGCAGGTGACAGGACCAGCACTGTTAGAGTTGATGGGATTCAGTTCAGATGGGAAGCAATGGGGGCTGCTGCTGATGGCAGCCAGTGACTAGAGAAAAGAGAGCAGGGAGGGGTGGGAAACCGCGCACGCACACGCGTATACACACACACACACACACACACACACACACACACACACACACTCATTGGGTAGATGGAGCAAAGAGCTCCAATCACTTTACATACACACCTATATATATACATACCTATATATACACATTTGGTGGATGGAGCAGAACTTCAACCAGCAGGTTCAATAATGCTATTTTTCCCCTTAGTCCTTTCATAACCCCTAAGACAAAGTTTTCTATGTAAGAAGAAAATGACTTCATAGCCGCAAGTTACATATTCTCTAAGAACAATCACCACAAAAACAGTCTTCAAAAAACAGATGAAAGTTGTCACACAAAGGGGGAATTACGACAGGATTGGTTACCTATTCTTCCTTTGAAACTTATACCTAAACGTATATTCCTCATCTGTCTTTCTCTTCACAGCTTCATCGTAACCCAAGAGCAACAGTTTTCATGTCGTAGATTAACAACGTTGAAGCAAGCCAAGTCTACAGTAGCAAGTTGTCCCCTATGCTTAGCTCACGACGGTTTGTATTTACTAAGTATCTATCTAATGTCTTGAGTCATTTGAACTTTGAAATCTTGGTCATCTAAACGGGCTAATCATCTGGTTCCTGTTCTCCTAAATTCACAGTGAAATCACCTACTCTTTGTTCATGACCTTCCTCTTCGTGGTGCACTCCAAAGCCTGTGGCCACACCCCTAGATCACAGGATCAAGGAACTCAAGCCCGACCTAGAATGAATGTTTTCTTGGATCATTAACTTGTCCCAAGTCTATTTTTCTTGCTACAATTACATGCGGATAATGCATGAAGGCGCACTGTTTTCCTTTTTTTTTTTCATTTGTTATTTTATTTATTTATAATTCAAATGTTATCCTTCTTCCTGGTTTCCCCTCTGAAAACCCCCATCCCATTCCCCATACCCTTTGCATCTATGAGGGTGCACCCACCCATCCACTTCTGCCTCACTGCCCTAGCATTCCCCTACACTGGGATATCCAGCTTTTACAGGACCAATGGCCTCCTCTCCCATTGATACCAGAAAAGGCCATTCTCTGTTACATATGTGGCTGGAGCCACAGGTCCCTCCATGTGTACTCTTTGGTTGGTGGTTTAGACCCTAGAAGCTCTGGGGGGTCTGGTTAGTTGACATTGTTGTTCTTCCTATAGAGTTGCAGTCCTCTTCAGCTCATTCAATCCTTCCTCCAGCTCTTCCATTGGGGTCCCCAGGCTCAGTCCAGTGAGTGGCTGTGAGTATTAGCATCTGTATTAGTTGGGTGCTGGCAGAGCCTCTCAGAGGACAGCTATACCAGGCTCCTGTCTGCAAGTGCTTCTTGGCATCAGCAATAGTGTCTGGGTTTGGGGTCTATGGATGGGATGGATCCCTAGGTGGGGCAGTCAGTGGATGGCCTTTTCTTCAGTCTCTGCTCCATTTTTAATCCCTGCATTTTCTTTAGACAGGAATAACTCTGGGTTAAAAAATTTAAGATGAGTGGATGGCCCCATCCCTCCACTGGGGCCTATCTACTGGAGGTGGTCTCTACAGGTTCTGTCTCCCCTTTGTTGGGTATTTTGGCTAATGTCATCCTGTTGGGTCCTGGGAGCCTCTCACTTCCCTGGTGTCTGGGAATTTCTAGTGGTTCCCCCAGCTCTCCATCCCCCGCTGCTACATATTTCTTCTATCCATTTTTCTGACCTTCTGGACTTCTCTCCTGTCACTTTTCATACCTGATCTTGCCCCTTTTTCCCCTCTTCCTCTTTTCCTCCCATGCCCTTCCCTCCCTCTACCTCCAGAGATTATTTTGTTCCCCCTTCTAAGTGGGATTGACGCATCCACACTTTGCTCTTCCTTCTTCTTAAGCTTCATGTGGTCTGTGAGTTGTATCATGGGTATTCTGAGCTTTTGGACTAATATCCATTTATCAGTGAGTGCATACCATGTGTGTTCTTTTGTGTTTGGGTTACCTCACTTCTAACCTGTGCAGCTCTTGCTGTTCTGTGAGGAAGGGGCACACTCTATTCTTGATTCTAAGTTTAAATTTTCTACCAACCACCCTAGCTTCCCAAAATTATTTAAATCAAAATAACCTCCTGAATCTACTTGAATCAAATCAGGAATTCCACGAAATCATTAACCCATCTAAACAGCATTATCTCATGAAAGTTCATCTTCATGTTGATAGGCAAGAAACATGCCCAACGGAGTGGGCTATCACCGAGAAAGTAATCACACCAGGCTATAGGCAGTGAGTGTATGTTCATGCCCAATCACACCAAGCCAGATATATGAGGAATATAGCAATGAGAAACACCAGAAGGCGCATCAGTAACAAGAAGCAACTCTTGGATGAAGCCCCTGGGTCCGTGCATCTCTAGGATGCACCCGTCGCAGCCAAGCAAGATGGTGGACTGCCTCCAGGAAGCTCACTTGCCCACTGCAGCTCTTCCTGCATGGCATCTGCCAATGTGTATGTATGTGAACATGTTCATTATTGTGTTTATACATATGTATATAAAAGTATGCACAAAAGTACGTGTGCATGTTTTTGTGTGTATATTTGTGTGTATGCACGTCTGCATGTAAACATGTGTGCATGTATGTAAGAACGTATGGTTGTGTGTGTATGCCCTTGTGTGGATATATGTGTGTCCATGTATGCTTGTGTGTGCAAGCAAAGCATGTATATGGAGGGCATGTGTGTGCATGTGTATCTTTTGTGTTTGTGTACATATGAGTGTAACATGAGGTACCTAACTGAGTATGCATGTGTTTTCATGTATGTGTACATGCGTATTTACATGTTCAGGTGTTACTCTCAACCCTTGGAGAGAATTCACAAAGGCTGAGGAGCCAGTGTTTCGTGAAACAATCTCTAGTTAGTTAAATAACTCTCTGACAAACCATGTTCACATTTTAAAGCCACTGCTGAAGCAGCTCAGCGGGTGGACACGAGCCTAAGGCGACCCTGGGCTCAGCGGGTGGACACGAGCCTAAGGTGACCCTGGGCTATGGGGTGCATTTTTGTGTAGCAATGCATGTGAACAGGCCACCCTGGGCTGTGCGGTGCATTCTTGGGTGGCAAGGAACATGAACATTTATTTGCATGAACATTCACGGAGAGCAGAGGAAGACACTGGGACAGTGCCCTCCTCTGCTGCTCTCTACTGTAGTCCCTTGAGACAGGGGTTTTTCACTGAACTAGGGGCTCACCTATTTTGGCTAGACTGGCCCGGAGTCCAGGGATCTGATTCTGTGACCCACAGTGTTGGAGTTACATGCTCAGCTTGGTACCTGTGGCCATTCCTAGGTATTAATATGTAGGCACTGGATCGTGAACTTGAGTCTTCGTGTTTGTACAAGTGCTCTTACTCACAGGGCGTCCTCCACAACCTCCATAGTGAATTACTGACCTACAGAGAGACCCTGACTCAAACATCCAAAGGAGAGGGGCGTGTCCATGTATGTTTGTATATATCTGTATCTATGATGGTAACTAGTTTTAAAAGGAAGTGTGTGAATTTTCAAAACTACTTTTACCTCAAAATTAAAAAGGGAGGGCTGAGGACTAAGGCTGGGCACAGTGGCACACACCTATAATCTTACCACTTGGGAGGTAGAAGCCGGAGAATCACAAATTCAAGGCCAGCCTCGGCTACATATCAAGTTTGAGGCCAAACTAGATTATAATAGACACTGTCTCAAATAAAGGTGGGGGTTAGGGTAGGCGTGTAGCTCAGTAGTGCAGGGTGTTTGCTAGGGTGTGTCTCCCAGGCACACAGATAAAAGAAAAGACAGAACAGTCAGAGCCTGTCAGAGACGTGGGATCTGAAAGCACTGCATTGATCCTTCTGTCACAGGTTCTCCCTGAGACAGGGAACATGAGACGGGAACATGGCCGACCACATACCATTTATTGGATATCGTCTCAGCCACTGCTCACAATTCTTAACTCGGTGCATTTGACAATTCTGCAGTTCCTATTATACAAAGGAGTACTCAGAAGAAAACAGAGGTTAAGAAACAAGTCCTCAGAAACACAGTGAGTAGCACAGTGAATTTAGGGCTCAGGGAAAAAGCCAATCATGTCTATAGGCTGTATCTTCTCAATTATTTAAAACCAGTCCACTTATCAAAGTCTTAATAGAACTTTCATCCAATGAACATCAAATTAAAGCAGTAAGTTAGATCACAAGCATTCATTGTTCCAGACACAGTTTTTAATCTGACTTCCTCTCCTTTGTGCCTCACCCCACCCCCACCCCCAGTCCCCACTGGGTGCTTCTCCTACCATCTTTTGGTAGAGTCTCTGCCCAGTCAGGCATTACCTGAAACTGTTCTCTGTCAATATACATCCATCAGATGAACCAAGTTAGGGGCTGGAGAGAGGGAACTTCAGGAAAAAGCACTGTTCTTGCAGAGAACCCCAGTTTAGTTCTTAGCATCCCTGATTGACAGCTCACAACCACCTGAGACTCCAGAGTCACAGGATTTGGCACCCTCTTCTGGACTCCATGTGTACCCACACTCGCACATGAGCACACACACACACACACACACACACACACAGAGAGAGAGAGAGAGAGAGAGAGGGGGGGGGCAGAGAGAGAAATCCATATACACATTTTAAAAAACAAGCAAAGCTCATGTCTTAAACAGTGCATGTGCATGAGAGATTTTTTTTTTTTTTGGATATTTTATTTACATTTCAGATGCCAATCCCTTTCCCCATTTCCCCTCCCCAGAAAACCCCTATCCTGTGCCCCCCCTTTTCCATTTGGCTTTTATACGATTTTTTTAAAATGTTAATCAAGGACTTTCTAAGTATGGTAATGCTCAATCAGAAGTGTAACCTAATACCCAACCTAGCTATGTAAACTATCTTTGACTAGTGGAGACACGTGAACTTCTGCCTCCATGCCCCCTCTCTCTTTCTCTCTCTTTCTCTCTCATTACCTAGTTTCTCATCTACTTCATCTTCTCCTCTCCTTACTCCATCTTTTCCTCTCAGTGCTCCTTTCCCCTTAGCTCCTCCTACATATTACCCTTCCTGTTAAAATAAAGCTTTTCTCTCAGAATACAACTAGAGCATAATTATTCCTATTTGTACCAGTGAGGTACAAGATAGTCTTAATACCCAGTCCATCCTTTTGTTGACTAGCCAGAACCTCTGCCGTCTCTCTTGTCTAGAACACCTAGTTTTGAACCTGGCTTTTTCTTGGCTTTAGAATGAATGTCAGCTGAGAACCCTCCACTCAGATCTTTTCTCTCAAGGTAAATAGCCAGGATTGGCTATGAGTCTATAGGTCTTCAATGCCGTCAGAAATCCAGAATGACTAAATTAACTGAATTTATGAGAAGCACTAAGCATAGCTTCTAAAACTTAGCCAATTTATAGAGACCACTGAACACCTGGACAACCCTTATACTACCGAACGTTGGAGCATCAAATCTTCAGCCTTCTGGCCCAAACTCATCTGACAGACTTTAGTGCTGCAGAATTATTAAGGGCTGGTTACTCTGTCTAGGCAGATATAATCAGTCAACTATTCTGCAAGTGTGTCCTTTTCTGGACAGTAATTTGTCTGTAGATGGAGAGAGGCAATTCTTGCCTGGTGGCTGTCTCACCACAACTGGAGTAACTCCAAGGATGCTCAATTTCTTCTTAGAATCCAAGACAGGAAGCTGTCAGGAGCAGACAGGTCTCTAATCAAAATGACCATTAATATAGAAATATTTGTGATGTCAATTCTATGGATTTCTGATGTTTTGAAATCCAACTATCCATGTAAGGTAACCTGGACTGTTGTCTGTTATCTCCTCTCAGCTATTTCTAAATAAAATATAGATAACACCCTAACAATAAACTCAAAGTCATGAATTTACTATAGTCCCTTAACTCACAGGCTAATCATCCCAAGTCAGTTAAAAAAGTTAAAGAAGGACTGGGTCTAAGCCTTGTATTTTTAAATGTGTTATACAGGCACAATGCCCATGAGAGTATCAATATTCATTTCACTTTTATATCAATAAGAAGCTTATACCAATGAAAACCTTACATTTGAAATCCAAGTGAATTTTGTACCATTTAAGAAATTATAACTTCATCTTGATACTAAATTATACAGATTTATACCAATAGGTTGCATGAGAGATTTTTGAATTTGCTTCTCTAGACTAGTTATCTTCCTTAAAGCCAGGCTGTATATTCATCCGGCCTCTCCACCCTTCTGAAGGCCTGGTCAGCATTTCAGACCAAACAAGGTTGAGGTCATCTCCATATTTCTCTCCTCCACTAGCCCCACTGTCTTCACTGCCTCAGTGAATAACAACTCGTATTTCTGATACAATTAGAAAAACACAGAGGTGTTTGTATGTGCTGTCCTTCCATCATATTCCATATCTGTTGGCAAATGGAGTCAGCTTAGCCTTCAAAGTAGACCTACATTAACAAAGATCAAAAGTCATCCTGGCTCCCTAACCCAGGAGACCACCATGTCTGCACCGGGATGAGAGTAAGAGTCTACGATGGCCAAGAGAACACACCCGTGAGATCTCCCAGGCAGGGTGTGCGACTGGCCTGAGAGCTCGGCGGCATAGTCTAGAACCACCATCATTTTCCCTGAGGCCAGATTTCTCCATGGCTACCCCAGATTGCCATTAGGTCAGTTCCAAGGCAGGAGGCCTTCCCTGATCTGTGACTGACTTACAGATTCTGTTAGCCTTGCCAATTTTACTTAGAACTTACCAGAATATAACAGTTTTTCATCTGACCTTCCTTGTCCTCCATTTGTCCTTCCCAGAGGCCAGACCTGCTTTGAAGTCAGAAGGCACTCCCTGTCTTGGCACCTCCCACCTCTACATAGGCACTCAGGGCATTCTGGCTTATTGGAGGACCCAGACTCACACAGCATCCCAATGGCTCTGTCTGTTTCCAAAATCACAGTCTCCTAGACTCATTGCACAGTAGCCAGACATGATCAAACAAACACCAAAATCTATACCAGCATCTGCAGGTAATACACCACCTGGCCACCGCTGCTCCACAACTCCGCCTCCTGATGACTCCACCACTGCCACATGGGTCTCTGGCCATGTTATCACCAGCCAACCATGGTTTGCTTACCTTTTCGAGTGCCCTTCTTCTGGAATGCCACTGCTATACATCCACTGTCTAAGACCTCCTCTTTCAGGTCTGGCTTTCTCCATCCTCATGGTCAGCTTTATTTTCCTTCATGGAATTTTTTTACAATGTAACTGGCCTGGACAGCCCTGGCTGTCCTAGAACTCACTCTGTAGACCAGGCTAGGCTTGAATTCTGAGATCCACCACCTGTCTCTGCCTCCTGAATGCTGGTATACATTACTTATGTGCGTTTGTCTTTCCATTACCATAGCCCTCCGTGTCCCCAGCAAATAGGCTACTCAACAAATGTTGAATGAGTAAATAAGAAAATTTCTTGCTAAAACCATTTATAAGGTTAATTTTTAAAGATATTTCATATGCCCAAGTTAGCAACATCTGAGTTTTCTGGGACAACTAAAGAGGTTAATACCATCAGCAGTTCAACAAGGGCTGGATGGACAGATGACTCAGTGATTAAGAGCACTTGCTGCTCCTGCAAAGGACCAGAGTTCGGTTTTTAGCATCCATGTGGCAGCTCACAGTGGTCTGGTGCCCTCTTCTGGCTTCCTCGGGAACTAGGTGCACAGACATACATTCAGGCAAACACTCATAGACCAAAAATAAAACATTTTCTTAAAATTGAGAACACAGTGAGGAGTGGTGGCGCACGCCTTTAATCTCAGCACTCAGGAGGCAGAGGCAGGTGGATCTCTGGGGTCTGAGGCCAGCCTGGTCTACAGGCTACACAGAGAAACACTGTTTCCGGTGTGGGGTGGGGACACATGCTCTCTTCCTCCCCTTGTTTGCAGCATAGGAAATTACGTGGCAGCTTTGTAATTCAAAAAATTACAAAGTATCCACTGCATAAAATTACAAAGTATCCACTGCATACGTATCACTAACTCCTTCACTATGAAATGACATTTTTATCTCAAGTAAGCTCAATCCACACTTAATTAGAACTATACTAGCCGGGGAACAGCTATTGGATGTCAAAGGAGTGAAGATTGTCCGTCTCTAACTCTCAAGACCGTAAGTGATTTCAGGGAAGGCTGAAGTGTATTTTTCTTTCTTTCTTTTTAAAGCACAGTTAGGAAAAAAAATAAAACAGGAAAACATTCAAGACTCTTCTGGAGTTGAGACTATATGACAGCAAATTAAGTCACCGGCTGTAATGAGGAGCAGCTGACACACATTTGAATCTCGTGAGATTGAAGGAGGTCAGAACCTTAAGCATCCTGAAGTGTGTTTTTAACACACGCACGCTCTAGTGGAACCCAGACTGCCGGTGCTACTTTTGTAGTTCCATTCTTTTTTATGTAACATTTTCATTCTTTGAGAACTCATCCACACATACAATGCAATTTGATTGAATCCATCCACCACTGTCTCCTCTAGGACCCTCACCATGTCCCTTTTCCAACTTCTTAACCCCTTGGGAAAAAAATAGCCCACTGCATTAGCTACCTTTTTGTGCTGTGATACAAACACCCCAATCAAGGCAGCTTATAGGAGGAAGGATTCACTTGGGATTGTTTGGTTTCAGAAGGCTAAGAGTCCATGTGGTGAAGAGAGTCGGGGCAGCAGGCAGGCATGGCGGCAGGAGCTGGAAGCTCAGAGCTCCTATCTTCAGCCACAAGTACAAACACAAAACAAAGAAAATGACTGGAGGTGTCAAATACTTTTAATCCCAAAGCCCACCCTCAGTGAGGTACTTCCTCCACCAGGAAAGGCGTCAATCACCTAAAGCTACCCCAAAAGTGCCACCAACAGGGGACCAAGTATACAAATTCCTGAGACTGTAGGGGGACATTTCTCTTTCTTTCTTTTCTTTTCTTTTCTTTTCTCTTCTTTTTATTTTTTGGTTTTTCGAGACAGGGTTTCTCTGTGTGGCCCTGGCTGTCCTGGAACTCACTTGGTAGACCAGGCTGGCCTCGAACTCAGAAATTCTCCTGCCTCTGCCTCCCAAGTGCTGGGATTAAAAGCGTGCGCTACCACCGCCCGGTGACATTTCTTTTTCAAACCACACACACTGAGTCCAATCAGTACTTCCTGTATGAGCATCAATCAAAGGTAGAGTCATCTATTACCAACATTTGTACTCTGTGGGTACAAAGATAAGCACCTTAAAGGCGGTTTGGCTTGAGCTAAATTCTTAAGGCAGAAGAAACTAGTGTGGTATAATTGCATTTTTATTTTAAAACCTGAGCTCCAAGATAGAAGTCAAAGGGTCACAGAAGCTGGGGACCATTATCTGACATAACGATTATCCTCATACAAATTGCAGATGCTATGACATAGAAACCAGAGCCACAAAGTGCCTTTTTGGCAACCAGCCCTTCTCTGAATATTGCATTTAGAGGTTACAGGCAGAAATGCCGACGACACTGGATCCAATCATTGATTTGCTGCCCTGGAAGGTCAGACTTAACTGAAGAATGTTAAAGGCATAGTAAATACCTGGGTACGTGAACCCATTCCAGCCCTGTGAGTAGAAAGCCAAGTAGAACTGCTTTTCTGGTTTTACCAGTGAGAGACTGCACACCTTTGCATTACTCCTAATCCTTTAAAAATGCTAACATGTTGTGTGTGTGGTGGTGCACGCCTTTAATGCCAGCCCTTAGGAGGCAGATGCAGGCGGATTTCTGAGTTCGAGGCCAGCCTGGTCTCACTCTGTCAGTGAGTTCCAGGAAAAAAAAAATGCTAACATGTGACTATCTGGTGGGGGCACAGAAATATTTATACTGCCAGGTTGTCCCCACCAGGAGGAAGCGTGGCTCAGCGGTTTCTTTACTTCACCTATCAAAAAAGCAGAACCATGAGCCCTGAACCGTTTCCTGAGTGCTCTCGACACTTTCTGAATCACAGATGTGAAGTCCAAGCGAGGGAGAAAGGGAAGACAGGAAGACTATGGCGACATGAAGAGGAAGCTATGCGGGGAGGGGCTGCGTCCCGTGTAGGGGGAGGGGCGGCGTTCCATGGGGGGCGGGGTTGGGGCGACGGCAGCACAAGTTCTTCTTCCCAGCCTTTGATATGTCCTTTCTGCTGAGGAAGGCAGGAAACTTCAGGTACCATTGATGAAGCCCAAACTGCCACAGAGACATCTGTGTTTTCCAATTGTCAAGGACATTGACTAAGCCATACTCACTTCCAACCTATATAACGCAAGAGTCATTTTTAAATCTAAACAATTACCAGAATCCTCCTTGTAACATTTTGTTTACAGAAAAATTCTTTCACTTTTAACCTTCATATAAGAAATACGGTGGAAATGTTAACACTGAAGGGAAGCTTTGTAGCAACCACAGAGATATCACAAACACCTGTCATTCCAGCCCCAGGGGATCTGACACCCTCTTCTGACCTCCATGGGCACATAGGAAACTCAGACTCTCATGCTACCATTAAGAACCCTCGGTTCTTCCAATTTTCTGATCAAGTCGTCCCAAGAGATGGGTCACCTCCTCGGAATTTCCAGAACACTGTCCCATTGACTTTGTGTCAAGCCTCTCCTGTCTTCACTTTATTTACACTGCAAATCAGATTTTGTGTGTTTGCATGCATGTGTTTATGTGTGGGGGTGGGTGGGTATGTGTGTATGTGTGTGCTTGTACTCATGTGTGTGCATGAGTTTCTGTGTGTATGTGTGTATGCATGTATGAGTACATGAGTGTGTGCATGTGATTGTGTATGTGCATGTACTCATGTGTGTGTGTGTGCATTTCTGTGTATGAGTGCATGAGTGTGTGCATGTGTGTACATGAGTTTCTCTCTGCATGTGTGTGTGTTGTACGTGTGTTCATGAGTTTTTGTGTGTGTATGTATATGTGAGTGCATGAATGTGTGCATGAGTGTGTGTGCATGTGCCTGTATATGTGAAAGTGCTATTGTGAGAGCTTCTGTGTGCGCGTTTGTGTGTGTGTGTGTGTGTGTGTGTGTGTGTGTGTGTGTGTGTGTAGGTCAGAAGTCAACCTTAAGTATCTTAAGTCACTGTTTTCGAGACAGGCCTCTCACATTGCCTGGGCACCCACTGCAGTTAGTCCAGCTGCAGCAAACTCCAGTGATCTGGTTATTTCTGTCTGTCTCCCTCTGTCTGCAGCACTGGGAGCGAGTGTGCATGCTCAGCTTTTGATGCAGGTCCAGCCCAGACCTCACTCTTACACTGCCAGCCTTTGCTGACTGAGCCAGCTCCCCAGTCCCAGTCCTCCTCCCTCAGATTAGATTTTAAGAGGCCATTGCTTTGGCTGGTCACTGTCTGAACAGAGGTTTAGAAACATCCTCTTTCTAATGGACTAATTTCAGGTGACTGCCTGGTTCTCTCTGTTACTGACAAGCAGCTCTGTACTTCAGCCTGTAAAGGCCACTGAAGAAAGTCTCACAACAGTATGGATTTGTCATGTGGTCACCAGATTCCAAAGCCCACTAGTTCATGGTAAATGTGTCCCCCACATCCTCACCACCACCTCTTTTCCCTCCACAAAGGCTAAAGACTATGTCAGGCCCTCTTCACTTTCTTCAGAACTGTATCCCTGTAACACCAAATGTAAAAAAATGCACCATCCTATGCTACTGCTGGCTACTTTCTGCCTCGACGGTCTGGCCACCTCCATGGCTAGCCCCATGCAGCAACCACCCATCTTGAGGTTTTCTGACCCAAAGCTCTAAAATCTCTCTACTCGGCTTGCTAAGTTCTTATGGCAGGTCAGTGCCATGCAAGCCTCACACTTCCAATTTCCCATGGCTGGCTGGGGTGCCCCGATATCACACCTTTTCTGTGGAACTCAGTCAAGTTGCCATGTGAAGGAAAACACCACACAATCTTAGTTTAGAATCAAAAGGCAACACAATTGCTGGGCACGATAACTAGCATCCTAATAGAAAGTCATTTAAGTTGAAGCTTCCGGTGGCGGGTCCAAATGAATCCATGGCATCAAGTAAGTAGGTAGATATGAAATCTAAAGGATAAGGTGATTGGGATAACCTTCTAAATTGTGTGGGCATCTTATGTATTGAGATATATACAGTGGATATAATCCACTGGTTAACTTTAAGCATCAAGAGTTTTGATTTACTGGGATACTAGAAGGTGGGTCCGCCTACAAGCGGGTGGTTATAGCAGCTCCAGGGATGAGCAAACCAGAGCTGAAAGCACAGCAACTGGCCAAAACAGGGGCAAGCTAGAGAGAGTAGCCCGGAGGACACCCAGCTGGGACCAGGCGGCTCGAAGGTAACCAGCATTTGTGCAGAAACATGGCAGGAAAGCCGGGAACAAGCCGGACATGCTTGTTTCTAATGCCACCTGCAACAAATGTCTGTGTTGTTTTGATCCACAAGCTTGTGGTAAATCATTATAAAGGCAAAAGGAAACTGTTCGTTTGGAGAGTGGGGAGGTTGAGTCTGGGGCTTCACGGCTGTGAGGCGACCCCTCTGTCCTTGCTATAGCCCCGGCCTTACTGTTTACCCCTTAATTCACAATGCTGTCGACTGCTGAGCGGACATTATTCATTTTTGATTCTGCCAAACCCCTGATATTTTCTTTGTGATCTGACTTCTAAGGTCTTAAGAAAATCTTGCCCTTGTTGTATTTACCCTTCGTTTTCATCTGCTGTTGAAAATATACAGATTTCCCTTTTGTGTCTGAGTCTCTCTGTCATTTGCAGAAGCCCACACAACTGTCCTACCACAGCAGAGACATCTGAAGGAAGACCCTTTGTTGGAGTGCCTTGCTAATCTCTTTCTACATCACCTCACTGAAGTTTCCTTGAAGTTTTTTTTTCTTGACGTGTAAGGTGTTTTGCCTTACACATGTATATATGTGCTCACATGTGTGCCTGGAGCCACTGAGTCCAAAAGAGTGTGCCAGATCTTCTAGAACCGGAGTTACAGAAGGCTGTGAGCAGCCATGTGGGTGCTGGGACGAACCAGGACCCTCTGCAAGAGCAGTCAGTACTTCTAACCACTGGGCCATCTCTCCAGCCCCAGTTGCCTTGATTTTACACTTGTTCCTTTTCTTCTTGTTGAGGTGAGATTCATGTGACAAAATAGCCATTTCGAAGCAACTAGTATCAATCCTTGCTGAGATTTAGGTAGCAGTCATCTCTTTCTGGTTCTGTGCTTTCGCTGTTGATCTACATGTCTAGTTGGATCCGTTCTCCTCTGTGTCAAGTTTACCTGTCGTCAACAAGGCAAACATAGAGTAATTACTAATATTAAATGATATCAGCGTGCAATTTGAGACTATAGATCCATGGAGTACTTGCTGAGCTAGCAGGAGTTCTTTCGTTTACTTCCTGACAGTGCTGAGAAATAGAACTGGATGCCACTTATTATAAACTAGCTGTTACTTTATGGTCAGATGATCTAGAACACATGACATTACTCTCTTTCTAGAACACATGACATCATTCTCTTGCTAGAACACATGACATCACTCTCTTGCTAGAGCACATGTCATCACTCACTAGAGCACATGACATCACTCTCTTGCTAGAGCACATGACATTACTCTCTTGCTAGAGCACATGTCATCACTCACTAGAGCACATCACATTATTCTCTTTCTAGAGCAAATGACATCACTTTCTTGCTAGAACACATGACATCACTCTTTCTAGAGCACATGACATCCCTCCCTTTCTTAGATGCCTCCACACGAATCCTTTCAGTTCTTCTCCTTCCTACCCACAGTCATCCTCATTGGTGACCACATCCAGGCTCGTGGCTTAAAATTCCACTTAAGCACTTAAAATTCCATTAAGCACAGCCTCAGCACTGTTGTTAGCATCCTTCTTGCTCTCTTCCTCATTCAAGACCAATTGTCAGCGAGCCCTACCTGTGCTGCTGGAGAATCACACCCAGAACCTGGCTGCTCCTCGACACCCCCTGCGCTCAAGCCACTGTACCCTCTGTTATGGTTCATCTAAGCCTACTTGGTTCAGAAACACCAGGAAATTACACATGTACAGTTTTGGAGGTGTCTGTGATGATATTTTAAGAGGCAAGTCAATCCTAAGGGCTCCAACTTGTAGCTGAACCAATTTAAATGTACCCCCCCACACACACCCCGTCTAGTTTATGAATGGATGAGAGTCAGACTATGCCTATTTTATTTGGCCTTGACAATTACATGGAGGTGATCACTAATCTACTTTTCTAACTGCTGGCCTGGCTATTTACCCAGCCGTGTAGCCCAGATACTTGCTGTTTCTCCTGGGCGTGTGCTCATGGTATCTCCCCTCTCATGACTGCCTCTTCTTCTCTCTCCTGTCCTTCCTCCTCTCTTCTCTCTCTGCAACCCCTAATCAGGTAACTCAAAACCCACCCACCCACCTCTAATCCCTCCAGTAATTTGCTATAGCCATTTTTATTTAATCAATAGTTTTAAATTACAGAAGGTTTACATACCCAAAGCTGGTAAACATGAGAAATCAATTGTAAGCAACCAGACCTTAGGGTACAGAATTTAGCATTAACAATGCATAGCAACAGACCACACCTTAGCACTAATTTAATGGGCAGATCAATCCCTTGATGGATTCATAGTAATGGATTCACCCACAGGAGGTGGGTGGGCCTGGTTGAAGGAAAGCAGCTCTCCGAGGTCTTGTCCTCTACTTGCCCTCTTTCTTTCCTGAATGTTGTTTCCATTTTCTGCTTGTGTAGGACTTTCAGGTCTCAGTTTGAACTTAAAATTGAAAAAAATCCCACTGTCCCAGGACACATTCCAGAAGGAGCACATTTCTTAGTCAGAGAACACTTGCTGGATTAACATTCAGAGGAAGAAGGGAGAGGCTGATTGACATTCCTCAGACCACAGGGAAGGGAACCCACCTGCGGGTGAGGAAGGCCCAGAGCACTTAAACACATTCCAGGAGAGGGGCCCAGGATGGGAGGTGGTCAGGAAACTGAGCCCTTAAAACCTGGGGAAAAAAATGCTGGGCCAGTGGTGGTACACGCCTTTAATCCTAGCACTTGGGAGGCAGAGGCAGGTGGATTTCTGAGTTCGAGGACAGCCTGGTCTACAGAGTGATTTCCAGGACACCCAGGACTACACAGAGAAACCCTGTCTCAAAAAACCAAAAAAAAAAAAAAAAAAAAAAAAAGAAAGAAAGAAAAAAGAAAAAAACCTGGGCAAACTGGAAGACATTGTCATAAAAGTAATGTGCGAATCTGAGTCATCTATAGACCAGACCCGAGAAGGTCAGCCTTTGTGGCTGCCCTCGTGAGTGCTGTATAAAAGCTGCCCCCAGCTTTGGCTCAGGGTTCCTCTTGTCTGCATACAGGGGAACCCCAGTATACTGGTTCTTATTATCATCTTATCATCAATAAACCTCATGTTATTGCATTGAATCCCTGGGGGAGCGTGTCCCCCTGGTTTGGATCTTAGAGTCCAACACTTACTCCAAGGCAAAGAACAACTGCCATATTCTGCCCAAGCAACCTTGGATGGAACCCTGAAAACCAAAAGGCAAAATAAATCTTCCTTTCCTTGAATTCTCTCTGTAACGCAAACTACAGTAATCAACTTCTTTGGAATTCTGGGACCTCTAATCTAGGGTTTCCTCAGCCATTCTTGCCCCCAGTTGGTTCTGATTGGTAAAGATGTTGATAGCCAATGTCTGGGTAGGGTAGACAGGCAGGATTTTTAGGATTCCCCAGCTAGGAAGAAGGGAGGAAGGAGATCCACTGTGATGGGAGAAGGAGAAGAAGGATGCCACATCTGAGAGGTGCAGGACAGAGCACAGCCGCTGTGTAGGAGCCAGGGAACACAGCCCAAGAGGGCTGTGCATCTGGGTCTGGGGCAGCCATGATGGAATAAAGGTTTTAGTAATAACATGGGAATCTCGAAGGGAAGCAGATCAGCCATGTGGAGATTAAGAAGTGGCCCAACCATTGAGCTGTTTAAGGCATATAAAATATAAAGGCTGTGTGTGTCTTTCATTCAATGACCCAGAACATCAGGGCGTGTATCCACAAATGTGCAGGAAGCCACAGCCGGGATTGAGTTGGGTGGATTAATTGGGTACTGCTACAATCCACCCTGAACACACCTGATCTTGTCTGAACACATTGGTTGCTGTCACTTTCATGCTGACTCCACATAGAACTATAAAAGCCTGACTATTTCATCATGTCCTGCATTGTAATCAAGATTCTGCGCGTGTTAAATGCACATGATTGCATTCAATCATTTCCAAATCTACTCTCCTAAACTTGGCTCGCTCGAGGATCTGAGGCCTCCTGATTGACGGGGGTGGGGGGCAAGGGGGGGGAGGAAGATGCCTGTCCCTTTCAAGGTCCCTTCTGTCCTCCATGGATGACTCCAGATTCATAACTAGAGACAGGTCTCAACAAGCTCCAAGGAGATGCCAGGTTTAGCCTAGGAGCATATGGCTTATATTTTGAAAGAATTTCCATATTCTTCTAGTAGAGATAAAAGCCTGAGGAACATGTTGACAATGAATTTGAAGACTGCTACACCAGGGAGGAAATAAGTCAAAATTAGACCAACTCAAATGTACTCATACGGATGCATTTAAAAGCGAGTCGAGGTTTAACGTGTGAGCGCTAGTGCAGTCGAAGTGGTCTGAAACTTTCCTTGGTGGATTGATTGAGCTTTGGGCTCAGGATTCCATAAAATTGACATCAGAGCATTCTTGGCGCAGACGTGGAGAAATGTGGATTCCATTTAGTATATGCAATATTTGTGCCCATCCCCCACAACATCTTTCATCTAGGAAGGCATCTGTGGACCAGACATGATGAGATACTCTGAGTCAGACAGTGCCAGCATCCCTGAAAGGCTCTCTGGAGGTGGAAGACAGAGCTGCCGTTGCTGATGCTACGAGGATTACCTCGATTACCGTGGGTTGGGTGATCCTGAAGTGGCGTGGCCAGGCGCTGGCACTAGAGTCAAGCCAGGAGAGACTGTTGTGATGGCAGCAGGGGTTATTTTAAATAACCAGGATGTCTCAATGTGGCTAATTATTGATTAGGATGCTCATGGGACTTGGATGGAATGGACAGATAGCCCATCAAAGCATGACTTGGTCTGGGAACTACATAGCTGAATCAATGCTGTACCAATAGAGCACCTAAAATTGGGCAATTCACAAGCATAGGGTCTTGTTTGATGGGATGACTCTTGAGGGAACAAACAGCAAATCTCCCCAACACAGGCCGTTTTCTAACATGTCGGGAAGCACAGGTTATGCTCCTATTAACCTATTTACATGACATGAAGAGGGATCTGATAGGGCTCAGAACTGCTGCTCTAGCAATCTGACCTCTGGCTGCCTCTGTCTTTGTCCTCTTGGCTTCCATTCCTGATGGCTCCCTCTGCAGCCAAGCTGGCCTTCATCAGTCATGTGCAATATCTTGTCTGTCTGTTTGACTGTCTATCTGTCTTTCTCTGTACATATATATGAGTACATAGGTCATGAACCTGGAAAATGATCCAGTCCGAGAGAGAGGACAATCAGATCTAAGGGTGGGCAATGTGGAAAGAGTAAAGGATGGTGATGTGGAGTAGCAGGAACAGGAGCTGGGGACGAAGGAGGAAGTGGAGAGAAGAGCCAAGCATGAGCAAAGATGTCACGGTGAAACCAGCCACTAGGTGTGCTTATAAAGTAGCAATAACAATCAAAAAAAAAAAAAAAAACCAAAAAACTAACAAAATAAAATAGAACATTATTTTGAAATCAGGTTTTTTATTCATCGCAAACCTATTTTATGTTCTCTCCACTCTCTCACGCTTTTTAAAAAAAATATTACATTGAATTGAGGGGAAATTTATACTGAATGTAATTGTTATATCTTTGCAAGATTATTTTTCTGTGGATTATCCAGAATCCAACATTTCATCTACTAATTTTTTTTTCCCTGACCTTTACCTGTAGTTATAAGAGAAAGTCCTGGTTGATGGAGTGTAAGCGGGTGTGTGGGATATGAGGAAGGTCTCCTCTCCCTTCCTCCTGCCCCTGCCTATACTGGAAATCAGTGGGTTTGATCTTGTATGTGACTAGGAAGTGGCCTGGGTGTTGCCATGCCAATGGGAGGTTTAGAACTGTTAAGATTATACAGTTATCTTGGAACTATCATTCCCAACTCAACCAGGGAAACTTCTTTAAATTTTTATTTTATTGGGCTGGAGAGATGGCTCTGTGATTAGAAGCACTAGCTACTCTTGCAGAAGACTCAGGTTCAATTCCCAGGACCCACATGGCAGCTCACAGACATCTGAATAACTCCAGTTCCAGGATATCCGATGCCCTCCCCTCTACCCCTCTAGGCACCAGGCACACACTTACAAACCACCCATATTCTTTTTAAAAAATTATTTAAAAAATCAACTAAAAATGTATTTATTTTTATTTACACATATGTGTGTATGTCTGTGTGAGTGTACGCCATGTTGTGCAGTGCCCGCGAGAGGCCAGAAAAGGGCGCTGGCTCCCCTGAGCTGGAGTTGTGAACCACCCAGTGTGGTTGCTACCAAGAGCCCTGACTGCTGAGCTACCTTTCCGATCACTCCAGGTTCTTTTACTTAAAGAAGAGACTCTTTAAGCCACTTGATGTGGGATTTTGCTGGTCTTTGCGGCTGAACCTTACAGGAACTGCTCATTTCCAGGAGCTGCTTTGTTATTGTAGGCTGGGGGTGGGGTGGGGGGGCGAGGTGGCAAAGGGTGTCTCCCTCAGCCTTCCCCCAACTTGTGGCAGCTGGCGTCCTCATTAGGCTTCTTCCACCTCCACTTCCCCCCATGACCTCTCTCCCTTCCCCCCTCCCCCACAGTGGGTTTTCTTAAAAGTAGAACTTGAAATAAAGACGTGACAGCTGTGGTTTACTCGAGATCACAGGATATGCGTATGTGCGGAGAATAAGGGAGAGGAAGAAGAGCAAAGCTGGGAAATGGATGTCCCAGGGGTAGCAGCTATAAGCCGGCTACAGTGGCAGCGACCGACACCACTGGGACTTCACGGAAGTGAAGCACTTCTCAGAATTCCCCCCAGTTTTTCTTGTGTGCATACGCATTGCTCGTGGGTGGTGCAAGTGAGCATGTGCATGCACATGGAGGCCGGAGGTCGCCCTCAGGAGCTCCCCACTTCGGTTTTATAGACAGGGTCTCTCATTGGCTTAGAGCTCATGGATCCTCATCTCCGCTGTTCTGTTTCCTGGGGACTGAGTGGACCTTTTACTGACTGAGCTGTGTCCCAGCCGCTCATCGTCTGCATCTCCACATCCACTATCTCTCGTGAAGACTCTTTCCCTGACCTCATCCAACCCAAAAACTTCTCAGTATTTGGCTTCTCCTCATTCACATTTCCTGTAACCTGAAAAATGTGCTGACCTTACCTTGGTTTTCAAGTCCGCTATGCCCCTCCTATCTGACAGGCTGCTCACCCCCACGGACTGTGATCTCCTCAGAACCTTTTAAGAAGCATTAAGAATGGCTCCTTGCTTTCAGCCCTTGCCAAACAAACTCTAAGATGTGTCAGCGTGAAGTTCAGCCCAGAGCCTTTTTACGAGGCTTGCTGTGAGAGCCGCAGGCCTTCCTCCAAACTCCCAGTTTCCTGTTTCATAGAGGCATGGTCTTTCAACACCGGGAGAGGATGCTTTCAGTATTTACTTCCTTTCTTTGAAGAATATGCTTTTAAACGATGTATTTGCTTTTAGGTGTACAAACATTTTACCTACACTTGTATCTTTGTATATGTGCTGGTCTGGTGCCCAAGGAGGCCAAGAGGAAGTTTCAGATCTCCGGAAAGAGAGTAACAGACAGCCGAGACACCGTGTGGGTGCTGGGAGTAAACCTGGGTCCTCCAGTCCTTATTTTATTAAGTTGTGTGTGTGTGCATGCATGTATGTGTGTGTGTGAATGTGTACGCATGTATGTGCACACATCTATGCGGGTGCTAGCAGAGTCCAGAAGGCATCAGCTCTCCTGGGGTGGGAGTTACAGGCTTTACTATAAACAACCGTGTGAGAGCTGAGAACCGAGCCTGGGTTCTCTGCAAGAGCAGTATGTGATCTTCAGCACCGAGCCATCTCTTCAGCAGTTGCTGTTTCCCTACTGAGATGATGAGGAATCACACCCCCCTAGCCCCCCCCCGCTGCCAAACCCCATCTCACCACCTACACATCCATTCACTTTCCCAATACAGCAATGCTGTTGGTTGCCGTAAGTGAACCAGTGTTCACAGTTCATGTTTAAAGGCTTTGGAAATGCCGTGTTTTCACCACATAGATTGACCACCTGCTCCTATACTGCGTGTTTCATTCTTGGTGTTAACAACCTTCTTTCTGCAGGCGCCACAACCATTACCTAGCTTTTGTTTTTAATTCATGACTATTTCAATATCAAACTTTCCTTTTCTCTAGAAAATCTGCTCAAACACATATTCCATTCATCAACTTCCTCCCTGCCCCCTTGCTGGTGATCTTCCCTCAGCAATGGAGTGAGACCTGAGAGTTACAAGCTACAATAAACCATTCCCTCCCTGAGCTGATCTCAGTTAGTGCTTTATAGGAGCAACAGAAAGCCTACCTAGGAAAGATGAGGCCTTGAGTAGTCCAGACTGGCCTGGAATGCTGGATGCAGTCCTAGCTGGCTTTGAACTCCTGACCCTGAGAGCTGGGATAATAGATATGTACCACCACACTTGGCTTTTCACTGGTCTTTAGAAAAACAAGTGTGGAAAATGCTTCCACATTATTTATGTTAATTTTCAACTTGTTTCTTTGCTCTCTGATGCTATTTTAGAAATAGCAGATCACTCTTGCTATTGATGAAGTATCTTCTTTTGTCCTTGGGGAATGGCAGTAACATTGCTTTTCCTTGAGTCTCCATCCCCATCTGTTCGATAAACAAGTTCATCTCTTCTGATGAAACCAGAGATCTCCACTCTCTCTTGCCCTTCTTTGGTCTCTACCATGCATCTTACACCCATTCCTCACATTTCTGATGACCCCATTGTGTCCGATCCATTTAGGAGAGGATGAGGGAGCATCATGAGCATGTGGCAAGCTCCCTGCCAGTATCTTCCGGTCTTTTCGGATTCTCCACAAGAAAACTTGCCTTTCCTCCTTCCATCTGGCAGGGTCGGGCTGACATGTCTGCTCTAGGAGACAGGAGGGTAAGGGGTGTGTCCGTCTCACCATCTGTTTTCACTTCATTCTTTTCTCCCCCATGCTCCTAATATGGCGTCTCTACCCTCTCCTGAGTTAAGTAATCTTATGCCTGGACTGTAGAAGGGCAGTGGGGAACCTCACAGAGCAGGGAGGGGCCCGCCAGATCCAGGACAGACTTCATCTGCCCCACGTTTTGGATCCTGGCTGTGCCATTTGCTCGGTACCGATCTGGTGGCCTTCAGTCGCCATGACAAAGTCACAGCTGGAAGCAATTTAATGTGAGAAAAGGGGTTTACTTTGCTTATGGTTCCAGAAACTACACAACCCACCATGGTAGGAAGACACAGCAGCAGGAGCTGGGGCCAGCCTAACAGTCAGGAAACTGAGTGATCCTAGGGGAACCGGAAGTGGAGCCAAGCTACACACCTCAAAGCCAGGCTCCCAGCATGCTCTTCCTCCAGCAAGCCTCTTACTCCTAAAGGTTCTTTAATGACCCGAGCAGCGCCACCAGCTGGAACCAAGTGTTCAAGCAGGAGTACACGAGGGATGTTTCAAACCACATTTTCTGTCTCTAACTCGTGAGAAAGTTCTTGGAATTAGTACACTAGTACTAATTAGGCGGATGGGGAGTATCCCTGCCTTTCTTCTGGTGCATCATGTTAACCCCTTTCAGCCGTCCTTCTGGTCTCCTAGCTCTTCTCTCGACTAACTTATTCTTGGCTGGGGGGAGGGGGTTTATAAACGAGGAATTTGTTTACTCTCAGTTCATCAGGGCTTCTGAGGGGAAGGGTGATACATTTTTACTTTCCATCCACCTACAGCACCAGAAGCTGTCAACGCTGAAAACAAGCATCATCTAACCGTTCCCCGTTGTTCTTGGCTCCATCCCACTTGGGTGTCAGTTCTTCAGGCTCCCTGTGTTTGGATGTGTGTATGCTTCTTCCAAGTTCACAAGTGAGCACGTGCCCACAAGAGGCAGACGAGGGTGTTGGCACCTCTGGAACTGGAGTTGCAGGAGGTTGTGAGCCACCGGGCAATGGAGCCGTGTGAGGGGAGGAACTGAACTTGGTACCCTGGAAGAGCAGCAAGCCTTCTTAGCCACCAAACCAACACTCCAGACCCGTTTTCAAAAAGAACTGAATTTATCATTGCCTTAAACAGAATAAACACTCGAGGTTCCAATGGAGGAACCTAGGGTGTTTTCAAGGGTAAAGAAAGCCTCCTGAGTGTCCTCAAAGCCGTGGTTGAACTGAGTCCAACTGCATCCCTGCATTAGGTAGACTATACATTAGTGTCACTCCAAGCATTCAGGATGAGAGTAGGAAATAAAACTAATGACTGTTACAGTTCTAGCTAACTTGTGCGTCTTAGAAATTAGGGACCAGGCAGATAAGTCATCGAATATTGATATTAACCCAGAGCCAAACATGTATTTTATTGTGTTTATAATAAGTAATGCAAAGTTAAATATCCATCATGCACAACTATTTTAGCCCCGCCTCAAAATTACTCCTCACACAAGTTGCGGCTGTAGCGCATAGTGAGAATACAAGATGCCATGTAATTAGGCCAGGAAAATTATTATGGTTAATAAACTGACCGAACCTCATAAGTAGTATGAATAATAACATCAAACATTGTGTGCTCTAGGTTGGAGCAGGAACACATCTCCAAGTCCAACAAATAACAGAGAATATTGCCAGCGTTTTAGTTTACAGAAATCAAGGGTATGTTTACCTGCCTTTGAGCACAGCAGAAGCAAACAACCAAAGCATGGAAACAAGGCAAGACTCGAGTCTCCCTTTACCGTCTCTCTTGGTTTCCTGCTCTCTTGGGTTGTTCCTAATATTATAATAATGAGGAGAGCCGGCTTTCTTCACTGCTTCATTGGTAACCTCAAGTCCCAGAATGGCAGAGCTGGATCCAAACAGACTTCTCAATCTCGCTCGGAGCTGCAGCGCCCTCTGCTCAACGAATTCTACTATAAATATGAATTTTCACCCATGTTAATGAGAAATCTACTTCAGTCTAATCCAGAACTCCCCGATCCTCCTGGTGAGATGCTAATACCAGCTTAGAATAAAGTTCTCCAGACTCTTTCAGAAATTGTATCAACCAACTTCAAATGGTCCAGTCGACCAGTGTTTCCTCTAGGCTTGTTTAATAAACGTTTGCATAGTTCTTTAGGAAGCCTCCAGCCCAGTGCTCACTAATTTATGGCTTCACTCATCAGTGTTAGGCATCCTAAATATTATTTATTTTTCCAGAAACACTGAAACTTGTAAGTCACTATCTTGCGTTATTTAACTGAACCCTCGTCCCACACGTCCATTTGTCACTTCCGGTTATAAGGATAAGCTATTTTTTTTTTTTTAGTCTAGCGGAGACTTTTCACCTGATTTGATGCGGTCGAATTCCTAGCACGTGGGCCCCGCTTTCCGTTTTTGCGTTCGGGATGCTGGTATTTCCCTAGCGGCCTTCCAGACTTGCCCTACGTACGGTACGCAAGCGCAACGTCTACGCGTCGCGGCCAAATCCGCACACTGCTGCTGGTCACCGAGAGACCAGTGCGAGCAACGCCTGGTGCACCGCGCCGGCCCCGCCCTCCTTCCCGTCCGGCCCCGCCCTCCTTCCCGTCCGGCCCCGCCCTTTCTCTGGCCCCGCCTGCTCCGTTGGCTCCGCCCTCCCCTCCGTGGCCTCTGCGCGCCCCGCCTCGCGTCCAGCGCCGCCTGCAGCGGAGGCCTATGCTTCCCCGGGCCGCACCGGCGCCCCCTGCAGGCAGCGACGGGCACAGCAGCCGGAAGAGCCCGAGCTCCTGCCACCGTGTCCGCGCCGCCGCTGCCGCCGAGCTCCGTGGAGCCCCGATTGCAGCCGAACGTCCTCGGAGCCGCCCGCCGCGGCCCCGCGCCCTCCGATCAGAGCCGCCGCGCCTCCCGCCCGGCATCCGCCCTCCGCTCCCCGCCCGGGCCCGCCCGCACCGGCCTTCACTCTGGAGCGGCCCGGGCAGCCGCAGCAGGGGCGGCGGCGGCGCATCGAGGAGCTCTCCAGGTCGTCCCGGGAGAAGCTGCTGCAGTCCCGGGACAGGATGTTCTCCAAGCTCACGTCCATCCTGCAACATGCAGTGGAGGCGGTGAGGCCGGGCGGGTCGCGAGGGGCTTTGGGGCGCGGGGAGGGAGGCTGCGGCGAGGCCTGGGAGCCCCCGGGGCCTCTGCTCTCCCGCTGGGGACCGGGCGGCTCCCGGGGCCTCCTGGCCGTTAACCTCCGGGGCTACGTGGCCAGCGCCGCGCAAGACAAAAGAACGGCGGTGCCCGTGGGCAGGGCTTGCTTTTGCTTTCGTGCGGGTGGGAAAAGAGCGACGGGGACCGTGGGGCCCGGTCCACGCCGGTACCGGCTCTGCCAGCTCGGCCCACCTTGGCCGGACCTCGGTGATCGATCTGCGGGAGTTTGCGGGTCCACGTTCACCCGGCTCACACCATCTGTTTCCCCTTTCTTGTCTGTAATGCGCTTCCTGGAGGCCCTTGGCGCAGCCTGCAACCGCTGTACTTTGAGGCTGGCCCTAAACAGCACAGAGGGACAGAACTCAAACCGCCAAACATACCAGCACCCTAGAACCTAGGAAGAGAATGCCTTCCTTGCCAGTGCTAAACACGGCCCTTTGCTTATTTTACTTTTATTTTACTTGCTTATTTTGGACCGAGTATCACCTTGTGTGAAGGAAGTTACTGTGTTCGTTTTTTAAATGACATTTTCTTTGCATGTTGAGAATGGCCTAATAGTAGCACTTTCAAATTCACATGACTTTCTAAAGAAAAAAAAAAAAAAAGATCACAAACACCACGGTGTTTTTTATTGTCGGCTAACAAAATTAAAGTTGTGAATTTCAGATATGGAGACAAAACTTTAACGCAATTGCTTTTTACATACTAACGTGGGATTTGGGTTTTGCTTTGTCTTGTTTTTTCCTGGTGACACATCAAACCAAGAAAGAAGTGGGGTGTCTTGAGGAGTGTGGACACATAGGGGAGAGAACTGGACTTTAAGATACTGCTTCTACTTTCCTTGCTTAACATGGAGTCAACCTGCAACGCATTTGTAAAATAATTTTAAAAAATTTTAACAACAGTTATATTGATATTTTGTATTATACTTTAGACTATAAAGAGTCATCAAAGTTTTAAAGTTGAACATTGCCTAATATAATGATAACTAAAAGATAACTAGGAATAAGTTATATGGATTAAGCCCTGGGGCCTGTCATGTTCTAGACAGAAGCACTCCCACTGAATTTTATTTTATTCTATTTTATTTTTTGAGATAGAGAATTGCCCAGTGCCCAAGGTGGCCTTCAACTCACTTGAACTCAGCCCAGACTGGCCTCGAACTTCCTGCACAGACTCTGGAGTCTTAAGTTCAAGGCATGTCTCTAAGCCTGGCTAGGGTTTTTGGTTTATAGACTCATTTTGGTCCCAAGGCCTGTGTTTTCTGTTTTCGTAATCTTTTTATAATTACATGTATCATTAGCATCTATCAGATTACCCGAGTAAGCCTCTGGCTCTGTAGTATCCAGTTTCCCCATCTTGTTGTGAGGAGAGGAGGAACTCACTAGGTTCACCCTGTCCCAGGAATAAATAAATGTCTGGCCAGTGGAAATGTCAAGTCCATTTGCTCAATGCTGGTTTCTAGGCTGTGTTACCACCCACACACTTTACCAAGAGAAAGGACTGCTCCTGATATCTGATTGGCTCTGCTCTGCTCTATTGGGAGGGGTCTCATGAAGCCCAGGCTGGTCCTGAACTTACCATCTCTATCTCAGAAGGACTGGGATTATAGATTGGGGCCCTCATCTCTTGAAGAATATATTTTTGATGCCCCCCCCCACCATTGTCCTGGGAAAGAACTCCCCCAGACAATGATAAACAAGCCATCATCTGGTAGCTGAAGAGTGTTTTTCATAACCCAAGATTAGTTCCTCTGTTACTCAGTTGCATTGACTCTTTTGTCTTCCCGATCCTTAATGTGCTGGCTTTTTCTCTCTCCTTTTACATTCTGACCCAGCATACCAGTAAACAGAATCCTCAGGGTTCTGCAGACTTGGGAGGGAGCCCCAGGCCTGCAAGTGACCAGACCTCTTTTCTGTTTGTTCTATGTGTCTTTAGAACTGTGCTGTCCTAACCTTTCATATTATCAGCGTCTGAGTGTTCAGTCGTCAGCCAGGTCAGCCTACAATGGTTTTTTAAGGTTGACCAGATGTATATTCATCTAGATGAGCTTAGTTGAGGTGTTTGAGTTTTGTGTTTGTTTTGTTCTTGAGTCAAGGTCTCTGTCAGGCCTCAGATTTGCTCTGCAGCCAGAGATGACCTTGAACTCCTGATCTCCCCACCCCCCACTCCCAAGAGCTGGGGTTATAGCTTATGCTTTGTTTTCTGTTTAGTTTCTGATACAGGGGGTTTCACATAGGGCTTGATAAATGATAGGTAAGGGCTGTCCCACAGACTTCTATCCTGGCTTTTTTAGAGGCTCTTAATTATGACCTTTTGTGCGTGTGTGCGTGCGTTAGTACAAGCACTTGATCAGGTGGAAGTCTGAGGACATCTTTCTGGAGTCAGTTTTTTTCTCTCACTGTCCCGGTCCTGGGGAGTCAAACTCAGGCAGTCAGACACCTTTTTAAATTTAAAAAAAAAAAAATCCTTTTAGATTTACATTATTTTAGTTGTATGGTGTTTTACTTGCATGCATGTTTGTGAACTGAGTGTATGCTGGGTGTCTGTGGAGATCAGAGAGAGATGCTGAGTTCCCTGGAACCAGACCTGGTACTCTCTAAGGGTAACAGATACTCTTAACTGCTAAACCATATCCAGCTTTAACTTGCCTGAATCCAGCCTTCAAACACCTGCTCTGAAATAGGGTAGTCTTCCTGCCTCAGCTTGGCAAGTAGCTGGGATTACGAGAATGTGTTATTGCACCTGGCGTGTATCTTTTAAATGGTTTTGCCGTTAACTAAAGAGGAAAAAATAGATATTTTCATAGCCTCATATTTATAAATGTGTTTTAACCTGAGAGGCACGTTGTGGGATTAGGAAGACATTCAGACCTGATGAAAAGTCAAGACCTGTAGTGTAATTCTCTCCTCTCTCCTGAAAGGATGGCTCTCCCCTCGGGTTGCTCGAATCCATTAGTATCTTAGGAATAATTGTGTTCTGTTAGCCAGTTGCCGCGTCTCAACTCTGATGAGGCCTGTCCTATAGTCCTCAGGTTAGACCCCGTTGTCATAGTGGTTCCCACTTAGCGTTTGCTGAGGGCCAGGTCCTGCGGAGACATCATCGTGGCTCTACCGTCAGTGTAGCTCTGCCATCGTGGCTCTTTCCCTTTATTCCAGGGAGGCTGTTTGAACAACTCAGTGGATGTCATCCTTCAGTGTTTTCAAAGCATAGTTAATAGACAGTTGTTGGGACCAGCATCCCACCGTATCCACTATACTGGGGGCTGAACCCAAGCCTCTTGTCCCTTAGGCAAGCCTCCTTCTTCCTCTGAACCATCTCCCAGCTGTAACCCAGCCTACCCTCCATCCTCTGCCTCTCTTTAGCAGTTTGCCTCCTGGCTACCAATTCTTGAAAACTGCTCTGTCTTGGGACTTGTTTTTCAAGACCCGCTGGAGCCCCTTTCTTACTCAGGGAGAGTTTTAAGAGCCAGAGTGAAAGAAATTACCCCCACACTGAGGGAACACGGTGTGTCTGCATCTTGGCTCATAGTGCCAGCTGGCTAAGCACACACGGGAGGTCATAGTGTAAGGAACGCACAGGGTTGATCTGCCCTGGAGTCAGATAGAGCAGGGTCCAGTCCAGCCGCTGTCCCTCTGAGTTGACACAGAACTTAGGGAGTTTATGCACAGGATGGCTGCAGAGGTTAAAATGAGCTGTCCAGGAGAGTTGTATATGGTTGATAAAGCTTCAAAGATGGCTGGGCAGGGTGGGGGGGGGGTGTAGGAGGAAGAGGGCAGATCTTAAGGGTAGTTGGAGAAGGTTCTAAGAGGTAAGACTGGAACTAGGTGGTAGAGTGGTGGAAGAGAGAGGGAGGTGTTAAGAAAGTTGAGGAAGCAGGTAGTGTGGGGTCACACTTGTGTCTCTGACCTTCCTGAGGCAAGCCTGGGCTCTCCATAAAGCCTTGTCTTAAAAACAAGACAGAGGAAGTGATCGGGAGTCGGGCAGGGAGTGGGATGTAAAGTGGATAAATGAAAGGAAGGAAAAGCAGAGCAAGACATCCAGATGTGTTGTACACCCCTATGGTCCCGATCCTCAGGAACTGGAAGCCAGAGGATCAGGAATTGAAAGCCCCAGCTGTGCAGTGAATTTGAAGCCAGTTGGGACTACAGGAGACCCTGTCTCAAACAAAAACAAACAACAAAACAGAGATAAAATAAGTTAAGGTTAGGAAAGGACAATTTTAAAGATCTTTTAAAATGTGCGTTTTGTAGACATTTAAAGCAGAGATGATGACTAGAATGTTTTGTCCAAATTGTTGATGGAGGTTCCTCTGTGTATTGGACATGCTGGACAGAGTCCAGGTTTCTAGCAAAACGCATTGTTCCCTAAGGCAAGTCAGTAACAGGTAGACTTTGATGGGCGTTTGAGCAAAACAGGAACTTGTGAGAGTTTAAGGCTGGTTTAGGCTGGGTATGGTGGGGTGTGCAGCTGAGGCAAGAGTGTCTCAAGTTCAAGGCCTACCTGGAATGTATGTGAGACCCTGCTACAATGTAAAAAGTTAAAGGAGTGTTGGGGGTGTGGCCTGATGATGGTGCAGTGTTTGCTTATGCCAAGCCCTAGGTTTTAATCTTCAGTTTTGCCAGTGAGTGTGTGTGACCCATGTAGTGCTGGTCTGCACATCTACCTATCAGATGTCAGCCACTTGTGGCCGTTCATTTCTTCATGGATGAGTATTTGATGCTGACTCAACTCCATCACTGAGTTAAAAACAAGGGTCTGCATGATGAAAAAGATGGCCCCAGCCAGCCCTTGTCCAGTTACAGCCTAAGGGAGAGACAGCTTAAAAGTTGTCATCAAGGCTAGGAGGAAGCCTCTGAGTAGCAGGTGCTTCAAAGTGGAAAAGGGGAAACTTCTTAGAAGTTTCCAGATAGGAGAGACAGGAAACCCAAAACAAGCAAACAGGAAATCACAGATAGGTATCCTGGTGGTTTGAGGTGGCTATAGGGATGAGAGTTTTGAGAAATTAATCTCCAAATACTAAAATATTAAATTATAGTCTCCTGTTGCTGGTTCACGTATCTCTATCAGAGGATGAATGTTTTTATGCAATGGTAAAAAAAAAGCAATTTGCACGATCTAACAAAAAAGGCAAGTTTGCTGGAGTCTCAAAGAGTAAGAGAATTCTCCTTTGAATGAGATTGTTACTCATCTGAGTTATTAGCAATTCAGAACAGTTCATCTGTCTCCCTCCTGCACTGAAGAAATGTCATCATTCTGCTTGGGATTTGATGGTATAATATGGCAAGCCCCCCCCCCAACACACACACACACACACACACACACACACACACACACACACACACGCGCGCGCGCGCTGGTGTGTGCTGAGACTCTAGCCTGGTGATCTGCTGTGTGGTATTGCTGGGGGAAAAGCTGGAGGAAGGATACTGTGTAACAACCTAAAAGGAAAAATCATTGCTACATTAAAAACAACATCCTTTCTTTGAAAGAATCAATTCCTCCTGTGTTTGTCCCATTTGTTAGTAAATTTACCTCCATAAAGCTAAGTCCTCCCAAAGCTTAACCACCTGTTAAGTCTTTCATAACTGCAACAAATATTCATTTCTGTTTTCTTCAAGTTCTGGGCACATTGGCTTGAAGAAGCCAATGACAATCAAAACTCTTCAGTTCCCTTTTCTTTTCATAAACATATTGCACCTGTGTATTGAGAGACTTAACATGTCTGTGACCGTACCCGTAAGTTACATAAGAGTTGAGAAATTGTGTTGACAGAGTTGTCAACCTCAGAGTTCCTAGCTGGGAAGCCAAAGGTCAACATGGCCCAGGTGGAAGTTAAGAGAGCCCCGACTGCAGTAGATCATCTGGCAGGCGTCCCCAGTCTGTAGCCGCAGGCAGCTGTGAGTGTGGCCTGACACAGAACCAAAGTCTTACTTACGTGTGTGTGTGTGTGTGTGTGTGTGTGTGTGTGTACACTCAATTTGCTACATTCTCAAGTGTAAGCTGTTGTAGGTGGCAACATCTGGTCACAATGTCAAGGGGTTGGACATTCTTGGCGCTTACAGGAGGAGCATGAAATAACGCAGCCAGACTGTAAAATAGTTGTGCCCAGGACGGAAGCCTCTAGCTGTGTTCTACCTCGGGTCAGCACAGTGCTGTGTGACAAAGGTTCATGACAGCTCAAGGCTGCCCAGCTCCCATTCTCACTCTTTCCAGAAGAGTTTTCGGAATGGCAGGCCTGCCTTTCTCCGTTTAACATGAACTCCTCAACTTGCAGCAAGATGGCTGAGGGCTATAATTATGGACTTAAAACTTATGAAGTACATTTCAAAGCCTGCAGTGTGACACATTTTGCAGAATTTAAATGTGTAGTGTCTTGTTCATGTAGTTATTTTGCTAAAAATATCACTGCGTGATCTAGGCTTACAAAGGAAAAGATTTACATCAGAATGCTGTGGAAAGTAGGGAGCAGTTTTAATCAGATTATGACGTTGGCAGTGCAGTTATTTGTAGTGCTGATAACGTAAGCGATTGCCAGCTACTCTTCACCCTTTTGCCTTCCAAAGTCCCAGGTACAAAGACCTTTGGTTATCAGTAATGTTATTTTACAGATACCTCAGCCATAGAATAATGGGGGTTTGGTTTTGTCACTTTTGAAGCCGTGTGATAACAGAAGAGGGGGGAAGGTCAATGCTATAGTTTAATAATAATATTGATAAAGGTGCTTTTTTAAAAATAATTCATTCTGCTTTCTTGGATTCAACTCATTTTGGTTTATTTGATAGTTGACATAAAATGAAGTTTCTCCTTTATTTTGATACTTCTTTTGCCTCACAGACAAGTAGAATATTAAAGTTTTCAGGAGCCTTTAATGCTGCCCTCTAAGTCTGGTCTTTTGTGTTTGTGTAGCTTGCACCATCTCTTCCGTTACAAGAAGATTTTGTTTATCACTGGAAGGCAATTACCCACTACTACATAGAAACTTCAGGTAAGCAGCGATCATGCCTAAGTTCTGCTTTAAGATGAGTTGTCAGTGATTTTATTGTTAACTTTGAACAGTTTTACCTTGGATTTGTCTTTTGGGGTCATTTAGAATGTAGCTTTTGAGTGTCCCCTGTGCTGGGCATCATTCTAGGCACAGAGGACTGGAGTGGTCAGTCTCTCACACATGGGGCCCTGTCCTGAGAAAGCTCACGGGGGAGGCACCCAGCAAGTGGGAATATGCACACAGTGTGTCTGAATAGTGTTGTGGGGAAGTGAAGCAGGCATGATGTGGGTAGTGGCAGTGGGTGTGGGGGTGTAGGGTGGGCAGATGGCTACTTCAGACTAGGGAACCACGATACCCTTTGGCCATGTTCCTCTGGGGAGGCCCTCACTCGAGCACTCCTGTCTACTGCTCCATCCCTCAGCCCCTCACTGGTGTTCTTAAGGAAACCTGTTTGAGTGCCTGATAAAAGATGATTCATGATTAAGTTTAGGAGCAAATGTATACATGTACAGACAGTATGTGGATTGCTCTCCTGAGGATTATTGTATAAAGAGACCTGAGAGGGAAATGTTTGGCAAAAGAGATTATGACTTCTTTAGTGTGTGGGTGGGAGGGAGGGACAAAGACCACGCTGGGTATCTTCTTCAAGTACTTC
>JANHMN010000003.1:182535981-182594580 GCA_030674055.1 Rhabdomys pumilio
TCAGTGTCCAGCACTGTGAGGCCGTGCATTCAGTGTCCAGCACTGTGGCTCTTCTATTATCTATTAACACCAGAGATGACGCTCAGAGGCAGACAGAGAGCTCGTCTAGCTGAATGAGGCCCAGGCCATGGTTCCCAGCACACAGCCAGAGAAGCCAGGGAGAGGGGAGGCCACTCCCATATGATTGCTAGGTTTTGTTCATTTGAGGTGGTAGCTGTGTGGAGCGTGATCTCTGTTCTGAAGAACTCACAGTCACACACTTCTTTTCAGAACAAGTCGAAGTCCCTGACATCCAAAGGACCTCTGAGCGTCATCTCAGAGGATGGCCCAAAAGTTCAGAACTCCGGGTCAGGAGACATCAGCCAGCCCCAGGAGCTGTCAGGTGCTTCTGGGGTGGAGCACATGGAGTCGGAGGATGAGCCCCCTCACCAGATGGATGACCTGTCTGCAAGTCTGGATGACCTCAGTGTCACCTCACTGCCAGAGGCCTCTGCCATCCGGCCAAACCAGGATTACAACTTAGTGAATTCTTTGTTGAACCTGACAAGAAGTCCCGTGAGTCAGCTTCTTACTCCCCTCCCCCCATACACACACGTGATTGCAATAATACGTATTTTAAAGTAGAAACACATTTGTTCTTCCTTTAATGAAAAACACGGAATCCTTTCATGTTGAATTCCAGAAGTACTGTGTGTGTTCTTTCTCAGGATGGCCGGATAGCTGTGAAAGCCTGTGAGGGCTTGATGCTCTTGGTGAGCCTGCCGGAGCCTGCAGCTGCCAAGTGCCTCGCTCAGAGCACCTGCTTGTGCGAGCTGCTGACCGGCAGACTCGCCTCCCTGTACAAGGCCCTACCTCAGACAGTGGATCCCTTAGACATTGAAACCGTGGAGGCAGTTAACTGGGGGTAAGCACTGTCCATTCTGTGTCCTAGAGGGGACGGCTTGAGACACTGTGCCTGCTTCTCAAAGTCCATGTCTCCTTTCCAGTGACTCGACTGTTTGGTTTTGAAAATATGGCACTACCAGGCATCAGTGAGTGGGATATTCTCATATTCAGTGGTGACAAAATGCTGTAGGAACAGCCCAGGACTACAGAGTCAGGCTCTGTTTATTTTGCCCACTGTGGGATTTATGTTAAGATCAATAACTGCTTGTTTTGTTAACAACAGAAGATTTAAAAGGCAGGATCTCACTCTGTCACCTTGGCTAGCCTCAGACTTGCTTTGTAGGTCAGGCTAGCCTCCAGTTCAGATGCACTTGCCTTTGCCTCAGGCATCACTTGCCCAGAAAAGACTGTCCTTGCTCCAGAGCAGGCTGAGGTGTGCTGTGCTGTGGACTCTCCTGTGTCACGCTTGCATCCCTCTCTTCTGCTTCTCAAGCTCACCCACTTTGTTCTTATTAGAAAAATAGGACTTGTGGCCTAGAGCGGCAACTCACAGTTCAAAGCACACACTATTCTTGCAGAAGACCAGAGTTTGGGTCCCAGCACCCCCATGGGGCAGCTCACGACCACTAGGGACCCAGGGACCCACTCTTCTAGCTTCCGGGGGAGCTTGCACTCACACACATTCCTACACATGCGTACACACATGCGCATACACACACATGTATATGTCTATACACACAGAGTCACACACGTCACACATGTACTCACACACACACTCATACACATGCACATTTCCATACAGTCACACAGGCACACACATGTTTACACACATATATGCACACATACATTTCTATACACACACACATTGCACACACTAAAAAATCCTTAATAGAATATGAATTTTGCATAACATTTATAAATTATTTTAAAATAAAAGCAACATTAAGAACTATGTACAAACTTGCCACCTATCAGCAGCCAAATATTTTCTTTGTGTTTAAAAGTTGAATAGTTATATGAATTGTTTGAGACTTTCCTATTGCATTCTGGTCATATTCACACCTCTCCCAACTCCTCTGAGATCCACCCTGCCTCCATCCCCACCCACTCAGTGGCCCCTTTTGCTTTAAACCCATTGAGTCCAGCCTGATATTTTAATCTATTTACCTATTGCCATTTTCTCTGAAGATGGCCACACTGTGTTTTGCTTAAAAGGTCATGAGCGCCTTGCAGGTTAGGGCAGAGGGAGCCTGTGCTTGGCAGACCTTCCGTTTCCTTCCTGCTCCTCCACTGTCTTTCAGCTGGTACCTTGGTCAAGCCCTGCCAGCTGGATTGTTCTCTGCATTAGGTTCCTCCCACTTCAGGGGTGAACTGATTTATGGCTTTTATTTGAAGAGACACCTCTTATCTGTGTCTCCTCTAAATCACTTCTGATTGGTATCCAGTGTTGCTCTGGGTATTGAATGAGCTTGTTCAGGGGCCTTCCTTCCCTGTGTCGATGCTTGCACAGCCTCACATCATTCTCTGTGTCACACAGGTTGGACTCATACAGCCATAAAGAAGACGCGTCAGCGTTCCCGGGGAAGCGGGCCTTAATTTCATTTCTTTCCTGGTTTGATTATTGTGATCAGCTCATCAAGGAGGCACAAAAGGTTTAAATTCTTTGTTGTTTATTGATAGTTTTTGTGTTTATTAAGTAAAACTTGAATCACTATTCCAAAAGTCTCTTGACTGTGCCTTAAGTGTTCAATGCAGTGCCTATAAACACTCTCGACGCTCTGCTTTGGAGAGATGTTACTTACTGGGATCTCTGCCTGGTCTTAGTTTTGGGGGTGGTACAGCAGCAAATAACTGTTTTTGCACAGGTCCCAGCTGGTTCCCAGCTCCATGTGGCACTGATGTCTGGTGAGAGTTCATTGTCTTTAGGCCCAAGTCAATTTGTTGGTGTTCACTGTGTGTTCTAGACTGCTGCTGTTGCTCTCGCCAAAGCCATCCATGAAAGGTTCTTCGTTGGTGTCATGGAACCCCAGCTGATGCAGACGTGAGTGTCCTCTCACCTTGCAGAATTAGCCATGGCGTGTCATTTCTGCTCACTGACCCCCTGTCTGCTCCTCTCAGCTCTGAGATGGGGATTCTGACATCGACAGCTTTGCTGCACCGAATTGTTCGGCAAGTGACCTCAGATGTGCTGCTTCAGGAAATGGTGGTCTTCATCCTCGGAGAGCAGAGGGAGCCGGAAACTCTGTCAGAAGTTAGCAGACATCCTCTAAGGCATAGGTTAATCGAACATTGTGATCACATATCTGATGAGGTAAGCCATGCTCAACTGTGCTGGACTTAGATTCTAATGTTTTTGTGATTTATTTTTGACGGCAAGAGGGGGTCGGGTGCTGGTGAGGGGAGGATGCTGGGGATGTGAGGGGTGGTGGCACATGTGTCTCAGTGAAGATGTAGAGGCCAAATTTTCCCTGTCCACCATGTATGTGTCCCCAGGATCGAACGCAGGTAATCAGGCTTGGCGTCCTGTACTGTTTGTTACCCAGAGAGCCACTTCAGTGGCCTCTGCTTGTGACCGTTTAAATGAGTTTTTCTTATGTGGCTCTAACACCCAACGGTCAGACTTGAGAAGGGCTCTTGACTTGAAGGTGTCCCCTCAGCTTCCATTGACTTGGTTTCAGATCAGCATAATGACCTTGAGGATGTTTGAGCATCTCCTGCAAAAACCCAACGAGCACATTCTGTACAACTTGGTCCTAAGAAATCTAGAAGAAAGAAACTATACAGAGAACAAACCTTTATGCCCGGAAGACAAGGACGTGGTGGAAAATGGGCTGATAGCAGGAGCCGTGTAAGTGCCTGCTCTGTGGGTGGCATCTCCCCAGCCAGGACATGGTTCTCCACAGGTGCATTAAGCAATGCCTCCAGCAGGTCACCCACCTCCTCATAAACGACAGGTGCTAAATATTCTCTAAGCTTTAGCAAAAGTAGTAGTGAACCCTTGAGATCGTTAATGTAAAACGGTAATTTGCATATTAAATACATTAATCCTTCTTTCTTTGTATTAGAAAAATTATATAGTATATCTCAGAAACTAGCAGAGAATCTTTTGGTTTAGAAAATATCATAACAAATGTTGTTTTTTATACATCATTGAATTAAACTTAGCGATCTGGAGGAAGATCCATTATTTACTGACATTCCACCAGATAACACTCTGCCGAGCCAAGAGTGGGTCTGCTCGCCCCGCGCCAGCCCAGACCATCCCAGAAATGATGGCAAGACGGAAGTGCATAAAGTCGTCAACAGGTGAGCCGCCGTGTGACTGGCCTGAATGTGTCACGTGTTCTGAGCCAGGCTGCACTGCCCCCTTCGGCTGTCACAGGAGTGCACTGTGAAGGCAGGTGTTGCCGGGTTATTGTCTTGATTGTGGAGCTGGGGACAGACAGCTGGGGGCAACAGTTGATACGAGGAGAAAAGACAGTATTTATAGAGAAAGAATTTCTGTTGAGAGCACTGGCCGGTCTCCATAAGAAGCTTCTGAGGTCAGCCTGTACCGAGACAGAGGAAAGGGAAAAGTAACTGAGACAGAAGTAAGGGCTAAGGGATTAGCTCTCACTGAGGCACTAAGGGATAGTGACTTAACGCTACATAGTTCATAGCTAGAGAAACAGTGACAAACTGCTCATTTCTCTATCTGTCTTTTTACGTTTTTTTAAAGTATCTTTTCATGGCAGTTTTCTCTTGTATCTTTGCTTTAACTCTGTCATTGCCTGGTCCTGGCAAGTGACATTAAAAACAATGGCATTTGGCTCAAATGTGAAATTATAGTCTATAAAAATATCTCAGGTTCAGTTACTTACAGTTTTTAAGATTAATAAATAAAGTAATCCATTGTGCCACAATCCAGAAATTGAGTCTGTTTAGGTTTATTTGTGTTACATACAGAATTAGCTGTTTTTTAATAAAACCTTACCTTAACCTGAGGTCAGAGCAGCCATTCATCAAAACCTGCCGTGTACTTTGATTTTTTAAGTCCCCCTTGCACTTGTTGCTGGTTAAGCTTGCGTGTAATTCCTCCCGTGGTGTGTGCGGTGCCGCCGTGGAGCGCCTTGTGCTCACCATGGCCCTTCCCTTCAGTTTCCTCTGTCTAGTGCCAGATGAAGCAAAGTCCTCCTACCATGTTGAGGGCACCGGCTACGACACCTACCTCCGAGACGCTCACAGGCAGGTAAGTGGCACTGCCAACTGACTTGGGGGTCTGGGGGTGTAAATGCACACGCATGTGTTACCCCTTCCCATGTACACTACTCTGCCCAGTTGCCAGCAACCCTTACTCCAGAGAAAGGCGTAGGTTCACCTGAGAAAGGAGACATGAGTCTGCAGGCACCGCTTGTTCATTTGTTCATTCACTCTTTCATGTTTCGAGGTCTCCGGTTCCCATGATGCCTTAAGTTTGCTTATGGCCTGGAGCTCCTGCGTCAGTCTCCCAGGTGCCAGGATCGCAGATGTGTGCCACCTACCTGGCTCTCAGGGACTAGTTTTTATTTTCACTCTATCATATGCTAACACCTCATTAAACACAATGAATAACGAATTACTAGAAAAATGAAAACAGCCGGGCAGTGGTGGCGCACGCCTTTAATCCCAGCACTTGGGAGGCAGATGCAGGTGGATTTCTGAGTTTGAGGCCAGCCTGGTCTACAGAGTGAGTTCCAGGACAGCCAGGACTACACAGAGAAACAGAAAAAAACTTGCAGTTATTTCAGTGTTAGACCTGGCCAGTATGAAACTGCGGTATGAAACTGCGTAGTCACGTTATGAGGGCCAGGAGAGCTAACTCCGTTTCCGTTCTTACCACTGGTGGTGGTCACAAGACTGAGGATTAGCACTGGCCTGTGGTTCACCTCTTGGAGAGCAGTGTTCCATCCTTTCACAGTGAGAGGCCCAATGTCTGTACGTTCTAAGAACAACAAGCTTGCTTGGTCATCTAATTTTACTTGTAATGATGATACATGTAACACCTTACATGAGACTTTGGCTCTGAACCACATGTTCTCCAAGTCTGCCCTAATGACTGATAAAAGGACCACAACAAGCCCTGAAAGGGATGACTTCTCAAAGTCAGATGCACCCTTTCCCCACCAGCCTCGACGGGCTCATGACAGTCCCCATCCCTCCTGCCCAGTTCTGACTCCTCGGGTACAGCTGACAGTACCTGAGGAAGTTCTGTTTCATCGTGGCTCGTTTCTCAGCTGCTCTTTAATGCTCCAAACGTTTCCCTCATAGTTCCGAGACTACTGTGCAGTCTGCTTACGATGGGAGTGGCCCGGGACCCCCAAGCCCCTGGAGAAGTGCGACCTAGAAGCAGCCTTCTTTGAAGGACATTTTTTGAAAGTTTTATTTGACAGAATGGGAAGAATTCTTGATCAGGTAATACATTGATCAGGTAATACATTGGAAGATCCTGAGTTTCATACGATTATGTTTGATAGATTGTGTTTCTGATAGATGACTGTCCATAGGTCGTGAGTGCCTACAGCTGATGTGCTAGCTCTTGAAGAAGGAGGGGCGTGTGTACGTGTGCATGTGTATGTGTGTATTCTGTCGCCAATACTTACATGTAGGGAAATATACTTTTAAGCCCTCCCTTATTGGGACTTCAGATTTCCTTTCCTTTGTCTTAAGGCAAGATTTTGAAAAGGGATGACTTGAAGTTTCTTTTCTCAAAAAAAAAATCCTTGTATTTATAAGTATGTGGTAAGTGAGAAAGCCGACAGTTGACCTTGGAGCCAGAAGTTAGGTTTTGGGTACCTTGTAACAGAATATGGTGGTGGGCACGTCTAATGTCCATAAATATGTCTTCCACCATGTGCCCAGCCATTCTCCTGAGGACAAGAAATTTAGTGGTTGGTTTTCACTGTGTCAGGGCATGGAAACAGAGAGTAGCGTCCCACTGTGCTTCTAAACTTGGGCCTGAATCACCTTTGCTGTCCCAGGCTGCCTTGCCTGTCTCTTCTAGGCAGTTAGTTTTAAGCCCACCAGTTTCCTTTGGCTGCTGGGGAAAAGAGAGCTAGCCTGGGTAAGTGGCTCCAGGAGATGTTCAGAGCTGCACCGGCCTCTCTAGTGCTGGCTTCTAGGACCAGCAGGCAGCAGTGAACAGCTAAGTTACAGAACCTTGTGATTCTACGTGCAAGAGGTGTCCAAGGAGCTACATTTACATGTTGAGTTATGGAAAGTAGACCTAAAATTATATTACTGTGTTGAAAAGTTCAGATACTTTTTTGTTAGGAGTTTGGGTTTGGTGTGTCCTCTGTGGTTCATAGTCAGAGCTGTACCTGACACACTGGTGGGTTGTGATGGCCTGCTGTAGGAAGCTGTCTCTCTGTGGGTACCCATGCCTGCTCTCTGTTTTAAGTCTCAGCACCATGGGTGAGGGCAGTAGCATCCCCCCTGGAAGTACAGGACATGAGTGCGTCTGCTTTTCTTCCTTACAGCCGTACGATGTGAATCTGCAGGTGACCTCGGTGTTGTCCAGACTCTCCCTGTTCCCGCATCCGCACACACACGAGTACCTTCTGGATCCCTACGTGAACCTGGCCTCTGGCTGTAGGTCTCTCTTCTCTGTAATTGTCAGGGTGAGTTCACTGATGCTCTGTTCTCTGGGATCAGACAGCTTATGACCAGCATGCTCATCTCACTATATGGAGTTAGTGTGAAGTAAGACATAGCTCCTGCTTGTAGGTAATCGCTATGCATTCTGAACCATTATAGAGCTACAGGAATTCATGGAAGTCATTAAACTATGGGCCAGAGAGATGCTTCAGAGGTTAAGAGCATTTGCTTTTGCAAAGGATGAGGAGCCCACAGCTCACTCAGCTAAGTGGACTGGCAGTGAGCCCCCGGGCTTGTCCTGTTACACACCACTGCTCTCAGCTTCCTGTGGGTGGTGGGAATCGGAGTTCAGGTCTTCATGCTGACACAGCAAGCCCGGTGCCCACAGAGCCGCCTCCCTAGCCCTCACATCTAATTTTGAAGATTAAATAGAAGTTGGTCATAGATGCAGTGACTGGGAAGGAAGGTATCTCAGAAAGAGCCCCTGTGGAGCTGAATTCCTCACTTCTATGTAGGTTGTTGGTGACCTGATGGTTCGAATTCAGCGAATTCAAGACTTCACCCCCAAGCTTCTCCTAGTCAGAAAGCGACTGCTTGGCTTGGAGCCCGAAGGCCCCATGTGAGTCAGAGTTTTGTAGACTTTTATCTGGAAATTCCTCTCATCTCAGGGTTGCACTGTTATTCTGATTTTCTGTCTGTTTTCTCCAGCGTTGACCACATCACGCTGCTGGAGGGTGTGATTGTGTTAGAGGAGTTCTGCAAGGAGCTGGCGGCCATTGCCTTTGTTAAGTACCATGCCTCGGCCACGCCATGAAGAACTCGGCCATGGGAGGATGAAAAGCCTTGTAAATGAAGTATGAGGCAGCTGCACAGAGTGTTAAGAATCCACTGCGAGACTGCTCTCTGCGAGGCCGATGTTGCTTTTGCTTCCTCAAGGCCGACATTGCCTCCACTCGCCCTGCCGTAATGACTGTATGATTGCACGTTGTTCAAACCCAGGAAACAATGGAACTTGAGGAGATCGAGTCTCCAGGGACTGAGAAGCTGCAAAACTTGCGATGTCAGGACTTGGCTGACATTTCTGTTCTTTTAATATCCTTTTAAGCAGCAACGCATTTTGACATTCTCTGGGACTCAAATGCTTATATTCTTTTGTATTAATAAGCAACAAAAAAAATCACTAATTTTATAACTTTTTAAGGTTGAGATTCTTATCATACAAAATATTTAGGAAAACTAAATGAGGAAAAACATCACTGAGGAACCATCAAAGGAATCTGGAGGAGAATCTGCATGCAAACAGCATCGACTCCTTCAGCTTTTGTAAGAATAACAATTTAATATGACAAAGAAATTCTTAATATATTATATATATTTTTAAAGAAATGTTCTTTTACTTCTTTGTGCACACAGCCATATTTGTGGTTGATTTTCGTGTGTGGCTCCCAGTTTATTTAAAGCTGTCATTTTTGCCACAGCTTTGGGTTTATGCTCATCGTTGGTAGTGTTTGCTAAAATAGTATTTTTTTAAGCTAATTAACACATGCTGGGTTGAGACCCCCTCCATTTCCTCTCTGAAAGTTGCTTTATGAAATTGCTTTATGACTGACCTCTTCACTGACGTGCTTTGGCAGTGTTAGCGGGACCGGCTCTAGAGTGAGCGGCAGTCGGCGTGCCGAGCGAGGGCCTCTCAGTGTTCACTGTTCTCTTTATTAGGTTCAGTCCTTTGTCTTACATGATTCTAAAGAGATCTTTAAGTCTCTTCATGTTCAGTTTACACCTTAAATGATGTAAGGAAACAGCGTGTGTGAGTGGGACGGATGCAGGGATGTCTCGGTTAGCCAAAGTGCAGGGGACAGCTGCAGGACACAGGGACACCTTGTCCCCTTGTCCATCTGGTCTCTCGGTGACGGATGCCAGTCACTCAGCTGTGGTTCTGGAGCTCGTGCCCTCGTCCTTACTGAAGTGTTAAGCAATGCACTTTCCTCTTCACCAGCCATGGGGACAGTCACCAGCTGGGGGCGTTACCCCGTGGCTCAGAGCTTGTCTGACACCTTGCTCAGTCTGGTTTACTAGTGTTTCAGATTCATTTTATAGCTCAGTTTTGCTACTTAGGAACAAAATACCAGAAGATGAAGAACAGCCTCGGCTCCAGAATGTTAAAATAACAAAGCCACTCTATGTTTCTAACGCACACGATGTAAATCTTTCTCTGTTCTTCAAGAAATCCGTTAAGACAGACCATAGGAGAACCATAGCAGGAGGGAGGCAGCGGTCCCCTGCGCGGCCTTCCTTCCATGGCTCTGAGCGTTAAGCAGTGGTTCCCTTTGTTCTATTTATTGACTAGTTTCTGCAGGAATCCCCACAGCTCCTCCATCTTGAGATGTTGCTACCATCTACTTGATAGTGTATTTGAGATAAGGTGTTGAGAGGTATCAGGAATCTCTTAATGCTCCCATAGTGCTCTGTGGGTACCAGTGGGGTGAGCTCCAGACCAAATACTCATCCTTCCCTTCACGGCTGGACCTGTGGTAACCCACGTGATGAGCTTGGCAGAGCTTTACCTCTGTGTGTTTGATGCCCCTGAGGACACGCTTTTCCTAAGCTGTCGTAATGGCCTTGCCCTGTAGCCAGCTAGCATTACCCTGTTTCTCTTCTAAGTTTAATTTCTTTTTTCATATTTAATTCAGACCCAGAGTCAGCGCAAGTCATGAAACTGAGTTTGAGTTGATTTAAAGAAACCACAAGCCACATCTAAGGTTTTTCTCACAGTCTCAGAGAGTACAGGATTTCTACTGACTGTGTTGGGTGGGAAGTGGCTGCCATTGCTGAGTTCCAAACTGAATTCCGGCCTGCTTCGCGTTCGTATAAATAGGAAATAAGCGTGCACATCTTTTTTTTTTTTTTTTAACTTCCTAACAATGTACTCTTTGGTTTATTTTCAGTAATGAACCATCTTTCACTTGACAAACTCAGATTTGTCTTCGCCAGTCTTTATTGTAATGCTCACATTAGTGTGTAATGTTCTCATATTATATCTGTGCAATATAAAGCTGTGAGTGGATTCATAGCTTTTGGCCTAACTGTATATTATTGCGTGTACATGTGTGTATATAAATGTGTGTGTATATGTACATATATATATATATATCTATAAAAGGACCAAAATCCTTATAGCTTGCTTACACTGTTGCTAATGTAAAGATTGTTACATTTAATTTTACAGGGCACAAATTATAGAACTAATTCACATTTTTATGGTAATGTCTCTATAAGTTATTACATTAACTATATAGTTACCATTGAATTATGAAGTTTACGTTGTAACAGAAGAAGTTACGGTGAAATGCCAAACCCACAAGCTATTGTAATTTTACATTTTGGGTTGAACAATAAAGTAAAATATGCATGTCATCGTAACACTTAGATAATCATCTTCTGGGCCCTGTAAGATACTGTCACTGATACTCTGTTGGCCTCCTGCCTTGTTTACATTAAACAGGATATTTGGCATATTTTTCCACGAGCACCATGTAGGTCACTAGCAGTGTTCTGAAGGTCTGGATTCCTGGACCACTGATGAGGAAGCTCTTGAGGTGACTGTGTGCCTACTGTCCCCTCCAGGCAGGTGGGGATCAGCTTCAGCTTTTGTGCTAACAGTGCATGCAGGACAAAGAGGGAAATCAAGAAAATAAATCAATGTAACTTAAACCAAATATTGTCTTACGTTTTTGTAGAATTGTAACTGAAAAGGTTTCACCCACTGCTAAGCAGGAGATTGTGATTCTTCTTAGCATTGACAGCTTTCCATGGATACAATGTACTTGGTCACGTTTCAATCCACTACCTTGTCTCATTCCCAACCCACTGGCTGACACTTCCTTCACAACACAACCCTCCTGGGTTTTGAGCCGTCTTGATCTACTAAGATTAGACTTGCTGGCACGAACATGTGAGGGTGTAACTTTTACTGCACTTTAGCAGAGGCTACACCACTGAAGGAAGTGACCCACCAGCCATCCACGTGGCTCCTTGGGGAGAGTGAGAAGTGTTGACAGGCCTGTGTTGTGCAGAGTCCCAGGTGTCGTCATATGGTCACTCTGGAGACAGCGATTCTCTTCACCCTAGCGATCGAAAGGACACTACAGCCATTGAGTCCTGTGGTTCCCCTTCATAGGGAGAACATCACGTGCCATCTGTGGGAGAGCTCGTCACCCATCTTTCCCCTGATCAGTTTAACGTGTGATTTTCAGTTTCTTCCTTGAGAGTCATGGCCTTAGTCAGCGGCCCTCAGCCTTCCTAACACTGAGACCCTTTAACACGGTTCCTTATGCTCTGCGCCAACCATAGAATCATTTCATTGCAGCTTCACGACTGTAATTTTGCTACCGTTACGAATCATCATGTCAGTGTCCGATACGTAGGACATCTGATATGCCTGATACCCCTGTGAAAGGGCCATTTGACCCCGAGGTTAAAACCCGCTGTCCTAAAGGAAGATGTCCTAAAGGAAGAATCTTAGGGACGCTGTCCTGTAAATACTGCTTCTAAACCTGTTTTCCGACATTACAAAAAAACATTTCATTTAAGCTGATATTCAAAACACACTATAGACTTACTTGCTTGAGTATTTGCTCAAATACCTTAGTTGGAAATGGGGTGGGGGTAGAGGACAAAATACATAGACACATATAATGAGAATCCATGTCTCTTGGTCTTTTCAGTCACTGTCAGCCGAATAGCTTCAGGAGGAAATGGAGTTGTCAACCGGAAAGACCGGGCTTGTTTGCTAATGTGACAAGAGCCCACGACCTTACTTGTCTCTATGAAAGCAGCATTTGAAACCATGCAGCCACGATGCAATCTTGTCTGGCAGTTCCTCAGAAAGCTGGGAACTGATCTGTCTTAAGGTTGACTAGGCCATACTTGGGCATATACCCAAAGAACACTTCACCCTACCATGGAGGCGCTCAACCATGTTCAACTGCTGCTCTGTTCATAATACCCAGAAACTGGAAACAGCCTTCATGTCCATCAACGGACAGATGGACAATGAATGATAGACACCAAAGCGTCCGCCTCAGGTGCCACTCCAGTGGAGGATATATGATGCAGAGATGGGAAAGATGGGGTACAGGGTGGAGAGATGGGAGAGAAGGCAAAGCTGAGGGGCCATACTCTGTGGAGAAATACGGAACCCGAGAGTCCACAGCAGTGAGGAGCAGGCAGATGTGAGAAAGTCATGGTGAAGTTTTGGCCTGGGCTGCTGCCAAGAGCTATGGCTGGATCCATGGTCCTGCTCCATCTGAGGTCTGTGTTGATGTCTCTGACCCGAGTTACCAAACACAGGCCAAGCCAGTGTCTGCAGTCTGGGCTACCTCCAGAGACCATGTGGATATCTGAGGGCACTTCAGCCAAGGGGGAACATGCTGATCTGAGTAGCCTGCCATGCCACCTAAGGCCATGGGGACTTCCAGCCCAGGCTACTGCCAGGGGCCATGTCTGGGTTTGGGGTCTGTGTTTTTTGGGTTTTTTTTTTTGTTTGTTTGTTTGGTTGGTTGGTTGGTTGGTTGGTTGGTTGGTTGGTTGGTTGGTTTTTCGAGACAGGGTTTCTCTGTGTAGCCCTGGCTGTCCTGGAACTCACTCGGTAGACCAGGCTGGCCTCGAACTCAGAAATCCGCCTGCCTCTGCCTCCCAAGTGCTGGGATTAAAGGCGTGCACCACCACCGCCTGGCTTGGGGTCTGTGTTGATGTCCCAGGCCTGTGTTAATACAAAGGCCATGAAGATGTCCCTGGTCTGGACTGCCTTCTGAGTGACTGTGTTGAACCAATCCTGCCTTTCACTGGCTACCATGACCTCAGCCCTAGCCTGGGCAACACAGTAGAGCTGACCCTGATGGCAGGGAGGGGGTAGATGGGTGAGGTTCCCCCTAGAGTGTGAGCACAGGAGAGCTGGACCTGCCCCTTGTCTGCCCAGAGGTCCTTGGGGAGAGAGAGATGTACCCCACCTCCAGCATCACCTGTGGGAGGTGGAAGAGCTGGCTCTGAGGTCATCAGAGCAGGAGAGCTGGTCCTGACCTTCTGGGGAAAGCAGGCCCTGTACCTCACCTGGGCAGCACAGTAGGTCTGGTTGTGGTAGTGAAGGCACAGAGGAGAGCACGCCAAGGACACTACAGAAAAGCTGCCACTGCTGCCCCTTGCCAGCTTCAGCACTGGGTGAGCTAGCTGGGGCAGTGCTGGAGAGCTTGCTGTGGGGTTGCAGGTTCAGGAGAGCTGCCAGGCTGACCAATCCAGCTACCACCCAGGCCTAGATCCTTGGCTTTGAGTTGACCCACGCGTGTGAGCGATCTACATATCATCTATCTATGAACTTCTGGAGCATGTGAAGGGGCCAAAGCAGCAGGATCTCCATGACACAGGGCATCAGCAGGAGATCCGAGAGAGTCCCAGTGAGCATTCAGTATGGATGATGAGCAGAAGCCAGAGACCTCAAAACAGACCACTGCAATGAATATTTGCAAATGAAGTACGGCCAGAAGGGTGTCTATCTTACGGGACACTCTGCAGCTTTCACGTCAAGGGTGGGAGGGGTTGTGTTATTTTTATTCAATCTTACATTCTTTTGAGGGAGAGGATGCAAGGGCAGGGCAGATCCAAGGGGTCGGGGAGATGAGTGGGATTGGGGTACATGATGTGAAATTCGCAAAGAATTTTTAAAAGGTCTTTTAAAAACGAAATGGAATTTTCAGGTTAATGGATGGGACTAAAAAATGTCTTGAGTGAACTACGCCCAACCAAAGAGAGATGAATACAGTGTATATCTAGTTCTATGTGAATGTCAGCTGTTAAGTCATTATCAGCAAGCCACACTCCATAGAGCCACAGAGGTGAGGTGGGGGGAGAGGGACTCAGGGAGGGAGGGATCTCCCTAGGAACAGGAAACAGAATAGATAGTTAAAATTGGGCAGGGGCTTGGGGGAACCGAGATGGGGAGATCAAATGGAGGGGGAGGGGAGCTGGAGAGGAGGGAGGGACAGCTAAAACTAAGGGCTATTTGAAGGCTCACATGGAAACCTGAGGAGAAACCAAGTAACGAGGAGACAGCAGCCACAGCTGGACATTTCCCATCATCAAGAGATCCTTCCAGTACCTGGAATGGGTTACATTTATCTGAATTGGCCAACGAGGTCCCATGAGAACCGCAAACAACCAGACCTTTGCCAAGGCTGTTGGTGGCTCTTCACAAAAAGATGGTGAGGCCCTAATTTCTGAAGACAACACATACACAACTCACTGAACACCTACCTAGAGCCTTCACCCCTATGAACTAAATGTTCGTGGTGCTGGAAGGTTCTCTGCACACTATCAAAGGAGAAAGGCGAATACCAACACAGCCGCAAAGCTTTTGGTATGCAATGGTACTGCCTGCGAGATGCATTGGTGGAATAACACAAAAGGTTGTGGAAATAACCAACCAATATCTGATTTAAGACACAGTTCGTGAGATGGAGCCCATACCTAATGCTGCTTAGATAGCCAAGAACTTGAAGCTAGACAGTCCAGGAACGTAGGGTAAAACCAAGTATTAAGTGTTCTATTAAAGGAACAGCAATAAAATGCCTTGCTCAGCATCAGAGAGGCCTCCTGCAGCAAATGGGAGCAAACACAGAGACCCACTGCCAGATATTATACAGAGAACACTCAGCCCAAAAAGGGAGGTCTCAATCAAATTCCTCCCCTTGGGGCTCAGGGAACTCTACAGAAGAGGAGGTGGAAAGAGTAAAAGCCAAACAGAATGAAGGACACCAAAGAATCAAGGCCTTCTAGATCCAACAGGGCTGGAGCACAGATGAAACCATAGAGGCTGTGTCTGCACAGGGCCTTTCATGGATCTGTACCAGGGGAGGTCCTAGAGCTGAAAGGAGAGGTGGACACGTGCCCCCATCCCCAACCTAGAAGCCATCTCCAATTGATAGCCACTTGCAAATGAAAAATTCGTTTTCTCCAAGGGAGTCTCACTGAGGAAACATAAGAGTAGACTGCATACCCAGCACTAGCTGGGCAACAGAAAATGAACTCAGTGCTATCTTAGACATTTTTACCCTACAGGTCCTTTACATATGGATAATGGCTTCCAGTTTTGTGCTTTTATAGAATTTCTGTGTGAGAACATGTATGTACATCTATACATATTTCCTGTGCTTTTTCTTTGGCTCTTTTTCTTGCTTGGCTGTTTCGTCGTATTCTGATTGGTTTGTTTTTATCTAATTACATTTTATTATTATTCCTTAGATGCCTGTTTTCTAAGGTGAGACAGAAAAGGAATAGACACAAAGGGGGCCGGGGGTTGGAGAAGTTGAGGGGAAGGGAAACCATAATCAGAATATATTGTATGAAAAACTCTATTTTCAATAAAATAAAACAACAATTTAGGAAACCATAACTGGATCCCCAATCTAAAACCCATCTGCACTGCTGCAAAGTGTCTCACAATGTTTTACCTGGAAACTAATAATCTTAAAAGAATCTGAAGAATTCATATAAACATTTGAAACTCACCTTTTTGCTGGTGGAAAAACTGTAGCTTTTTCTTAAACTGAAGAACGATCAAGCAAAAGGCTTTCTACAATCATGACCTTTGGGATTTTGTCATAGAGAAAGCAAATGGCAACCTAAAATATTAAAACCAAAAGACTTAACTGGACTAAATGGGGTGGAACACCCAGGCCAGCATGCTGGTGAATGCCTGTGACCTCAGGACTTAGGGAGCAGAGGATAAGGATCAAAAGTCCAAGTGAAACATGGACTTGAAAGCCAAGGATGGGATAAAGCCAGTACCAATGCACTTCCCTCAGCTGTGCAGCGGAAGATTTAGTTTAGACCAAATGGCTGCAGACTGCCCCCTTTCCCCCTCCTAAGTATGCCCTGGAAAACATTGTTCTCAGTGGAGGTAGGGGGATACACATATACAGTTAAAAGAACCAACTGGTGCTGATAGAAGTGAATGGGTTAGGAAAATCCAGAGGCCAGGTGTGGGCATGTGCTGTGGACAGGTGCAGGGTATAAACCTCCCCGAGTAACAGTCTACCAGGCCACCTGTCAGCAATGGAGAAAATGATGTCACTTTTCTGTCACTCTTCTTGAGTATGACAAGGGGCTTCCTGCCTTCCCACATATGACATTAAGGATGGAAAGGAACCTGTAGTGTGCCGCATAATGTCATGCCATGACCTTACTTTTCCTTGTGGTTAGATTAGTCAGCGTGTCTGGGAACTCTCACTAAAAAGAAAAACAGCATTAAGGTATTGATTCTTGTCCACAGACTGATCAAATTGTCACCAGGAAGCAGAACCAGCTGACCCCCATGTACTAAATACTGAAAGGTATAGAAAACTTATGAAAAATATAGAAAGTTTTTATGACCTCTAGACCTGAAAAAAAGAATGCAGGTTCACTAGTTCAAGGAATTGGAACTAAATATAAGATTTTGGGTCTTCATTGCCCTGGGATACATTCCACATTCCAGGAGGGGTACATTATCCCTGAATCAGGGGACACTTGCTGGATTAACATTCAAGAGAGGAAGGGAGGTACTAATTAACATTCCTTAGACCTCAGGGAAGAGAACCCACCTGTTGGTGGGGAAGTCCCAAAGCAGGAAGACACATTCCTGGCCACAAAGAAAGATGCAAGTCATCTGGGTGGTTCCAGGAACTAGCTAACTTTCCACTGTTTTTATGTTATGTTTCCTTGGTTACCCCTTCACCCCCCTCTCCCGTTTGTGGGTTCTCCTATATAAGACTGCCCCTGACCATGCTGTCTTGTCAATTCCTCTGCCCCTGTGTGGGTTACAAATTGACCATCAGTCGACTGATCCTGAAATATACCTCTTGCTGTTGTATCAAGAATGGTGTCTTATGAGTTATTGGGTGGCCATGAATTCCTGAAACTTGAAGGAGGTCCTCCCTTCTTGGGGGGGGGGGGGTCTTACAATATTACTGTGGCTTCTGTTCTTGTGTCAAGAATTGAGGCTTAGGCAGAAGCATACATGTCTGGATTTATATAAATGTTATTTCATAATGGTCAATAAATATGGTGTCCAAGTGGTTCTTTGTTTTTAAATTGTTATTCAATATATCTTGATCCAATTCTTTCCCTTCCCCCAGTTTCCCCAGCTCCTCCTCTTGTCCACATGAGTCTTAATATATTCTTTCTAGAGACGTACTGAAGAAGACAGGGATGATGCTCAGGGTAGAGCCTCCAAACTAGCCAAGAACGTGTCATGTATCTAAGAGACCATTCTTGTACCATTAAGAAATTATAACTTCATCTTAACAATTATACATATTTCTACGAATAGGTTATGGCTGCGCAATAAATCCTAGCTAATCCTCCCTGTTCCAACAAAACCACTACTTTTCCCTAGAAAGACAGCCCAATATTAATCTCACTTCCCAAGCCCAGGGAATAGGGGTGCTGACTCTTCATTAACTTCTTCAAGCTGATTATGGGTGTTGAGATATTAGAAGAGGGGCAGGGGGAAGAGTAAATTGATAAGCCTCTGTTCAGATTTTGATGTTACACCAACAATATCACACTTTACAGGATCAAGAAAATCAAGATTATAAAGATACTGAAAAATGGGTTCTATGATTAGAACTCCTACATCAGAAGAAATGGGAAAATGAAAAAGTTAAAAAATTTCAAAAACTCCTAACAGGCTGAGCAGAACCAAGAGTGCAGGTCAGCTTGGCTGTGAACTCTGTGTTTCAGGCACTTGGCTGACCACAAGATAGATGGTTGATTATGAATAGGCTCTTTGAGAATAGCCTATATAAAATGTTCCCCATGACTGTCACAAACTGAATAATGGGTTGGGACTTTCCACAGGTACTCTCCAATAACCCTCCTTCACTCCCCCTGGGTTGTGGTTTACCCCCTAAGTTGTGATTTTTGGCTTTAAATTCCATCTGTCTCCAAAGCCCCGGAGTCAGACCCCACTGCCCCTGCATGGGTCATGGGTCTTGACCTCAACATGTTGATCGAAATATACCTCTTGCTGATTACATCAAGTTCAGTGTCTTGTGAGTTACTAGGTGGCTGTGAATTCCTGAGGCTTGGGTGAGGTCCTCCCTTTGTGGGGGCTTTACACTGTCAAGGTTGAGAGCTGTCACCAGAATTGCAAACTTGAAGAGCTAGATGTGTGATTCAGAAGAGCAAATGATGGCCTCAGCCGAGAGGAGGGACAGCATCACAGGGACTTCCAGGTTGCCACTGCCTCCAGCCAGTAATTGATGAGAGAGCAACCATAAAACCAGTGTCATGGTGACACAGAAAATCGAGAAGACACACAAATCTCTAGTGTGGATGGAGCTATACCTCAAAGCTGGAAGAGCTTCTCCTATGTATCTCTCATTCTATTCTCCAGTAGACCAGCTTGGAGGGTCTCAATTAATTAGACTTGTCTAGAGAACCCTGAACCGGGGTGTTCTAGAAGCAAAAAAAAAAACAATGATGTAACATTTTTCTTCTGAGACCTCAATTCCATTGCTATTCTCAGCAGCATAGGCAGGCAGAGGACCTGTGGCTCTGAGAGTTTTGCCAGCTACTTGGTTTCATTCTCTTCTAGTAATGCTTGGTAAACAAACAGTCCTTTCCTTCAGTACCTCGGTGTTGAGTTCTAACAGATATGAAATCGAGGAAAGCAAATACTTGCTCTTGGGCTCATGGTCCAGAGCTCTTGGATTCCTATACAAAAGTGGTTTGATCCTACAAAGGCTTTGTTTCCCACAGAGTGATACTGTGTAACACAGATCAAGGGAACCTTTCCCTGAACACGGTGCTCGCAGGTTCATGTGAGACTCGCTAGAATCTGGGTTCAGAACCACACCCTAAAAATAAAGGCTGTAAAGGCAAGTGTGTGAAGCAATTTCTGGATGTTTTTCTTTGAAATTTGACGTTGAAATAAAAATATTTTTCACAGCCCTTAATGGCTGACGTCTCTTCATGTGCAGCATCTAACAATTGATATTCATTGAGTTCTTCGAGTTCCAGAGAAGCTGATATGCATCTTGCAGAGCGGTGTTACTCATTATCATTTTTATTTCAATGGGAAGAAAAGATGAGCGAAGAGTGATTAATTTGACACAGATAATTCCGGCTTGAGCATTTCAATCTCGACACCATTTTAAGGTCTTCGTGTTATTAAAAGTTCTTTGTCCTCATTTTGCACTGCTTTTTGCTCTTGCTGTCCTTTCTGATACAAAGCCGTTGCATGTTGGTCCTTTTTCTAAATCTGTGTCAGCATGGTTCAACTACCATGAACCTCTTGGTTAAACATATAAATGCTCCATTTTTCTGTCGACTCGTAAACCTTGCCAGTTTCTCAGCCGCTATGTCAGGCCATTTTCTACAAAGTCTCCAGATGTGCCTGTGGCACTGTAGAAGCTGCTTCCTAACTCTTAACAGTCACTGCCTTTTTTTTTTCTTGAGGTTATGCAGCCCTGGGATTGTTCCTTTACCAATGTTGAAGCCTGCCTTTGTTCCCTGCCCACCAACTATTTCATATCACTGCTGTAATATGACTACCAGTCATTGATGCAGAAATATACCTTGACTCAGAGCAGGGTGATGCTGACCACACACCGTTATGTTCTGTATGTTCTAAGGTTTGTTGATCTTAGGAAATTCCACCACTATAAGCCTCATGTAGAACTCATCAAAGGCCAATATAAGCTGCTTTGTCTAAAATGGCCCGAGTCAGGGCCAACCATGGGGCAGTACTTCCAGCACCTGCGTATGAGTTCATTGCGGTTTTTGCATCTTTAGCCTTTATAAGCTGACCCCGAGAACTATCCACCACACAGTTTTGAGCTGTTGCCCTGGTTGATCAGTCTTGAGGTGTGCTTCCTTTTTAACTGAGATCAGTGTCTGTGTGGTTTGTGGGGTGACTCCTGGACCCCAGTGACTAATGTGCTTTCTGCTTGGCTTTTTCGGGGATGAAGGAAGAGGAACCTTCCTTTGAGTTTGTCTGTCAGGATCACCTCAGCAATGGGTTCACAGAGGGTGGTTTAAGTCTCTGAAACATCAGGGCAGCATGCATCTCTGAGTCCCTTTAGATAGCATCTCCCTCTAGAATCCTGTAGTGCCCCCCGTACTGACAACAGCTTCCTGGGTTATTTCTGATGATGTCATCAAAAAGTCTTTCATTTAGCTCATCACCACCGAGGTCATAAATTTTCATGTTAAATCTCCTGCTGGAATCTCTTCTGTTGTCTCTACAGACCTAGCCCTGCTCAGTGTCAGATTATTCCGCTGTTGGCTGCTGGGCTGTGCAGGAGAGCCTCCTTTCCAACCCCAGTGCTTTGCACGGACTCTAGAGACCTTGATAAATCATTTCCCACTCAGAGTAAAGAGGTTACCACCTGGGTCCCAGGATTTATGTTGGGCATATGTATGTATGTATGTATGTATGTATGTATGTATGTATATATGTAGGTAGGTACCACATCTTATCTTCCTGCATCTGGGGATTATTTTTCTGCATTAATGTACATTCAATATCAGCTCATTTGACATTGGCTACCAGTAAGCATATATTTTGTTAAATCAACCAAGAAAAACCGGTGATACTTCCAACTGTAAGGAACCACCCATTAAATCCAGACTCCCAAGTTTGTGCATTCAACTTAATAGCTGTCCAAGACTCCATTCCCACAACAAGCCTCGGGCTGCTGCCTATACAAATTAATCAAATGCTGCATTTTTTTTTTTTTTTTTTTAGTATAAGCTAATTTTTCTGTCGTTGGACTCTCCTTTTTCTCACTGGAATGGAGATCTGTCCCAGTTATAGCTCTAAAAGCTAACAGCACTCATTGGCAAAAAAAGAATCGGGCTTTAGGAATCTCAGCTTCATTTGAACCTTCCCAGCTGTGGCATTCAGATGTGGTTTTCGGAATGCCTTCTAGATAACGGCCTTGCACAGCAGTGTTATGGCTATGCCGAGTCCAATTTACATCATAAAAGTCAGACTAAGTCTCTTGGGTCTGTTTCTATGTAAAATTGGTCTTTGCTGCTAAAAACAAAAATGAGGTCACCTAAGGGCTTCCATAGAGTGTCTCTGGTTCTTTGTCATGGGCTTAACTGTAGCAGCTGTAAACTGCCAGTTGGCTGAGGCCTTTCTACTCCACTGTACCTCAGAAACTTCTCTGGCTGCTGTGAACAAAGTCATAGTGAAATGTAGAGGAGAAAGGGCTTATTTGGGCTCAGTGTGAAGGCAAACAGTCCAGGGAGGTAGGAGCAGAAGACTGGTCAGATTGTATCCACATGTTGTATCCAGTGTGTTCATACTGTATCCAGCGTGTTCAGATTGTATCCACATTCAGGATACTATATGAATGCTTGTGCTCCACTGGCTTTCTCCTCCTCATGTAGTCCAGGGTAGTCTCATATAGTCCTTGTGTAGTGCATAGACTGGCACCACCCACAGTTAGGATGGGTTTTCTCACTTCAACCTAATCTAAATTAAAAAAAAATCCCTCATATGTATTCTTTCATCAATATGCCAGAAGCTTGGCCCTTTGGCAGTTCTAGATCTTATCAAGTAGAGAATAGTAACCATCACACATTTCCTGGTATTTATAGTTACCTATATAATGTGGACATAATGGCAGATATCTGTAATCCCAGCACTAGGGAAGCAGAGGCAGGAATATCAGGAGCTCAAGGCCAGACAGGAGATCTTGTCTCAAAAACAAGAAACTGGTCCTCACATAATTGTGGATATATTTAGTATAGTTGGATAAGCAAGGGACAGTAATGGTGGTGTCTCTTTTCATTCTCTGTTTGTATATGAGAAACTGTACCATCTTACCAGCATTCCCTCAGTAGCTACAAGGCTTCCATTTCAGATGTTTGGCTCTGTTTCCAAAGGAATATGATACTGATGAGTCTGAAAGACGTTATTCCTTGGGCTGAAGAGATAACACAGTGGGTAATCTGTGCCATGAAGTGTGCCATGGCCTGACTATGGCTCCTTAGCATCATATGAAGGCCAAGCATAAAGCCTGCAATCCCAGCACTGGGGAGGTGGAGGCAAGAGGGTCCCTGGGGTGTTGAGTTCAGCTCCACAGTCAAGTCATAGACCATGTCTGAAAAAATAAGCTGGACAGCAATAGAAGAACACACCTTCACATGCATCTCACCCACCCCACATATGAACACACTCATGCACACACATACAAACATACACTACACCATACCACACTACAGAGACACATACACACATATATACACACACACATGCCACATCTATACACACACACATGCCACACCCCAGACAGACATAAACACTCACACATATACATATGCACCACACACACATACATATATAAACATACACAAACACATATACATGCTATATTACACAGACATGTACACATACACACATCTACACACATACATACATACACACACAAATACATATACATGCCATACTATACTACAGACATATATACATATACACACACCACAAACACACACATACACCACACACACCACACAGACCACACACATATACACACACAAAGTTATTAAATGCAGCATTATTTCTGTGTCAGTACTGATGTTCATGATAAACATTGAAAACTTAAAAATCCTGTAATGACCTTGAAGCTCAGGCAATGTTATTTCACTGTCTTTTCTGTATTAAAATACTAAGCTGCTGATAATAAACATTTGTGATGAACTGCACTCTCTAACTTAAGTTGGCATCCCTTCATTTTGAAATCACCAAGAGACAAAAGCAGTAGAGATGATCTGGGCTTTTCTAGGCCCGAGGCCCCTGTATATAGATTTTTGCTTGCCTTCTGACAGAAATGGTTTGCTTACATCTGTACAGATGAGAACATAATTACTGTAAGGCGGGCGAGCCCACGTCTGCTCTGTGCACTCACATTTGCTCTGCAAAGAGCAGCATGTGTGTGTGCCCTCAGCTGCGTCCTGGAAGCTTTGCTGCCTGCCTCAGAAGCCCGCTTGCATTAAACATGAGAGCCAGATAAGTGGGGTTGCCATAGGGAATTGCAGGCAGCTCCACACCACCTAGAATGAGCTTTGTTCTGGTTGTACAGTGCTTCCTGGGCTGAGGAGAGCTGGGGACAAGTGTCTCCCAAGCTCTGGGATTACAGGTCCTCACCACCACATCCATTTCAAGCTGCGCTGGGAATTGAACTCAGGACTTCATGCATGCTAGGCAAGGACTTTACCGATAGAGCTATAGCCCAGCCCTTGATTTTGGCGTGAGGTTTTTTTCCGAGGAAAGCAGTGGTTGAAGGATAGCTTCTCCTTAACACCTCCAAGAAGAGCAGGGGACAGGCTATGAGCGTTCGCCTTGCCTGTGTGTAGGACGAGAAACTCCCTCTAAGGAAGAGTGAGAGCAAGAAGCGAGAATGCACGAGAAGTTTTCAAGGTAGAAAGGTCGAGAGAGAAGAAAGGCACTGAAGCAGGAAAGCCTGAAGTGGACCGGGAAACAGCCCTGGAACTTTCATGTACGCCATTCCCTGCTCTGTGTGCGTGCGTGCGTGCGTGCGTGCGTGCGTGCGTGCGTGCGTGCGTGCGTGGTTTGTGTGTAGCACCCACAACCTGGGCTGCTGCCTGGCAGCTAAGCCTGTCTTCCTGCCTCTTTACCCTCTGTTTCCTCTACATATCTAACCCTGCTCCCAGGGAGTAACACGGGCTCAGCACAGGCTCCCTCCTATCTCAGGCCCTGCTTCAACATTTGGCACTCAACTTGAAAATGAAGGATTTGACTCGTTCCTGGGATTTGCTCCTAGGACCAGTCTCCCACCCTAGCAAGTCAGCCCAGGTCCCACCGCTGGCCAGCTGCAAGGCTTCGGGCACCTACCTACCCTCTCCTGAGCTGTAAAATGGAGATGGTGCCATCCACCTCAGAGGGTTATTGTACCGACTTAGTGCGCAGTAGCGGCTCTGGATTCTGGTTCTCCACATGTTCCCAGCCTCCCAGGACTCGTGAATCATAGTGGATAGAATGGCAGCTTGCTGGGCAAGCTTCCCAGGTGTTTCTGACGGATTATCAGATGTTCTTTACAGAGACCATCTAGCCCCACACACTGCTCCAGGATGCCAGGTCTCAGCATAGCCTTTTGTTCCAGTAAACCCTGGTTACTCTCTCAGCTGTCCCTCCCAGCACGGTACCCAAGGAGCCTTGAACTTCCACCCACACAGAAGACAGTCGATCAGCCTCGCTGTACACGTGACTTCTTCCCATTCACCAACCCTTGTCCTGCATTGTCTTTAAAGTTTCTGGAGTAAATCTAGCTTTGCTCAGCAGTCCCAGTCAGTGATAAGTGACCCTGTTTACTCTTGACAAGAATGGGTCTGTAAACTTTGCCCCAGGTTTATGGTTCCAAGTCCGTTGCTGACATGGCAGGCAGGGGTAATCGGACACCTACAACCTACATCAGGGGACCGTGCTGACCTAGCAGGATGCAGATGCTACTTCCTGGAGGCTCCGGATGGTCTTGGTGCCTGAAAACAACCATGGACTCAAGGTCAACCTCGGTTGCCAGACAGTTACCATGTGCTGCCGCGAGGGGGCGATGGCGCCAAAGGGTCTCTCTCCCATCCAGGAAGGCCACTGCCCAAGTGGGTCAGGCGCTGGGTAATCTGTTTCTTTCTGTTCCTGGGCAGATGGCAGCTGTGAGTCGCCTCGGACGTCCCGATGTGAAATTTTGTATCCAATCAGCTTTACTAGACCCTCGCTTCTCAGTCCCGGCTCACCTCAAAAGCTCTAAACACGAAGCAGTGAGGTTTGCTGAAGCAGTCTCTGGATCAAGAGCGATTGTGGGTTTTATACTAACTGCTTTATTAAGTGGGGTGCTCACATGCCACTGTGCAAGCCTGGCCGTCAGAGGAGCACTTGTGTGTGTGTGTGTGTGTGTGTGTGTGTGTGTGTGTGTGTGTGTGTAGGGGGGAATCTCTCCACCCATCACGTGAGGTCCATTCAGGTGGACTCACCATCAGATGCCTGGGAACTGGAGTTGCAGGTGTTTTTGAGCCTGGGTGCTGAGAACGGAGTAGTGTTCTAACAAGCATGGTGACGGAGCTGCCGCTTCCAGCCTTTCCAGCCCTCCAATCGCGTATTTTAAGAGCTCCTTGGTCATTCTAACAGGGATCCTAAGAACCTCGTTATGCAGGGGGATCAGATGCCGACAAGAATCATGGGAGTAAATTTTAGATTGTTCTATCGTATTTCTCCCGTGACTTGGTAAGTCACTGCAGATGTTAGGTTTTAAAATAAACGGTTTTGCCTAGTTTTGGAAGAACCTGGGGCTGAAAACTATCTCAAAGTCATTGTCCCCATGGAAATCCATTTTTAAAATAGTAATACCTTATAAAGGCATTATCTAGCTGTCAGCTAAGCTAGTGATATGCTTGTATGAATTAATATATCATATCAAAATAGGATTTGGAGAAAACTGGGGCCAGAGGAGATACATGTTTAAAAGTAAGGAGGACTGTGTAATTGTGCCCTGATACAGACTTTATCTGAATGATCACAAAATATTAAAAATCAAATAAACACGGCTACAATTCATTTATTGGTACTGAGAGACTTGCTTTCCTCCCACATTTGATGGGTTAAAGTAAATCTGTGAGTTCTGGATAATTTTGTCCTTTTACAGCTTAATATGTGTGAACTTTTTAAGTTGGAAAACTCTACAGAGCAGGTGAGTGGCCATGCACTGTGGCAATGCACAGGGTAGTCTATCTCTGCGCCTTTTGTAGACCTTGAATTTATTTTCTATTTTATTTTGTTTTGTTTTGTTCGTGTTTTGTGACACAGGATCTCACCACGCAGCTCAGGCTGGCATGGAATGCACTCAGTAGCTCAAGCTGGTCTGTAACTTGCCACCTTTCTGCCTCTCAAGTGCTGGGATACAAGTCCCGTGCCTGCTCTGTCTGGCTTAGGTTTTGTTTGATGCTCCTAGTAAAGCAACTGTCTACTGTGGTTAGGGGATGCAGACTTTTCCTAAGAGGTGTAGAATCTCATGGACAGACTAGAAGCACATGAAACCCAACTTCAAATTCACAGGAAAACAAATGAATGCACATACACACACACACACACACACACACACACACACACACACGTGCACGCACACACTGATGCGTTTCAAGGCAGCCAAGCATCTGTTGTAAGTGCAGCACTATCCTCTCAGCCAAACTGCTACCATCTCCAAGAGTCCAGCTGCTTGACAAAGATGATCACATCTGGGTTCTCCTTGGATGGAGAAGGGGGAAGAGTCACAAAACCCTCACTTGAGTAGCCAGCCCTCTCTCAACCAGGTGTATATAATTTTGCCCTAATTGCACATGGCCGGGGGGGGGGGGGGGGGTCTGAGAGCAGCTAGAGTATAGAAGGGGAGAATGACAGGGGCAGGGGCTCCATCTACATAAAAGCCATTATCCTTGATAGAGAAAGACTTCAGCTTCAGCCTGGTCAGAAGGAGTGCCCACGCCTCTGTATGGAAGCCCTCACCTATGAGAGCATGCAGAAATAAGGACTCCCAGGTATTCTCAGAGTGAGCTGATGGAACTGTCCCTCCGTTTGTCAAAGGGACCTCAGAAGGAGAGGTAGTGATATCTCCCCTTAGGAAGGAATTTCAGCAGCTGTGGCACATGCCTGTGACCTGCGCATTGGGAAGCAGAGACAGCAGGGTAATGAGTTCAAGGTCATCTTTGAGTACACAACAAGTTTGGGCAACCGAAGGCTACATGAGTTCCTGTTTCAAAAACAAAACAAAACAAAACATGAAGCCCTGAAAGAGGGATAGAAAAAGTGTCTGAAACAAGCATTTGAAAGTCCGGTTACTTATGTTTTGTTTTTGAGACAGGGTCTTTCTATGTAGCCCAGACTGGCTTTTAATTATCCAACTTTATTGGGATCACATGCATACACCAGACAGTGAAATAGAACATTTTACAGTCGTTTCAAAATGCCTGCCTCTGTGCTCCCCATAATAAGTGCAGGTTTCTGCCAGATGTCGTGGCTCATGCCTGTTCAGTCTTTTTCAACTGCATGATGAGTTGGAGGCCAGCCTGAGCTAGAAGAGACTCTGTCTTAAATCAAATGAAAACAAATAATAATAAAAGCAGGTTTACAGTATTAGATCTGGCGCAAGGGGCCAATGTCCCCCAATGACAATGGTAGCTATTCACCTACCTCATGAAGAGCGGTGGGCATGTTCAACTGTTCAGGTTAAACAGTTTAGGATCTGTAGGGTTAACAGTTTTGAAGTATAGCTCACATACCATATAAATGGTTTTCAGTTGCTTCACAGAGCTGAGCTTCTACGTATATATTTTAGAACATTTTCATAAAACCCAAAGAACCCAGAATTCCTTAGTTGTAACCAATTCATCCCTCTAGCCTTTGGCAACTATAGAACTACTTCTGGTTTCTTCAGGTTTATCTATCTCAAGCATTTCCTATACATTGAACCATACAATATGCTGTGACAGAGTGAGGGTTTGCAAGCTTGGAGAAGATCTGCTAGGCAGCAGGCAACCCCTTTCCCATATGTTGTATGATGGTTTCTTCCTAGGAAGATATCACACACACACACACACACACACACACACACACCTCACCCTAGACAGGGAGCCCACAGGCCAAAGTACAGATACTACCAAAATACCACTTGGTGAGCCAATTCATTTTATTGAGGTTACTTACAAGAATATAGGGGAGGATTTCATACCAGAGCAGAAATAATTCAGTAACAGCTACATCATCAAAGCCTACCCCAGCATGGGTGATAACTCACAGCACAGCCTGTAGTCAGATCAGCAGGTTGGAGAGCAGCCTCTACCAGGCTGCTTGTCTTGTCTGAGAATGGTTCTCAGCTGTCTTGACTGGTTATTCTTAGAGAGGGAGGGACCTGGTGAATCTGGTCAGTTTCAGGGACTTCCTGTTGCTATTTTGAGTTATTTACTTTCTATGTTAAAGAGCTTCCCTGAAGGATAAAAAGTTTCAATCTTAGAAAAACAAAAAACAAAAAACCCTGCTACACGACACCAGGAAACATTAGGTGTCTCTTCTCTAAGTAAGTGTTGAATGGAATTTAGACAGTGCTGTCTAGTAAGAAGCCAAAGGGTTGGCCTTTTCTAGGCCTTCATTGGTCCAGGTCTGGGTTATATCAAACTCTAAAGCTTCTTCAAACATTGAACATCTCACAGTAAACCCACATCTGGCTCTCCCAGGCACAGCTGGGATCTGTCTTGCACACCAGCAACTGTATTTCAATCGATTGCTATGAGTATTCCCAATGTGTGGAGAGCACTGGAACAACTTTTGGAGGCTTCCATGAAAAATACTGAGACCCACAGCAGAAATATCCTTAGCTTACCCAGGACCCAGTCAATCCTTCTGCCTGGAAGAGGCCCGGACAGGATCTCTGCCTCCTCACCTGGCCATGCCAGTAATTATATGGGCCTCCTGTTCTAATAGAGACTGAAGAGAACCTTTCAATACAAAAATAACACAAATCCCTGAAGCTGCCGCAACCTCTGGGTGCTGAACCTTTCTAGTTTGTGAAAGGGCGTTTGGGGACCTTCAAACCATCAGTGTGCCACTGAAGCAGTGAGGGGGATGTAGACAACCCCAAAGCTCCTCGGCTCCTGCTTCCCTCTGTGGGCCTGAAAGTGGTCTATCCCCAGGGATCAGAAATGTTTCCTTCAGCTCAGTCTCATTGTCTGCCTTTGATTTATAGACACTTCTAGACGTGTGAGGTGCTAGAGAAGTTTTCCTGGCGAGCTTTCTGAAAGCCAGCTCCCGCCCCAGGGGAGGGCTGCAGACTGGAGCAGCATTGAAACTCAACCCCAGCTGTTTACCATTCTGCCAGTGGCCAGGTGTCTCGCTTCCTCTCTCCCTCTCTATCTACCCCTGGTTTCTCGGTGCAGATAAAGAAAGGAAACTCTGAGTCAGTATGAGATTTACTAGATGGGATCCAGCCGGCTTCTTTGTAGCTTCTTTCTTAGCCTTCATCCAAAATTTCCAAGCCTGGGCTTGCTATGTTGCTGTTTCCCGTAAATATTGTAGGGAAGCCTGCTGGGCTCTGAGGAGTTTCAGAATGCTTTGCCCCAGCTGTTTAGCCACAGAGGCCGGGTTTATGGAGTCACTCATTCATTCTGACGGGTGTCTTGTAGCCTGCAGAGCCTGGTGGGGAGAGGAGGAAAATCTCCACATTTCAAGGTTGATTACCCAGCCTTTCTCCCCAAATGCCCATTCTAGGACATCCCAATGCTCAGTGCTCTCTCTCTCTCTCTCTCTCTCTCTCTCTCTCTCTCTCTCTTTCTCCTCTTTTAAAAACAAACAAACAAACAAACATGGCCGGCTCCATTTGCTTATTTACAAACCCAAGTGGCCAACCTGTTTCCACGTTGATCAAGCCCCGCTCATTAAACTGCTCTTGTGACACTATGCATGTTTCGATCATTTGCGATGGCTTTGGTTTCCTGAAGGGCTGATGCTGTGTCTTCCTGTTTTAAGGTCCTGTGCATGGAGTCAAAAGCTAGGACTCAATGACCCAGATCAGCCCTGCCTGCTGTGCCCTGCAGTTGGCAGCTTGCCTGAAGACCACAGTGAGGCTCCTGGGCTTTTTCAGAGCAGCAGCAGACAAGTTTATCCAGAGCTGGGGAAGCAGCAGCCTCAAGCAGATGCTGCCAAGCAAAGCATGAGCAGAGAACCGTCCCCAGCACGTCTTAGCCTCACGGAGCAGGGGTGGGAGCACCTGGTGGGCACAGGCTGCTTACCCGTGTGACAAAAAACTCCCCTGTTCCCTGAGGATGAGGAAACAGCTGAGAAGAAGACAGACACTGTAGGTGCTGCTGTACACTACGGAGGACACTGACAGACGGGAGCTGTGGGAAGGCTCAAAAGGAAGACCACAGGAGCGAGGACCACGAGTTACTGGGGGAGTGAGGTAGACTATGGTAGTGTTTCTGGAGGACACAGCCCCCTTTCTCAGTTCCTGGTCTTATCGATAAAGACTGTTAGAAATGGACATGGGTGGGGGATGGGCATGGCGGGGAAGGAGAGGGGTGGCTCAGCGGTGAAGAGTATTTGCTGCTTTTCCAGAGGACCTGAGTTTGGTTCTTAGCACCCATGAGGGGTGGAGGGCTTAAAAGTGCCTGTATTTCCAGCTCCAGGGAATCTGACACTCTTTTCTGGCTTCCTAGGGAATGTTCACTTTCACACATGTCACACACACACACACACACACACACAGAGAGAGAGAGAGAGAGAAAGTCAGAAAGAGACAGAGAGAGACAGAGACAGAGACAGAGAGAGAGAGAGGCAGAGAGACAGAGAGACAGACAGAGTATTTTTAAACAGGAGGAGTTCCCCAGGAGGGAACCTGGGGCAGCTTACTGGGGTGCCCTGAATGATAGGATAGGCAAGTTTGCAGTCTCCACCACAGTCTAGAGGCTAACACCAAGATGAGGAAACAGGAACATTAGACTTCCTGAGAAGAAAGCTAAACAAACAGACCCTGCAGTGAAAGCCTTAGAACTTCTGCCTGGGGGGGCTGCACTTTGTGGGGACAGAAATACATATGTCATTGTTAAAGGGGCAGTTGTTCCTTCCCTTCCTTATCTTGTCCTCCTGTAAGTTTTCATCTCTGGCTTAGCCTGCCTTCCTTGGATTGTAAGAGGATTTCCTCTTTGATGCTGCTATCTATGTTACAAGAGTTCTGTTAACCCTCGACTGTGGAATGTGTGCTGGGGGATGCTGACCAAATATACATATGTCCCAAATGGAGTTTGGGAGGCAGAAGTCTGCAGAGAGCTTTTCATGCATGCCTTTCCTCCTGCCTGGTGTCTGCTGTCACAGGAGTAAGCAGGGGAGATTACAATAGACAGGAGCAACAACACCTCACATACACTTCGTAGGGGAGCTCCTCAGAAGATAGGAAATCTACAGTGATGCCCAAGGGGTATCAGGAATATTATTGTTACTTTCTGTTACTGCGATAAAACACTGTGTCCAAGACAACTTACAAAAGGGACAGTGGATTTGGGCCTGTGGTTCCGAGGGGGTAAGGGTCTTTCTATGGCAGGGAAGATGGCTGCAAGCTGCAGGCATGGAGGGTGAAGCCGAAGCCGAGCGCCATCATCGTGAACTGCAAAGACAGAGCGGAGAGAGCAAACTCGAAGTGGCACAAGTCTGTAAACTCTATCTGGCTTCCAGTGACAACCCCCTCAAACAAGGCCTTCTAAACCGCCCCCAAACAGCACTACCAATGAGAGGCATGAGAATTCAAATGTCAAAGACTATAGGGAATGTCTCATTTAAAACATCACAAGAACTGTCCAGTTTGGGGATGTGGAGACAGCAAAAATGTCCTGGTAAGAGTAAATAGCAATAGAAAAGAACCCCCATGCTCCACCATGCCCTCTACTGATGAGATTGTGTGGAGGCTGACACTTTCTTTAGAATAAATTACACTGCAAGGGCAGAGTGGAGGTATAGAAAACACTAAGTAGACCACAGTGTCATTGATATTGAGCCGCATACTCAGGGACAGGAATTATGCTGTTCCATCTGGCGCTGTGCATAGAATGTAATAGCTTAGAACGTTTGAAGGTTTTCATGATAGACTGTAAGGCACTAAAAATCATATTTTGATCAAATAATAAAAACCTGAACTAACACAACGGAAAGCTGATCTATATAAAGTATTTCAACAAGCATATGACAATGTAAGCCAATCTATAGAGCAAGAACATAGTTCACGGTCACAAAGTTGATAGAAAAGACATTAATAACATTGGGAAATAATTTTCAACTCTACTCAGTAAAATACAAGTTGAGACAATATTACATTAGTTCTTTCAATAAACATGGCAGTAAGTAGAATGTAGAATGAATAAGAAACAGTCTGTGAGGATTCAGAAGACAGGTAGCATAAATAGCATAATTTAAAAAAAAATCTTTCTGGAGACTGGTTTGCAAAATTGTTAAAATTCCTCAAAATTTTGCCCCGTGGCTCGATGAGAAATCCAGTGTCTGTGAATTTATCCTAAGGTAGAACATCTTACTGGGCGGTGGTGGTGCACGCCTTTAGTCCCAGCACTTGGGAGGCAGAGGCAGGCGGATTTCTGAGTTCGAGGCCAGCCTGGTCTACAGAGTGAGTTCCAGGACAGCCAGGACTACACAGAGAAACCCTGTCTCGAAAAACCAAGAAAAAAAAAAAGGTAGAACATCTATTTAGGAGCAGATATATGCGTTATTTATGTAATTATTTATAGAAACAAAGATGTTAAAGATAAGAGTAATGATAATGACAGTAGGTAAGGGAAGAAGGAAGGCAGAAACATAGACAGGTTGAACAAAAGAACGGGGGACCCGGGTAGAAAGACAGTAGAAAATCAAATAAACACTAGTGTTCTGTACACACAGAGCACACAGGCACTCCAGCCATTCTGCCATTCTGTGTGACATCAGGCAAAGGGGCGTGGCGATTAGGGAGGAAAGAGCTACGCATGCTGTCTTCTCGCGCGCTTCTTTGTGTTCCTTACAGAAGCTCAAACGCTGAGCAGAGAATGTGACCTGTGGAGGAGACTGGATTATAAATGGTTTTCATTTTCTCCATTTTATTTATATATATTTCCCAAATGTTCTATAACAAACCTGCATTGCATTTCTGATTCTTTTAAACCATCTGTTGAATCGCCCCCGCACGGCTCGACTTTTCCCTCAGAGATTATAAAGACATACGCAAAGTTTTGTTGGAGTGCTCAGTAGAGCTGCGCAAGTAAAACTGGAAGATTTGCAAATAATCCGACTTTCTGAAAAGGAGAGAACAGTTAGATAAATCGTTACATTTAAAGTAAAGATTTCATATTTCTAGGAAAAGATTGGTGGGTCTGTAACCACGGTAACAAGTACCACTCTAGATGGGCTTTTAACTCTTCCTATCAGTCACTGCAAGTTGTTTGAATGAATGTATTTTGGCAAGTCAACCAAGCAGCAACATGATAGTCAACCAACCAACCAACCAACCAACCAACCAACCAACCAACCAACCAACCGTCTGCATGAAAACCAACCAATCATCAACCGTCTGCATGAAAACCAACCAATCATCAACAGTCTGTATGAAAACCAACCAATCAATAGTCTGTTTGAAACCCAACCAATCTTTAACAGTCTCCATTAAAACCAACCAATCTTTAACAGTCTGCATGAAAACCAAACAATCTTCAACAGTCTGCATGAAAACCAAACAATCTTCAACAGTCTGGATGAAAGCCAACCAATCATCAATAGTCTGTATGAAAGGCAACCAGTAAACAATCTGCGTGAAAACCAATCAGAAATGAAGTCAGTCTGAAAGCTGTGTCTGATTACCAGTTAATAAGAGTCCTCTGAAGTAATCGCAGGTCTAGAGTTGGCATCCATCTACACATGCTCCTGAAATTCTGCCAATCCTGGACTCCATGTGTCCCCTGCTCATATTTAACATCCTCATGTCCTGCTCAGTGAGATCTGCATCGCTCTTCTCACTGTAGTAAGCAAAACACTGTGTGTATCCTTTTCTATGATAAGGGATAGAGTGTCTACTTGTCGTGTACACTGAAGGGTCAACACATACGCATACATAAACATTCTACTAGGTGACATAAATTCATTAAAAATTCAATTTTGGTATTGTCAGGGTGTCTCAGTCCAAGCCTGACAACCTGTGTTGGGTTCCCAAGACCCACATGGTAGAAGGAGAGAACTGACTCCTGAAATTGTTCTCTGACCTGTGCATGCATGCTGTGGGGCACATTTGTACACATGTGCACACACATGCGCACAGACATGTGCACACACGTGAACACACATGTGCACAGACATACTTGCACACAAATGTAAATAAATGTACTGATGTTTAAAGATTAAAATATATTTTCTGAGCCTGGGAAGGTAATTCAGTTAGTGAAATATTTATAGCCCAGTCAGTAAAGTGCTTGCCCCACAAGCACAAAGACCTGAGCTTGATCCTCAGAATCCATGTTTAAAAAAAAAAAAGTGTGTGTGTGTGTGCACGTGCGTGCGCATGTGTGTGAGTGTAGTGCACATTTGTCATCCAAAGCTGGGGAAATGGAGATAGGTCCACCCCTGGGACTTGATGGTCAGCCAGCCAAGCCTGACCAATGTGTTCCAGGCCTGAGAGAGGCCCTGTGTCAAGAAATGAGAAATACCATCTGAGGTTGACACATGTTCACACTCACACATACACGCGTGTAAACACAATTCTGTTTTCAAGGATTGTACAATGAGGAAGAAAAGTTTTCAAAACATACTGTGTGGGAAAGTTGAATATAAAACTGCATTATACAATCTTAAGAGACAGTGGGAAAGAGAGAGGGAGAAGAGATACAAACTGTTAAGAAGTTAAATATATGTTGCGGGTCCATGGATTCTTGTTCCCCTCCCTGCTATGCACACCTAAAATGACCATTTCTCATTTTTTAAATATGTTTTACACTTTTATTTGTGTGTGTGTGTGGTGTACTGTGTGTGTACATGTGTGTTTCTGTGTGTGCATTCATGTGCATACATGTGTACATGCATATATGTGTGTTTACATGTGCATATGTGTGCATGTGTTTATGTGTGTGCATGTGTGCATTTGTGCATGTGTATAGGTGAGTGTCCCTGTGTGTGCATGCATGTGCATGTGGATACATGCATATATATGTGTCTACATGTGCATGTGTGTGCATGTATGTATGCATGTGCGTGCGTGTGTATGTGTGTGTGTAGGTGTTGGTGCCTGTGCCATGCATGTATCTGTGGAGGCAAGAGGTTGGCATTGGGCATCTTTCTCTATTGATCTCCAGCTTAGTGGTTTGAGACATTCTCTCATGGAGCCACAGCCTCACCAGATGTTCAGACTGGCTGGCCAGCAATCTTCCTCTGTCCTCACCAGTGCTGGGATTACAGGCATGCACTGCCATGTGTGGTCCTTTACATGAGTGTTGGGATTTGAACTCTGATCCTTGTGTTTACAAGCAAATACTTACTGCATTATCTCCCAGCTCTCGGGTTTTATGATGAAAGAACTGATTCTTCAATACAAAACAAAACGATTTAACATTATTGCACTAAATCAGTTAACTCTACTCTTTGGAAAGTTGAGGTCACCTTGTGGTTCCTTCTTGGACAAGTCTTCCAGTGATAACAGAGAATGATATAAATGAACCCAAGGTCTCCATTCAACAAATACTGAGTGTTTCTGTGTGCCAGACACCATATTGACACTCGAGCAGGTACAAAAAGGTTAGTTCCATTTTAATGATGTAAGAATTTCTTGGAAACTGTGGAAAAGGGTTATTTTCATTGTTGTGTTTTATAAAAAGAAAAGGAGCCAAGGATATGTTTGGTAGAGCCAGGTATGGTATGGTGGGAGAGGTGCCTTGGCGGGTCCATGCTGAGGCATCCCTTCCCCTGAGGTATCAGTCATACGACTAATATATGGTGAGTAATATAGTATGGAACAGAGCTTATTTAGGGCTTGGGAAGGAGAGTTGGGAAGGGAGGAGGGAGAGGAGGCTGGCCAGGAACACGTGAAGAGAGAGGGGGAGGGAGGAGAGGAGAGGGGAGAGAAGAGAATCAGAATAAGAGAGCAAGGAGCAGGCAAGCAGCCCTTTTTATACTAAGCCAGGCCTACTGGATGTTGCCAGGTAACTGTGGGGCGGAGCCTAGAAGGAATGCCAACGTTCATAAATTATGCTGCTGATCATATAAAATTGTGCTATTTCCTTCTAACATGCTCATGGCCAGTTTTTAGTGGAGACCATCAATGCGACAGGTAAGGAAAAGCAAGACATGAAGTGCTGGTGATTTTGAGAGAGGACTAAGAATAATAAAGTGCGGCTCCCTGTCCTCTTCTCCCGTCAGGGTAGCCAGCCTGTTGCATAGCCATAGCAGCTGGGTGCAGTGCAGGGCCTGGTTGGTGGTGAGTACGTGTGTAAAGACCCCAGGAACAGCTTCTGAGAACTAGTTCAGTTTATTGGGGTGGGGGTTGGGGGAGGGGAGGCGGAATTTATGACCCTTGGAGGGTGGGCAGGGTCTCTGAAGCAAGGTTTTGTGTGGCTATGTACCATTGGCCAGAGCAGGAATGTGGGAAGACACTTCATTTGCATACTCAGGGGCGGAGCGTGGGGTGGGGGTTACGTAATAAGGAAAGAAGCTGGACAACTGTAAGGGTAATAAATGCCTGCAAGGATTGATAGCGGGGCAGCCGGGGTCATGACTCCAGGTTGAGAGGAGGGGAGCTGGCTAATTCTTGCTCTCCTGTCTTTGAGGTTTCTGGGATTGAAGCTTTCTCAACCTTTCCTCTGTGTCCCTGAGCAATAAATGACAATTATTACGGTCCCACAATAAATGACATGTGCAAAACCAGAAAGCAGCCAGGACTGGGCATCGGGAGTGGAAAGGACCCATCAATTTGTCCTGCTGTCTCTCTCTTTAATCTGGAGAGAGGAGAGCTTTAGTCTGTTCCTTTGTTAATAAAAAATAGTGTCAGTATCTTAATTGAGTTGACTTCAGCCACGCTTCTAGAGCTGCCAACGTGGACCAGCGTCCTGGAGCCTGCTGTTCTCTGCTTCCTAATTTGAGCAAACAGCTGATTGACTATTGTGAGCATGCGCAATGGCAATGGTTCATCTCATACGGGTGGGGGTTGGGGGGAGGGGACAGTTTTTGTCTTAGTTTTGTTTTTACGATCAAACACCTAGAGGCTGTCCTTAGCTTTCTCCTGCTGACCGTGCACTGTTGATTGCTTGTCTTCATGACGTTTTTAGATTTAATAAAGTAGAAGAATGTACTCAGCCATCTCCCACAATGAGTTTAAAGAACGACTTGGTAAAATAATAATCATTGAGAGGTTTGGGACTTTCTCCTTCAAGGACTTCTCCCGGTGCCCGCTATCCAGACTGCACCAATTCACTCCACACGTTCTGACGGATTCAGAATTCACCACGCTGGTGGTGGCCCCATGGCATCCCCTTCTCTTAGTAGAGGATACTTTTCATACACTAAGATGTGCAAGGAATTAAACAGACTTTTGGGAGGGTAATAAGTAGATGGTTCTTGTAGCATTAACAATCACTCCTCAGCTTGGAATAATCTACAAGAGTTTATTGTGTTCTTTCGACCTTTGACCTGTGGTGTTCTCATTTTAATCCTGCCAGTTGTGAACAAATGTCCAGTTTCTACAGTTGGGGAAACTGAGGCCCTGAATCCTCATGCTTACCTAAGGACTCACAATGAACCAAGTGCATTTATTTATTCATTTTCATTTTATTTTTTATTAAATCAAAGCTACTTGTTTCAGGTATGGGTCATGTCTACAATCCTAGCACCAGGGGCGGCTGAGGCAGGAGGATCACCTGGAATTTGAGGCCATCCTGGATGACATAGTAGCTAGAAAGTCATAGTAGCCAGAAAAAAATTGAAGTCATTTATTTAAAGGAAATAGTATGTTTCCTGATTAAAGAGGTCTAATTTAAGTAAATTGTAGTCTATTTCATTCTAGGTGAGGAAGAGTTAAAACCTCAAGTGGGTTTTGCAGAGTGGATTCTTTTTCTAGTTTTTAAAAATGATATATTTATTAAGTTTATATTTGTGCCGAAACATAAAATACAGACAAGGACAAGAAAACATAGAAATGTCTGGGCAAGAATTTAAGAAAAGAAATTCAGAATCCAGTTCTAACTTTGCTCACAGCAGACATGGAGTGGGGAGCAGAGATGTACCAAAGGCCTTTGCCATGCTCCTGAAAGCAAAGCTTGAGAGGAGGGCGAGCCCCAGCTGGAGAGAGCGGACGCCAGGGAAAGAGTCTCCCACTCGACCGCGTCTTAGGACAACACACAGCAAATGTCCCTTAGAGTAAAGTGTAAGGGTTTTTAATTACTGTTCAGTCGTAAAATATGTCCCACAATTGCAACAACATTTTGGATAGTCATCTGGCTGTCTAGCAGATACTTCCGTGGAGAAAAAAAAAAGAGAGTAAATGGAAACCCCTAATGAATGCACATGTGTTACACTGAAACAACTCTCCCACCTTGGTAATTGGGTTTTCATCCTAGAGGAAGGTTATCACCGGTGTTTAGGAGAGCCTTCCCTGGGAGCAGAAAACAGACATTTTATATACTTGCTTAAACTGAATATAGAGACAGGCAGACTGAATAGATTTGGGAAATTTTTTTCCGCAGCTCTAATTATTGGTGTTGTGTTTTATAAAAAAGAAGATGAAGCCAGGGAAATGTTTGGTAGAGGCGAGGTAGAAGGGGGTGGCTCTGTGGGCCCATGCTGAGGCATCCCTTCCCCCTGAGATACCAGTTTATTTAGGACATGGGGAGGGGAGTTGAAGGAGTAGTAGAGTCAGAGAAAGGCAGAGAGAGAGAGAGAGTAGAGGAGTAGAGGCCAGCCATGAACATGTAGAGAGAGAGGGGGAAGGGAAATGGTAAGAGAAAGAACAGAGGGGGAAGAGAGCAAGAGAGTAAGAGAGTGAGGAGGGAGCAAGCAGCCCCTTTATAGTGAGTCAGGCACACCTGGTAACTGTAGGGCGGAGCCTAGAAGAAATGCTAATAATTGGAATCTCTCAAAAGTGCGAGCTTAAGTTTGTAAGCAGACTGTACCTTCATCAAAAGTATTAAGTTTGAGTTATGGCTGTTCTTTGGCTACTTTGTGTGTTCTTTTTTCCTTCTACCCTTCTCCACCCATCTTCTTCCACCCTTTCCACCCCCTAACACTAGGAAGGAGAGAAAGGATAGGGGAGGAGGGGGGTATCTTTATCATTAGACTACTGCCTGCTGATTAGGGGCACTGAGTTCCTTGGGGCAAGTTTGATCTTCACTCTCATGATATCTACTTTTTACTGGTTTCATCTTTGCACACCGACTACTCAACGAACTCCAATCAATAGCAACTAACCAACAAGTCACCAAGAGTAAACAACAACCCCTTGCGGGGTGCTAACATTTATATATCCTTTGAAAAGTTCCCAGAATTCTAAATTTTACACAATCACAGAAATTATCTGCAGTTGGCAAAATTACGCCCTTGCCAGAGCATGAGACAAATCATAGTCACCTGCTGTGAAGCAGCCTCGAATCCCACACCTGGGCTTAAAACAAAAACGTATTCCCATAATATTTCTGTGTTTTTTTAAAGAAACCAAAACTCTCACTACAGAGTTCTATACAAATTCCCTTCTTATGTCAAGCTTCCTTTTTCCATACTCTAATTCAATCATTTCTCTGTGAATGATCTAACAACGAACCCACCAAATGCCAAGTTACTTCTTGAAGTTATTTTACCCAGTGACAATTTGCCAAGTAAACAATTTGCCATATCAATGAACTTGCTCAGGCATCAAAATCTGTCTTAAAATTATTTCAGCAATATTCCTTAGTTTTCAGATAATAAAACATACATGGTGAGTCAAATAAGTAAGAAGGTAGCTTACATAACCACACTAGGTATCAAATCCTAAAATTCCTGATTCTGACTTAGAAAGTTTTAAGTGTAAATGTAGACTTGTAACCAACCTGCAGATTCAAAGTGAAGAAAGAAAACTGCTGGGGCCTGAGCACTGAGCAGATACCAGGCAGCAGCTCTGCCCCCAATCTCACAGAACCCGGAGGAAGTGGGCCTTCCAGGAGCTCTAACCCGGGCAGTATCTCAGGTAAGGAGACAGCAATACCTGCCCCAAACAGAAAGTAACTGAGACCCACTAGGACCCAGAAAGTCACTCCTGGCCTGGAGCACTGGTTCCTTCCTGTCTGCACCTGAGCACTGAGCAGATCTTGGGCCCCAGCTCTAACCCCAGTAGTAACACCCACCCCACACAGTTCTGATACAACCAAGATAATAGGAAAGACAGACTCCAGTCAGAGATAGGGCAAGTAGCACTAAGGAGATGCAGATGGCAAAAGGCAAATGCAAGAACGTAAGCATCAGCAACCCAGGGTACTTGGCATCATTAAAACCTAGTTCTCCCGCACAAGAAAGTCCTGAATTCCCCATATCACTAGGAAAGCAAGATTCAGATTTAAAATCCCTTCTAATGATGATGACAGAGGACTTTAAGAAGGACATAAATAACACTCTCATAACACTCTCAAAGAATTTGAGAACACAGGTAAATAGGTAGAAGCCCTTAAAGAGGAAACACAAAAATCCCTTAAAGAATTACAAGAGAACACAACCAAACAGGTGAAGGAATTGAACAAAACTATCCAGGACATAAAAATGGAAGAGGAAACAATAAAGAAATCACAAAGACAGACTACCCTCAAGATAGAAAACCTAGGAAAGAATCAGGAGTCATAGACACAAGCATCAACAACAGAATACAAGAGATGGAAGGGTGCAGAAGATACCATAGAAAATATTGACACTACTGTCAAAGAAACACAAAATGCAAAAAATTCTTGACACAAAACATCCAGGAAATCCAGGACACAATGAGAATACCAAACCTAAGGATAATAGGTATAGAAGAGAGTGAAGATTCCCAAATTAAAGGGCCAATAAATATCTTCAACAAAATTATAGAAGAAAACTTCCCTAACCTAAAGAATGAGATGCCCATAAACATACAAGAAGCCTATAGGATGGCAAATAGACTAGACCAGAAAAAGAAATACCTCCTGTCACATAATAATCAAAATACCAAATGTACAAAACAAAGAAAGAATATTAAATGCAGTAAGGGGAAAAGGCCAAGTAACATATAAAGGCAGACCTATCAGAATTACACTAGACTTCTCACCAGATACTATAAAAGGTAGAAAATGCTGGACAGATGTCATACAGACCCTAAGAGATCACAAATGGCAGCCCAGGCTACTATATCAGCAAAACTCTCAATTACCATAGATGGAGAAACCAAGATATTCCATGACAAAACCAAATTTATACAATATCTTTCCACAAACCCAGCATTACAAAGGATAATAGCGGGAAAGCTCCAATACAAGGAGGGAAATTATACCCCAGAAAGAGCAAGAAAGTAATCCTCTTCCAACAAATCCAAAAAAAAAAAAAGATAGCTACACAAAGGTAATTCTACCTCTCATAACAAAAATAACAGGAAGCAACAATCACTGTTCCTTAATATCTCTAAACATCAATGGACTCAATTCCCCAATTAAAAGACATAGGCTAATGGACTGGATACTTAAACAGGACCTAGCATTTTGCTGCATACAGGAAACCCAGCTCAGTGACAAGGACAGACTCTACCTTAGATTAAAAAGCTGGAAAACAATTTCTCAAGCAAATGGTCCTAAGAAACAAGCTGAAGTAGCCATTCTAAAATCTCCAGCCTGAGAACACAAAGGGAGGGATTCATGGATCCACCTGTATAGGTAGTTGAGGGTGGCCTTGCCAGGCATCAGTGGAAGTGGATGGCCTTGGTGCCTGAAAGTTTGGATTCCCTAGTCTTGGGAAATTCAAGAGTAGGGAGGTGGGAATGGGAGGATGGTGGGAGCACACCCTCACAGAAACTCCCAGAATTATATGGATTAGACATGACAGAGGCAGGCTGCCAGAAGACTAGATTCCAGAATTCAAACAAAAAATTATCTTGATACTAAAATTTGTTTTGAGAATTATATATTGCAGAATACACAGCCTTGGTGTATCTACTCATCAAGCAAGCTGAGCAGACCTGCTTGAACCTCTGATGTCTTGGAATTTCAGCTGGATGCAGTGAAGACACAGTGTCAGAGGCTTATCAATTTACTCCCCCCACTCCTCTTCTAATATCTCAGCGCCCATAATCAGCTTGAAGAAGTTAATGAAGAGTCGGCGACCCTATTCCCTAGGCTTGGGGACTGAGGTGGTTAATATTGGGCTGTCTTTCTAGGGAAAAATAGTGGTTTTGTTGGAACAGGGAGGATTAGCTAGGATTTATTGCATAGCCATAACCTATTGGTAGAAATATGTATAAATATATATTTTTATTAAGATGAAGTTATAATTTCTTAAATGGTACAAAATTTACTCTGATTTCAAATTTAAGGTTTTCATTGGTATTAGCTTTTTATTGATATAAAAGTGAGATTAATATTGTTACTCCCATAGGCATTGCGCCTATATAACACAATTAGGAATACAAGGCTTAGACCCAGTCCTTCTTTAACTTTTCTAGCTGATTTGAGATGGTTAGCCTGTGAGTTAAGGGCCTATAGCAAATTCATGGCTCTGAGTTTATTGTTAGGGTGTTTTCTATATTTTATTTAGAAATAGCTGAGAGGAGTTAACAGACAACAGTCCAGATTGCCTTACCTGGATAGTTGGTTTTCAAAACGTCAGAAGTCCACAGAATTGACTTTACAAACATTTCTGTATTAATTTCATTTTGATTAGAGACGTGTTTGCCTCTGACAGCTTCCTGTCTTGGATTCTAAGAAGAAACTGAGCATCCTTGGAGTTACTCCAGTTGTGATGAGACAACCACTAGGCAAGAATTGCCTCTTTCCATCTACAGACTTATTACTGTCCAGAAAAGGACACACTTGCAGAATAGTCGACTGATTATATCTGCCAAGACAAAATAATCAGCCCTTAATAATTCTGCATCACTAGGTCTGTCAGGTGATCGTGGGCCAGAAGGCTGAAGATCAGATGTTCAGCGGTCTCTATAAATTGGTTAAGTTTTAGAAGCTATGCTTAGTGCTTCCCATAATTTCAGTTAACTCAGTCATTCTGGATTTCTGATGGGGTTGAAGACCTATAGTCTCATAGTCAATCCTGGCTATTTACTTTGAGAGAAAAGACTTGAGAGAATGGTTTTCAGCTGACATTCATTCTAAAGCCAAGAAAAAAGCCAGGTTCAGAACTAAGTCTTTTAGTCAGGAGAGATGACAGAGGTTCTGGTTAGTCAACAAAATGATAGACTGGGTATTAGGTCTATCTTGTACCTCATGGTACAAATTGATATAGTTATGCTCTAATTGTATTTTGAGAGAAAAGTTTTATTTTAACAGGAAGGGTGATATGTAGGAGGAGCTAAGGTGGGAGGAGTAAGGAGAGGAAGAAGAGGAGGAGAAGGAGAGGAAGAGCTAGGTGGCGAGAGAGAGAGAGAGAGAGAGAGAGAGAGAGAGAGAGGAAGAGAGAGGGAGGGGGGGACATGGAGGCAGATGTTTGTGTGTCTCTGCCAGTCAAAGGTAGTTGGAATATCTAGCTTGGGTATTGGGTTACACTTCTGATTGTATGGGCATCTTGTTATTGAGCATTACCAAACTTATAAAGCCTTTGATTAACATTAAAAAAAAAATTGTATAAAAGCAAAAAGCAGAATTGGGGGTGGAATAGGGGTTTTCTAGGGAGGGAAAATGGGGTAAGAGGATAGCATCTGAAATGTAAACAAAATAATTAATAAAAAATAAATTAAAAAAAAAGAAAGAAAGAAAACTACTGACAGTGCACCTCTGAAGAGACAGCAGAATGGCCCGGAGCACCAGTGGCTCAAAGTCACCTCAGTCACAAGCCTAATGTGTTAAGGAAGAATTTAGAAGGAAAAAAAACAAAACAAAACGCCAAGAGACCAGAACAACCACATCACCTAAGAAACTAAGGGTATGACTCAAAAAATAGAAAAAGGAAAAAGAAAGAAAAATACTCCCACACTCCCAAACATTGATTTGTATTTGAAACAATAGGAGAAAACATCTTAAACATTATGAATACAGTAACTTAAGCTGGAGAGATGACTCAATGGTTAAGAGTGTTGGCTACTCTTGTGTTAGGCTCAAATTCAATTCCCAGCATCTAACCATGTTAGTCAGCTCACAGCGCTGTTTCTGACTCAGTTGGTTCCAGGGGATCCAACATCCTTTGTGGCCTCTGCAAGCACCTTTACAGATCACACACACACACACACACACACACACACACAATTACACACACATCACATACACACACCACATCACTCACACACACACACACACACACAATCACACACATATCTCACACACACACACATACACACACACTCATGTGCACACACAGGCAAACACACACTCAAATCATTTTTTAAAATGCCAAAAGAGTAGATAAATAGAAAACTACAGTTTATCACAAACAAACAGGAAGACATCCATGTAGGCACAAAAAAAAAAAAATCCTCAGTGAAATATTAAGGTGTAGGTGTCCTTTGAATTTTGATATTAAATGTATTAATCAGATGACAAACCCATCACAAGCATGACCACTGATTCTCCAGCCATTCTGTGGTTGCCTTGACGACAAAAATCAGAGTTACTCAACAGACTCTTGAGAAGCATCTCCAGAGTCATAGTCTCTAAGGGGACAATCATGCCCAGTGTGAGCTGCTATGGCACTAGCCTCCTGAGCTTTGTCAACTTGACATAGCCTGGAGTCATCTCGGAGGAGAGTCTTGATAGGTGATCTCTCACTTAGACTGGCCTGTGAACATATCTGTGGAGGAACTCTCCTATTTGTTAACTTCTGTGGGAGGGCCGGTTCACTGTGGGTACCATCCCTCAGCAAGTGATCTTAGGCTGTACCAGCAGCATCTCCCTGTGGTCTCTGCCCTTGAACGCCTGGCTTGCGTTTCCTCCATGATGACCTTCTATGACAGGCTTTGACCTGGGAATATAAGCCAACTAGATCTTTTTCTAAGTTCTTTCTGACTGGAGTGGTTTTTTTTTTTTTTTTTTTTTTTTTTATCACAGCAACAGAAAGGAAACCAGAACAAAAGCCAGATGAAGATGAACCCTATGGGAGAGCGTTCTAAACTTTACAATTAAATGAGGAAAAAGGTTGCAATAGATATTCAAACCTGTTGAAAAGCATCCTCACCTGATTGATGCACCTCAGCAACTCCTCTTGATGGCAGCCTTCCAGGCAGGTCCCCACCAGCTGCCTGCCCGCCCAGTTCTCTAGCCTTCTCTCACCCTCAGGCAGGTATGCCGGCTCCCTTACGTTCTAAAAGTTCCATTTCCATTTCTCCCTCTCTTCCTGGTTCTGAGGTACTTGCTTTCAGCTGCCTTCCTGTGAGGAGGCCCTTCCTTTATTCTTATGGCCGTGATCACGTTTCTATTTTAGTTCAGTGTTATTTTATCAGGGTGGCCTACTATAAAATGTCCTTGACAGCCAAGTATGTACTTGAAGTCCCAGTTGCTCAAGGGACCGGTGTAGAAGATCACTCAAGCCCAGGAGGTTGAGGCCAGCCTGGGTAACATGTTAAGGCCTTAATTACCCCCAAACAACCAACCCATCAATCAACCAAATAACCAAACAACCCATTAGTCAAGCAAATTGACAAGCACACAGCGTTATCACTCCTGGAAAATGGAATTCTGTCTTGGTTCTTGTTTTATTCATCTTCCTGACTAGAATGTCAACTCTACAAAAGATAAAAGTTACACTTGAAACCAACTTTTCCCTGGCCCAGAGCAGACAATGCATGATGCTTGGTGAGCGGATCAAAGAATAAGCTCACCTCTGAGAACAGACCAATCCTTCGTTTAAAGAGCCCGCTTGAGTGGATATTTCAGTAATGAGAAAATCCTCCAAGAAGTCCTTTCGGAATGGGATCTTCTGCGATGAGTCTCCTGCCATTCACTCTTCTAGTGCCGCCCAATGAACAGAAGATTATTTTTCTACTTCAGATGGCCCCACCTGATCGATGAATGCTTGACTCCAGAAGGTGCCACCTGCAGAGACGAGAGGGTCTGTAGCAGGCTGACTAGGAAGAATCTGGGGAGGAATAACTCATCGTATGAAGTTTGACATAAGACAAATCTGTTTATAGAGATGCCTGGGCCAGCATACACTGACCAGCATCCTAGGGAATTGCATCTGTTGTACACATTCATATTTTCTTAGGGAGGCTTGGATCTAAGAGATACTTTAAAGACAACTGCATTAATCCCTAGAATCACCTCAGAGGACAGGATGAAAGGGATCCCATTATTCTTGTAACCTGTGCCCCAGGCAACCTCTGCTGCTTTTTTCTGCTTCCTCTGAACTTCTGCCATTGAAAAAAAGCTAATTAGGAGTCAGAAAGAGGTTAAAGTTCCCCCAAAGACACACTTTCAAACAAAGAATGGGGGGAAAGTTTTCCAGGCTTGGCAATCAGATGTGGTTTTGATAGTCATTAAGGTGACCTTGAGTTCATCTTCAAGCAAGATCCTGAGAAAATTGGTGTAAGACTCAATCTACTTTTCGCTCATTGAATTTAAAGAAAGCAGGGGCAGGATTCTAGACACTGCTGCCTGGCCTGGGTAAATCATTAAGGCAGCTGTTCTCTTTTTTGAGGTCTTGAAGAATCCGAGGATTCTTAAATCTGAGTTCTGAATCTATAAATACATGTAGTTAGGTGTGATTATTGCAGGTTCTGAAGTACTAGTTTAAATTAAAAGAATTTTGGAAAATGCATGTGACATGCTGAGCAATGCTTACCTACAGTCACTATCTATTTAAATATTGTCTTTTGGGGGCACTACAGGCCCACGGGATTGGTGTGACACTGCACCCTTTGCCATTAAAATTTGCCTCAAACTGAGCCTAGCTTCAGGAAGGAAGGCTGCGGAGAAAACTTAGTGGGTGAAACATTCACTGCACAGGCATGAGGACCAGAGTTCAGATTCCAACACCCAGCTGAATGGGCAAAGACGCGGACTGCCAGAGGAAGCTAGCTATCTAAACTCGTCGAATAGGCAAGTTCTGGGTACAAGTCTGGGTTCTGGGTCCTATCTCAGACCATAAAGTAGACAGCAATTGGCATTGACCTCTGACCTACATACACACACACACACACACACACACACACACGCACGCACGCACGCACGCACGCACGCAGGCAGGCATGCATGCACACATGCAAGCACCACACATACATGTGCAGAAGAAATCATTGTCCTCATGTTGGGTTTTTGTGAAGAGGAGGGCCGGTGTGTGCTGTCATAACTGGACCTGAGGAAGATCGCCCCTTCCCCATCGGCCTTCAGCCCTGCTCCTGCTGGTCACTCCGGGGTCTCTCACTCTGAGCCTTCCATTTCCATAAGGCCTTTCCCTGTGGTCTCACGTGACTATCGAGCATTGTCATAAGATGGCGACTTCCGGTCCGGCATCTCCACCTCCCGTTTCTCTCTGTACCACTTCCTTTCTTTGGGAGGAGGGGACACTTTTAACCTTTTAATGTATGTCACTGGTCTTTGAGCCTCAGGAATGAAGTTGATCTCAGATTGAACCGTAAGTGAATTCCTAATGGATCAGAGGAGAGATTAGAGAGTAGTCCAAGTGCCCAAATGGCTCCTTGGGCAGCAAGAATGGATGTGTCAGTCGGAAGATACAAACACGTATCTACAGAATGGGTCTGGGGGATTTCTTGTCAGAAGTAAACCAACAGGGCCGTATATTGCTGAGCAAGGGCAGAGGCCCATCTGACAGCCTTCTTAGGAGCTGCCACTGACTGGCAGATGCCACCCGTTCCCTTTGCTCCAGCTTCTTCCCTTCTTTCCATAATACACACTTGGCTGCCCATGTTGCTTGCCTGTGTGGGGAATACGCATGGCTCATGTGAACACATGCCTCCTGGATGTCTTGTGATAGTTTTTTTAAAGTTGAAAATGTATAAGCGAGCACTGTGGCTATGCAATGGTATAAGGCAAACTGCACAAACCCATCACCTCTGGGTACCCAAGAGGTGTCTGGGCTGGTATAGAACAGATATCCCAATGGGACTGGTCCACAATGATCCATCAAGGATGATAGGTAGAGATAGTGTGATGATAGCTGTCACGTGGTCAGTAATTACAGGAAGTAAAAACTTCTCAGTACTACAGGCTGAACTGTATCCCTCCTAAAAAATGTATTGAAGTCCTATATACCCCTCAACTTGTAGTCTCTCTCCATTTTGTAAATACAGTCATCAAAGAAGGAGTTAGTCAAGCTAAAATTAAGTCACACTTGGCTAAGGTGGGCTCACAATCCAATGTGACAGTGTTTCTGTAACATGGAGAAATTTGAACAGAGAGACTGAGAGGAGATGCCATGTGAACACAGAGGCAAGATTGGAGTGATGTCATGACCCAGGAAATGGTTAGGGCTGCCAGAAACCAGAACAGGCAATGGAGAACCCTCCCCTAAAGACACCAGAGGGACACAGCTTCTGACACCTCTATTTGAACTTCTATACTCCAGAACGAGTGCCTGGTTTGTGGCAATTTGTTATAGCCACTCTAGAAAACTCATACATACCCCTAAGAAGACATGGTCAAACGGTTCCACACTGCACTGTATCCTGTCTGGGGTTAGATCTCCAAGAGATGGATGAGGAGGATTGCTGTCAGTGAATAAGTCCTAACCCTGGAACATCTGGGTGGAAGTAACAAAATACTTTAGACTAGGCAATGTATAGCCAAAATAAAATTGGGCTTGCAGTTCTTGGGCCTGTGGAGTGTAAGGTTAAGGGATCAGCAGACTCGGAACTTACTGAAAGTTCATTCCCTTGGACCTTATTTACATTTCAAATGTTATCCTCCTTCCTGGTTTCCTCTCAGCAAACTCCCTATCCTATCTCCCCTCCCCCTCCCTCTATGAGGGTGTTCCCTCACCCACCCACCCACTCCCACCTCACCGCCCTAGCATTCCCCTACACTGGGTCATTAAGTCTCCAAAGGACCAAGGACCTCCTCTCTTATTGATCTCAGATAAGGCCATCCTCTGCTACATATGCAACGTGTACTCTTTGGTTGGTGGTTTAGTCCCTGGGAGCTCGGGGGGATGGGGGGGGATGTCTGGTGGGTTGATATGGCTGTTCTTCCTATGGGGTTGCAAACCCCTTCACCGCCTCAGTCCTTCCCCTAACTTCTCCACTGGGGTCCCTGCGCTCAGGTGCTCAGTTCGATGGTTGGCTGCGTGCATCTGCATCTGTATTGGTCAGGCTCTGGCAGAGCCTCTCAGGCAATAGCTATACCAGGCTCCTGTCAGCAAGCACTTTGTAGGAGGAGCTAAGGTGGGAGGAGTAAAGAGAGGGAGAAGAGAGAGAGGCAGATGTTCTCATGTCTCCGCCAGTCTGAGGTGGTTGGTATATCTAGGTTGGGTATTGGGTTACACTTCTGATTGTATGGGCATCTTGTTATTGATCATTACCAAATATATAAAGCCTTTGGATAATATAAGCATTGGAGTCTCATTTTTCTATCAGGTCCATGTGGTTGGTGAGATGGTCTGGGCAATGCCCAGCCTTGCAGAGACAGTGTGGAAGATTGGCAGAGCCATCTCCCATGCTGGTGTCTTGTGGGTGGTAGGGCTGGTGTTTCTAGCTGGCTGTTTCTAGCTGTGGTGCTCACGTGGCCTCCGGCCACTGAACATGGCGGCTGAGCTAGCCAGAGCTGCCAGGGCTTAGTGGGCTTGTCTGGTGGCCGCATTTTAAATAATTACATCAACACTTCTTGGCATCAGCAATAGTGTCTGGGTTCAGGGTCTACAGATGGGATGGATCCCTAGGTGGGGCAGTCTCTGGATGACCTTTTCTTCAGTCCCTGCTCCACTCTTTGTCCCTGTATTTCCTTTAAACAGGAGCAATTCTGGTTTAATATTTTTGAGATGGGTGGGTGCCCCCATCTCTCAACAGGGGGCCATGCCTAACCACTGGATATTTTTGGATCTCTTTTATGAAGACACTAATCCCAGTCATGAGGGCTGTCCCTCATAGGACTCACCTCTGGTCACCATCTAGAGGATGAGGCTTCACTATTGGAACAGCAGAAAATACCTCTAGAACATCGAATTAAAATCTCAGAGCACAGAACCCATCCATATTTCTAGTTACCATGGTCAAATGAGAAAAGCAAATAAGAAACCAATACTCTAAGTTTAGTATGTTTCTATTTTTCCCTTTAATTAATTAATACTACTTGATTAATACTAAAGTCTTTGATAGTAACATAGACAGCAAGAGAGTGAAGCTGAGAGGGAGGGTGGCCATGAGGACTGAGTGTTGGGGAAACTGTTGCATTCTATAATTGGTCTTGGAGAGCAATGTCCAGAGCAGGCAGAGAGAGAGAGAGAGAGAGAGAGAGAGAGAGAGAGAGAGAGAGACAGAGAGAGAGACAGAGAGAGAGACAGAGAGAGAGACAGAGAGAGAGACAGAGAGAGAGACAGAGAGAGAGACAGAGATATGACAGTCCTACTGCCTACTTCTCAGTGAGCCTCCTGTTGTGGAATGCTGTCCTCCAGGCATGGCATGGTTACTGCCATACTGAAGACAAACAGCTGTGGTTACCACACATAACCCTCACAAGATTTAGTCACACATCCTCTTGGGGAAGAGGGTAGGGCTCATGAGTCAGGGGCAAGAGGCTCCTTCCTTCCTTGAGTAGAGTAGTTGAGAGCTGTTGGAGGTGGGGCTGCACCTAAGCTGCATGTGCTCCAATAAGTTAAGCTGTCACTTTGATCTGACATTGGTGCCCTGCCTGAAGAGAGTAGATGCTTGTTAACATTGCTCCCGGAAAAGCCATGCCACATTCGGCAGTCAAACATGAGCACAACAAAACCAGAGATGAATTTGGGAGAAGAAGCATCACCTCAGCCATGGATGATGAGACACGCCAAGTGGTGTGGAGGGGTACACCTCCTCAAAGATGAGATCCACACATGACACAGGAATGTCCCCAGCCTAATTGGCAGAACATACTGAAACCTTGGAACGCAGCAAGAATTAGGCAGGAGAGTAAGCAGGCTGTGACGGCAGTTGTGTGGTCTGTGCTGTTAGCTTTATGACTCTCAGCCCAGCCCAGCTATCACCCCCAAAAGAACTTACCTGCTTAAGGGAGGACTTAGAAGAGAATGACACACCGATGCTGTTCGCCGTGCTGGCTTCTGGGTTGGCAGAAAGTCTGGCGGGAAGAGAGAGGGTGAAGTGTAAGCGTGTGCTGCTGCTTCTCCTCATGCCTGGTGTGGACAGAAGCAAGAGTCCATATGAGATTTGTGTGCTCTAGTTCTTTCCAGGACCCCAAAACTTGGAACCAATGGGAAGACAGACAGGAGGAGAGAGTGAGGCAAATGTGATTTCCAACACTCCTCAGGGCTGACCTTTAATACAGAGGGAAAGAAAATCCATGGCACAGCATGCAGGTGCACTTTAATAATCCCCAGGAAACTGATCCAACAGAAGGCTCTTTTTGTTTTGTGTTGTTTGGGGGTTTTATTTATTTTATTTTATTTTTTGAGGGGAGGTTTCACTATGTAGCCCTGGCTCTCTTGAAACTCAGATATCTGCCTGCCTCTGCCTCGAAAGTGCTGGGACTAAAGACGTGTGCCACTACACCCAGTAGGCAATATGCGTGGAGGCCAAAGTGGAGAAAGTGAGTAAAATAACTCCCTCCTGGAGACAAGAGCTGCTTCATTTGAGGAAACGTGAGAGAAGTCTGTCCGTGGCATACTGACTCAGCTGTTGGGGATGCTCGGTCATCACTCGCTCAGGTCCTTCCTGGTATCAGAGATGGGAAGGCGATGGAGGAGGCACATGAGTAAATGAGGAAACCACACACTTGAAGGGTAATGTTTGATGCCTGGCCCCACTGGGCCTGAGGACTGGAGATCTAAGAAAGAGGTCGATTTGGAAGAACCCCTGGGGTTGGTATGAGGATTCAGTGGCTTTGCTGAGCTCCATGGTGGAACACGATCTTTGTGAAGCAGAAAAGGTTCTGGCAGATGTGAATGACAGACTAGCATGTACATTGTGTTTTGAAAATGCTAACACAGTGAGAGAGGATTGTGTGCCCTCTGTGTGCACTTTGTGTGCATATGCAGGCACATGCATGGCATGGCTTGCAGGAGGAGGCTAGGGGACAATTTTGGATGAGGGTCCTTGCTCTCTACCTTATTTGAACCGGGGCCTCTTGGTTGTTTGGACCAAGCTAACTGCCTGTCAGGCTTCCAAGGACTCTCCTTCCTCCATTTCCAGTCTTCACCACAAAGTGCTGGCATTACAGGCATGCTAATGTGTCCAGGTTATATAGGTTTGGGGGATCCAAATGCAGACCACACTTGAACAAAAACTGCCCACTGAGCCTTCCCCCCACCCCGTCCCTAAACCACTTTTCATTTACCAAGTCTCACCCACACACATAAACCATGTAACTGTTCTATTACTCAAGGCAGACATCTATATCATCATCCATGATTTTTTTTTCTTTCTTTCAGTCCTTCCTCCCACATATTAGACAAGTCCACAGAACAGCTAGAGAGAAAGCTCTGTCAGTAAAGTGTTTGGTTCAAGTCCTGGTTAGTATTTTTGGTCAGCTTGATGTGAACCAGAATCATCTGGGAAGAGAAACCTCAGTCAAGAAAATGCCCCCCTCAGATGCCTCTCGGTAAATCTGTAAGGCATTATCTTAATTAGTGATTGATGTGGGAGGGTCCAGCCCATTGTGGGTGGTGCCAGCTCTGGGATGGTGATGATAGGTTATATAAGAAAACAGGCTGAGCAAGCCACGGAGAGTGAGAAGTGTTCTTCTGTGGCTTCAGTTCTTTTTATTTTTTGTTTGTTTGTTTGTTTGTTTGTTTTTCGAGACAGGGTTTCTCTGTATAGTCCTGGCTGTCCTGGAACTCACTCTGTAGACCAGGCTGGCCTCGAACTCAGAAATCCACCTGCCTCTGCCTCCCAAGTGCTGGGATTAAAGGCATGCGCCACCACCGCCTGGCCGTGGCTTCAGTTCTTGCCCTGACTTCCCTTCATGATGAACTCTGATTAAGACATGAAAGCCAAATAAAGCATCTCCCCACGCCCCAATATACTTTTGATCAGGGTGTTTTGTCACAGCAACAGAAATAAAACTAGTATAGTGTGTGAGTGTGATGACCTGAATTCAAGCTCCAGAACTCACAGGAAGAACTGGGCACTGTCCAGGCCAGCTGGACAATCAAGTGGGACCCTTACACCCTGTGGAGAGGACTGAGATGCGGGAGAAAATAAGGAGGCACAGCAAGTCAAGAAGTCTGATCAAGCTGACAAAATTTTTATTGTTCACACAGGTTATATACTCTGAAAACAGGATATGGGGAGGGGTAGGAAAGGAAAGAGGGCTTTGCAGGTGGAGGAAGCTAGCTGCAGCTGTGAGGTCTAACTAAGTTATTCTTACAAAGCCTTTCCATTACCAGGGGTTCTCAAAACATCTATCTAGCAGGATGTTGACTAAATCTAGAGATCAGGAGGAAGGGTTACTAAGGTGGGTTGCTATGAGGCCTTGTTTGAAGTTCTGAGAACTGACAAGTGAATCATGGAAGGTAAGCAGAAAGAATAGTAGATAGGAGAGCCAAGGGTGAGTGCTTGCCAAGAGTAAGGCCTTGCCATGGCTCCCACAGGGTACAGAAATGCGCACCTGTAATCCTGGCACTGAAGAGAGGGACATGGGTAGATCCCCAGCTCCACACGTGTCACTCAACAGACACAAAAAGAATGTGGGGCTGGAGAGATGGCTCAGTGGTTAAGAGCACTGACTATTCTTCCAAAGGACCTGGGTTTGGATCCCAGCACCCACATGACAGTTCATAGCTGTATATAACTCCAGTTCCAGGGGATCTGACACCCTCACACACAGGATACAAGCAGGCAGAACACTAGTATGCATTAAATAAAATGTTACAAAATTAGAGAGAGAGAGAGACAGAGACACACACACACAGAGGGGGGAGAAAGGAGAGAGAATGCCCTACGGTTGGATCTCATGGAGGCAGTTTCTCAGTTGAGGCTTCCTCCTCTCTGATGACTTGTGTCAAATTGCCATAAAACTGTCCAGTACAAATGACATCAATCAGGGACTTCCAAGGTCATAGGAGCATTAATCAAACTGTCTACTGTCTGTTGGCTCTATTTTGGGGTGGAAATTCTAGAAGATCACTGAGTATTAGTTTCTCTTTTCTTGCTAGCCTGTTCTGAACATGCATGTGTTCTTTATGAGTTCAGGTAGTGTCTTAGAGTTTCTATTGCTGAAGTGAAACACATTTAAAAAAAGCAAGTTGGGGAAGAAGGGTTTATTTGGCTTATATTTCTACATCGTAGTTTCATCATTGAAGAAATCTACAGCAGAAACGCAAATAGAACTAGAACCTGGAGGCAGGAGCTCCTGCAGAGGCCATGGAGGGGTGCTGCTTACTGGCTTGCTCTTCATGGCTTGCTCAGCCTGCTTTCTTGTAGAACCCAGGACCACCAGCCCAAGAGTGGTGCCACACACAATGAGCTGGGCCCTTTCTCTTTAATTGCTAGTTAAGAAAATGCCCTACAGCCAAATATTATAGAGGTATTTTCTCAGTTGAGGCTCCCTCCTCTCTTGATGACTAGCTTTTGTCAAGTTGCCACAGACCTAGTCGGTACAGGAGGAAGCCCTACCCCTGCAGTGCTGACCCTCGAGTGTGCTCCTGCCTAGGACAACTCAGGGAAGAGGAGCGAGGGAATCTGGCTTGGCTTTGGGCACAAGCAGTTTGCTCTATTCTGGCTTCCCTCACAGCTGGTCTATTACCTCAAAGATTTAGGGAAAGTTTGTAACCAGTGAGCTTCCTTAAGCCTTCAAAAAATCAAAGCAGTCAGAGTGACCAGACAATCCTATCTGTTACATGTTTACAAAAAGCCAGGTTGCAAAGTAGCACCACAAAGAACTCACTGCAACTTTCTCCCTTTAGTTTTCAGTCAAACTTCCTACTCTGGGCCTAGAGCAAGGATGGCTAGTTGAGTAGGGTCTGACAGGTTGTCAGTCATCCAGCTTCTACTTCCGATGAGTTCATCAATTCAGTAGACTGCCTCCTTTGCCTCATTTCAGAAAGAGGAGGGGCTAAACACATAAATACAAGCTGAATTGGTTGAGAGCCCCCAGAAATGGACACAATTGCCACATGGTTTGCTACAAAAGTGCAGGTTTGTTTGGATACAGTTAATTGTGTAGGAGTCTTGCTAATACTTTGCTGCTGATTTTCACTGTTGTCTTTCGCTGGTGGATGGAGTTGCTGGGAGAAAAGGGCTCAGATGCTTGAGTTCTTTGTTGACTATAACGAGAGATTTAACCTTCCTTTGTACTGAGGTGTGTCCGACTGTGCAAGGAACATTCTAGCTGAGTAATTCTACAATCATTGCTGCCACGGGGCTTAGATTACTCGATAGCTGCAAAACTAGTGGAATATTTATGAAAATCTGTGGCTCGAAATCCATACGATGAGAGTTTAAAAATAATGTCATATATTTAGATGGCTTAGGTATGTGCACATATTGAGTTAAAAATATCACCTCGATTCTAGGAGTTATAAATTAATATTTCATGCAGCAACTTGCCTTTACATTTCAGAAACTGATGTGAATATAATGCTTCTTGTCAGGAGCCTCAAGTTGGAATTTTACAATGAGGTTTAGTTGCTGAAGCTTTAAATTGTAAAGGCCAGCACTCTGAAGGAAAGTGAATGTTTCAGCTACAAAAATTGATTAAAGAGAAATTTCCGAGAAGGAAACATATTGATAGAAAGGTTGTAGTCAAAGATTTAAAAATGTGGGCAAGAGACTTTTTAATGTTCTCAGCCTACATGATTAATACTTGAGAGCCAAATTTAGGGGCATTCCACCCAGAAAGAATTATGTTATCCAATTTCTGCTCGCCTAAGTAGCAAGCTCATTAAAAATGAATGAAGTAATCAGGCAATCTCTATGTGTGTGCGTGAGCATCTCGTTAATGTTTCACTAGCCAGCAGTAGGAGAAACTGATGCTACAGTACCTAGGAAACACCAAGGCTGCTGTAATTCCACAAGAAATAAACAGACTTCAAACACAAAGCCGCTTGATAACCTTCCAGTAAACACGGGCTGGAAACAGGAAAGGTAAAGGTGTCTTAAGATGTATCTACGACACATTTTGAAAACATGAGATGAAATAGGGCCACTCCTGGCTCACTTTGATGATGCAATGAGACAAGCTTAAAAATGACTTTGGGGGTCTCAGGTCTCAAAGAAGTGATTTTACTGTCACAAACAAGTTTGTTGAGGGTTGGTGCAGAGACAAATCTTCCCACTACATTTGTATAAAGCTTGGCGATTGGGCTGTATGAGAGGTAGGCGGGGTGAGGAGTTGGGCGGAGAGGAAGAGGAAAAGGAAGAGGAGGAGCTAGGAGAGAGATATAAGGAGCCACGGAGAACCATGCACAGGTCCAGGACTATCCTGGGTAACGATTTACGTCTTAAGGTTAGATATTGGGAAACGACTCTAATTGTGTGGACAAATTGTTAATTGAGCATTTCTAAATATATAAAGTCTTTGGATAAAAATTAAGCTTTAGAGTCTCATTTCTACTAGGTAACATGAGGATGGCGGGATGGTCTGGGCTCAGCCAAGCATTGTGGAGACTGTGTGGGAGATTGGCAGAGCCATCTCTCACACTGGCATCTCATGGGTGCCAGGGCTGGTACTTCTGGCTGGCCTGAGCCTCGGTAGCAGCAATCATGGCCTCAGGCCTTGCCTACGCCCTACAACAATAAGCCAGTTTGGGTGCTGCTGTTTTAAATATTAACCTCAAAAGTTTGGTCTATTGCTATGTGATATGCTTATAAAAAGATTAAAAAAAAAGGGGGGGGGGATATGTTCTATGGAGGTGTGGTGAGGTGTGGGGGAAGGAGGTGCCTCTGCTGGCCCATGCCAAGGTATCCCTTCTCCCTGAGGGCCCAGCTACATGATGGTATAGTATAGAATAGAGTTTATTCAGGACATGGGGAGGGGGGCAGAGAAAACGAGAGGGGGGAGAAGTAGAGGAGTAAAGGCTGGCCATTGAGCATGTGGAGAGAGAGAGAGACAGGGAAAGGGAATGGGAAGAGGGTGGGAGCAGGCAGGGAAAAGTAAAAGAGAGCGAGGAGGGGGCAAGCAGCACCTTTTATAGTGGGTCAGGTCTACCTGGCTGTTGCCGAGTAACTGCAGGGTGGAGCATACTTGGCTGTTGCCAGGTAACTGTAGGGCGGAGCTTAGACAGAATGCTAACACTATGTATTATAACACTAGTGAAGGTTTAGGCCTATGATTGACCCCTTATTTACACGCTTTTGTTGTGCAAACATTGTTCCTTGATGTAAAACTATTGGTTAAATAAAACTGTTGACAGTCAATTACTGGAAGGATTAGAGGAAAGTGGGTTTAGAGGAGGACAGGTGAGAGGAGAAGGAGGAGAATGAGAAAAGACAGGAAGCCTCCATGAGGGGCAATGGACAGTGAGCACATGGAGAAACAGCAAGTATCTTGGGCACACCACTGGAGAGGTAGCTGGGCCAGCAGTTAGAAGAGTAGATTAGGGGTTAGCCCTCCCCACTACACACAGTGATTATCAAAATCAAATAAAATAACCATAGTCTGAGCCTCATTTATTTGTAAGCTAGTCGGGGATAAGCTTAAACTGTTTGCACTACATGCGTTCCAGCGGCCTATCTTCCCTCCTAAGTTCTGTTTGACAAGAGCCCTGTCTCTCAACAGCAGCGGTTGACTTTCAGTCTGGATAAATCTCCAATGGGAGCGGCATTTTCTGTGCATCTCAGCGTGTGTAGCAGCCACCACCTACTGGATGTCAGTCACAATGCTTGCCTGGTCTTGGCAACCAACCATGGCTCTCTGTACATTAGCTAATGTCTCCTGGCCTTTCCACCCCTCGCTGCCGAAAGGTGTTACCCCCGGTACAACAAGCACCTTGAGGATACAAATGACCCATTTCCAGTCAGACCAAGGACCTTCCCACAACATAAAACACAAGGATTAACTTGCAATTATTTGGTCAATTTAGACTTCGCAGACAATTAAACTAGTTAATTCAGATCAGAATTTCTTCTTTGGGATTTGACTTATCAGGACCAGAATCTAAATTAACTCAATTAGTGAACCAGCTGCGACTTCTTAATTCTAACATGAAGTTTCCAGTTCAGGAGGACCTCAAGTGCAATAGTCAGGTCTGACAAAGCAGAAGGAGAAGCGACATCACACACACACACACACACACACACACACACACACACACACACACAC
>JANHMN010000003.1:182595454-182613378 GCA_030674055.1 Rhabdomys pumilio
CTCTCTCTCTCTCTCTCTCTCTCTCTCTCTCTCTCTCTCTCTCTCTCCAGGTCACTCACTCAGCCAGGGTGTGATGTAAAGGCTGGAACTCCAACCATCATCCTTGGGTCTAAGTGACTTTAGAAATGGAAACTGCATGTGGAAGAAAGTACATAGAACACCGTGGCACAGAGGCTACAACTGTGATGCCAACACCTGGGGTGGAGGCAGGAGGATCAGAGTTCAAGACCAGCTTTGATGATGTAGAGTATTCAAGATGCACCTGAGCTGGTGAGACCCTATCTCAGAAAAACACGGGCAGGAAAGAGAGAGTGAAGGAGAGGGGGAATAAAGGGAGGGAAGGAAGGAAAAGAAAAAAGAAGAGGAGGGAGGAAAAAATCAGGAAGGAAGGGAGGGAGGAAGAGAGAGAGGGAAGAAAGGAGAGAGGGAAGGAAAGAAGGGAGGAAGGAAAAAGAAAGAGGGGGATGGAGAGAAGGCAAGGCAGAGAAAAAGGATGTGGGAAGGAAGAAGGAAGGAGTAAAGAAGGGAGGGAGAAGGGATGGAAAAAGAAAAACAGCAGTAGGAAGGAAGAAGGTGGAGTCTCTCAAATGCCTGTCTACCTATTCCTGTTCTTCTCCTTGGTTGATTCAGTATTCTTTGGAACTAATATATGCAACCAAACACCACTGTGATTGCTTTGGTTTCTAAAAGGCACCGGTGGCAGATCTCTCTAACAGAAATGACGATGAGGACAGAAATGCTACCTCTTGGAAAACAGCTATTTTTAAATTAAAAGTTGTCATTTATCTACTTTTAAGCATTCATTTTTATTTTATGCGGATGAATGTTTGCCCATGTGTATGTATGCATACCACATGCATGCCTGGTGTCTGTAGAGGTTCCTATGACTGGAGTCACCAGCAGTTGTGAGCTGCCTTGTGGGTGCTGGTAGCTGAACCTCTGCAAGAGCAGCCAGTGCTCTGAACCGCTGAGCTATGTCTCCAACCCCTCGTTTAGCTATCTTAAAGGACCAAAGAACTATTCAAATTGTATTTAATAATTCAACTTTTTAATAAAGAACTATGTATTTATTTTATGTGTATGAGTTCACTGTAGCTGTCTTCAGACACACCAGAAAAGGGCATCAGATCCCATATGGATGGTTGTGAGCCAGTGACCTCTGGAAGAGCAGTTGTGAGCCAGTGACCTCTGGAAGAGCAGTTGTGAGCCAGTGACCTCTGGAAGAGCAGTTGTGAGCCAGTGACCCCTGGAAGACCAGTCACTGCTCTCAACTACTTAGCCAACTCTTCAGTCCCTCAACTTTATTTTTTAATATATATTTTTAAATTTAATTTATTTATTTATTCACTTTACAACCCAGTACCCCCTTATACAAGTCTTCCCCAATTCTACTTTCCCCTCTGGGTGTCACATCCACTAGCTCTACCCCCTCCACCCCTCACATCAAGTCACTAGGTGACTTGACACATCCTTTCCCAATGAGGACAGACAAGGCTGTCCATTTACGGGCACAGAATCCACAGGCAAGCAGGCAACAGGCTCAGGGACAGCCGGCCCTATTCCAGTTGTTGGGGGACCCACATAAAGACCAAGCTGCACATCTGCTACATATGTGTGTGGGGTCCTAGGTCCAGCCCATGCTCACTCTTTGGTTGGTGGGTCAGTCTCTGGGAGCTCCCAAGGGTCCAGGTTAATTGACATCTTTATGTATTTATTGCCAAAATTATCCTAAAATATGTTTTTGGAACTGACTGAAAAAAAAAAAAACAAGAAATAAAAACCATCATGACACTTGTCACTGTGTGCCCGGGAGTGTCCAAGAAGGAGATAAAAACTAGCTCACAGAACACATTCAGCCTCTACATGTCTACTGAGCACAAAACCTGTTAGAGACGAGCATGTGTCTGTCTGTCTGTCTGTCTGTCTGTCTGTCTGTCTGTCTGTGAGAGAGAGAAACTATAGAACAAAATCATATTTATTAGCAGAAAGTGATTTTCAAAAGATAAATCCAACAAAATGAAAATATAAAATACAAATAATCTACTGCAGGAAGCTAGCTAAGATACTGAATTCTTTCTTAGGGGTGTGTGTGTGTGCGTGTGCGTGTGTATGGTTGTAATGATCATTTTCCCCCTTCCCTTCTCCCTCTTGTTCTGCCCCTACTTACTTCAGCCCCTGCTCGCTCCAGACCCACTTGCTTGGGCCCAAAGCACACTGTAGCTGTGTCTTCAGACACCCACACGAGGGCATCAGATCTCATTACAGATGGTTGTGAGCCATCATGTGGTTGTTGGGATTTGAACTCATGACCTCCTGAAGAGCCACCGGTCCTCTTTTTTTTTTTTTTTTTTTTTTTTGGTTTTTTGAGACTGGGTTTCTCAGTGTAGCCCTGGCTGTCCTGACCAGGCTGGCCTCGAACTCAGAAATCCGCCTGCCTCTGCCTCCCAAGTGCTGGGATTAAAGGTGTGCGCCACCACAGCCCGGCTTGCCACCAGTCCTCTTAACCGCTGAGCCATCTCTCCAGCCCAAGATACTGAATTTTTATCCCATATGGTTTTTATTTTCTTGATCATATTTTTTATACTTTCTACACAGTTCTTAGTTTGGAAAAAAAACACTCTATAATTTTTCTATTAACGAATAAGTCATTGTTGCAGGCAAGGAATTTAGAGCAACAGCTGCGAACTCTCGGCTTCCTGCAGCTCTTTCTCGTGACTGCTGCACAGCTTCCCATTGACCACGAGGCTCCAGGCACAGGTCTGAAGCTGCAGCACACATTCTAAGGACGGGCCAATAGTCGAGAGGCCCCTCCTTTCAGTCACTGACTCGTTAGGTCAGCCTTAGGACCAGCTATGTGTGGCTTATTCCTCATGCCACCCTGATGTACACCGTGAGCAAGAAGCGTGGCTTGGGTTGTTATCAGTTACGTGGACCTTAGTGTAAAGGAGGATTCAGGGTTCCCGAGATGCCTAATGCCGTGGTTCCCTGTAGGATCCTGAAGGGCTGCTATGCCCCGGCTGAGACTTTCCATATGCTGCTGTCTACTAAGTAACATTCTACGGTTCCTCTAAGATCAAAAACAACCTGACTAAGGCATGGTGCCCCAGGAAGGGAATTTATACTTGACATCCTATTGCCCCCGAGTTGAGTTCCTGTTTTTTCCTGAGTTCGTGTTTTTCCTTCCCTGGCTTGGTGTATATATTGAACCTGCCCAGTAAAGGCATTGGCATTCTCTCACAATGAATGACCTGAGTCTCAGTCTTTCCTTAATGCCCCAGGCCTACGCCCGAGCTCAGTACCGCGGCAGCGCTGGAGCTGTCAGTTCTCAACTGTCCTAACGCTGTGACCCTTTAATATGGTTCCTTACTCCATGGTGACCCACAACTATAAAATTATTTCTGTTGCTACTTCATAACTGGAATTTTGCCAGTGTTATGAATTTTAATGTAAATATCTGATATGCAGAATTATCTTAGGAGACCCCCTAGAAGGGGGTCATTTGACGTCAAAGGAGTCATGACCCCCAGGTCGAGAACCGTTGGCTTAATGCATACAGCACTAGCAAGCCTGCTGAACTCACATAAAACCTGGAGCGAACCAATCTCCACTTGGCACAGGCACACACCCTATAATAATGATAAATATATTTTTTTTAAGAATTCAAAAACTGAAAGCTCAAATAAAAATCTTTGTGGGGGGATGAGAAGCAAAAGAGCAAATACCCCTAAAATTGAAGGATGTGGGTGTCAGCCTTGGTGAGAAACTAGCCTCATCTCACCCTGTGCTGAGGGCCTTGCCTTGCATTAAGACGCACACCCCTTATAAGGCAGACAGACACAGGATAGTTTAGTACCATGAGACTCCCATTCGTTATGGTTTACACACACACACAGTTTGTAGTAACGCACTTGGCAGCCTACTTCTTTCACCTACTATGTGCACCCATCCCTCTCCTCATGTTGCATAAAGCTTATGCTACCCTGTCTATGCTCCAGGAACAGACCCCACTACCAGCCCTCATCCATCTTCTCTTGAATCCAGGGATAAAACACACACACACACACACACACACACACACACACACACACACACTTGTTCGTTTTCAACTTGCCTTTTGACACAATTTCTGGGCACTAGTATCTCCGGCCTGGAAAAGTGTGCCTTTATTCTTATCTCTGCACCTCTCCACCTGCCCTAACCTTCAATGGGTCAGTTACATCTAGTCCCTGCTAAACACCCCTGACCTGACCACCCATTTTCAGGAGCGGCCTGTGTGGCCACTCCGTTTTGAGATCTAACATGGCTGGTTACCTTTCCTCCATCAGAGCATGGCAAACTCTCCTCTCTTTTCCTTGCTTCCCTTTCTTGCCCCCAGGGACCTGGAAGTTCTGCCTATCCCTTCTGCCCAGTAATTGGCCCATGGCTTCTTTACTGACAGATCAATAACCAATTGGGGAACAGGACCTTAGCATCAAAACCGCCCCTACATCCACACAAGGCACCTAGCTACCTTGAGACTCACTTACCCCCCCACCCGCCCCCCATCTACATCAGGCTACAGGTATCAGGCCTCAGTGGTAGTATGAATGCCCACTCCCTGGCAACAATCAAATCTAGTATTTATCCCAGCGTATTAAGGCATGAAGACTAGGAAGGCGGAACTCGGTGTGTGCAGAGAGAGGTAAAAGTGCATCCTCTCACCACTTAGATAACGACTCATCATCTTATTCAAAACTAGATGTGCATGTGATTAAAATCGGAAGGGATGTGTACAGCTGAACAATGATTATGTAGCCTAAAATATTTTTACTAAAGTAAACACCCAAAGTAAGCTTCTTTGTAACCAGTTCCCTTGTCTCTCGTACCTCATGAAGGGCAACCTCAGACAGTATTCAGCGCTTTCGATTGCCCTCGCACAGGTTGCCTGCTGTCTGTCTCCACAGCGTTCCTCTTTAATTTGTCCTATCATTTTGTTCAAATTACAGTGCTTTTTTTTTGAGAATCTGTGTGAACCGTTATTTCAATTCTTTGGACGAGAGGTCAAGAACCTAAGACATCCAGCCAACCACGGGGCACGCTTACGGTGCTGTAGCAGTATGCTAGAGCGGCCAGCCAGCAGCTGAGGCCTCACTGTGTAGAACACAGGCAGAGGAAAAGGACGCACAGTTGGGTTATGTGACTGACAATGTGAAATCATACCAAACATGCTCCTGTTTTGAATTCTTGCATCAGAACCAGAGGTCAGGAGAGGGTCGGTCACCAGAGACCCACTCTCAGAGTGACCTGGGTATCTCCGGTTATTACAGAATAAAAAGTGACCTTGGGACACAGCTTACTTCAGCAATTTAAGAAGCACATCTGGGACTCATCACAATTTGGATGCAGAGCCAAATTCTGTCTGAGGTTTTTATGACGGACTCAGGATGAATTGTGTGAGTGTATGTCCGTGTAAGCCCTAATCTCTATCTTTGTCACTGACAAAGGAGGATGGCTGTAGGGGACATTTTCTCTCTCTCAAGTCTTGCCAGAACTCGAGAAGATTCATCACCAGCCCAGAATAACCAGTTGTTTACATTGATAATTCTTTGAGAGCCCTTGAAGTGCTACATTTCATTGTATCCCAGACTTTCTTCCTCCCTTCTTAATTAGGGAGATTACTACTTGAAAAATGAGCATGTTTTTATTGCAAGGGGAATTATAATAAATCTTATAAATTTAAACTAGGAATCAAAGCCCCACTGAGCTGGGACGAAATCAAAGGACTATAAAATCTCTCTCATTCATTCTCCCCTGGGCAGACTGGCTCTTCTAATGTCAGCCTCTCCTTTCATTCTTGTCATAATGGGCTGAACTCTGCAGACATGCAAAATGAAACATTACATGTACATTGCTCATGACACATGCAATGCCAGTGCTTACAAATATTTAATGTGTCATAGGGGAGAAGATTGTTACTAAACACCTTGGAGTTAATCAGCTTCCAGGACTGAACATCTTAGAAGATTGTATCCAATTGGAGAATTAATTTTTCAAAACTCCCAACTAAAGGGTAATAAGAAACTTCTGGAATTCAATGTGATAGAAATTAGAATTTCATATAAAAATGAGGACTGGTTCCTCCATGCAATTGTAAGTCTGCATATTTTCTTTCGCTCCTTCCTAGAAATAAAAGAGAATTACTTTAGAGAGCAGTGGTCATTATCAATTCTATCCAGAAAAGTAAGTAATTACCACACTAAGTATTCTCATAGCATGGAGCACAGTATTGTGATTGGGTGGTTTTACTTCAACCTCAGCAAAGAGAGGAAATTGTTCTCTTTCTGAAAGTAACAAATCAAGTAGTTCCTTAAAAACCACAGAAAAGCTTTCTGTGTAAATGCAAGGGCAGGGGCATTGTAAACTTTTAGAGAATATTGAGAAAGACCACGTCTGTGTCTTTCTTTAGACTCTAAAACATAGCTTGTCTGGTAGCCATTTCTTCCTACTAAAGGAGAGTTGAGAGAAGGCCATCGCCTTCAGATGAGTTGCTGGACACAAATGCCCAGCGGTAGGTTTTATTTCTTTAACTGCAAAGGCCAGAGCCCAGTTTCATTTCCTATCACATCTGTGACCAGTTAACAGCGTTTGAGAAGAGACCTTGTTCTAAGAATGCACACCACATGCTCGATGTCACCTGAGGAAGAAACTAGTTCTCTGCTGTCTTCACCAGCAGCCCAGAACCATAATACATAGCCTTGCTCGCCCAACAGGGTCGTTCAGTCTTCAGCTTGGCCCTGAAGTCTAACCTTGTGCTCGATCACTGACACTCTTCTTAAGACAAGATTTATTTGTATTCTTAATTATGTACAGGCATGTGTGTCTGAGTAAGGGTGTGGGCTCATGAGTGCAGTTGCCTGTGAAGGCCAGAAGAGGCCTTAGATATGTTTCGGGAAAAGTTAAAAACGAACTGCTTGTTCCCGAGCTATGCCCAGCACCAGCGAGCTACATAGCCCCAGCCGGGTGTTCCCATCTCACAGACCCTCTGCCATGCCCCCCGCGGACCCCGCCCCCAGACGTGATGTGGTTGCTGTCCCCACCAGCCAACTCCACTGCCTCCACAGCTCTAAGCCTAGCCCTATACAATGGCCGCCAACCTCGTGGTTAGATATTACAATACTCAGTAACCCAGTATAATCAAAACTCTTGAAACTTATACTTAACCAGTCAGATTTATATATGGTAAATTCTCAATGCACAAGATGCCCACATAATAATTTCAAGGCTAATTGAAAATGGTACAAGCTGCCCACCTAGAATAGATGAGTTATCCCAATCATTCTATCCCTATAGGAAATCATATCTACCTATGGCTATTTAAGGCCACGCTGGTTCAGGATCTTCTCCCTGTATGTCTCCCATCTTGATTCTCTCCTCTCCCCCCATCTCTTTCTCTGCAACTCTTAGCTCCGCCTCCCTTTTCCTTGTCCAATCACAGACCTCCTGCTGCACTAATATTTAGATACGTCGGACAGGGAAACTCCTGTCACGTGGATCCACTAGAACTGAAATTACAGGCAGTTACAATTGTCTGAGGTAGACGTTGGGAACTGAATCCGGGTCCTCTTAAGAGAGCTGTATGCCTCTTAACGGAACCATGTCTCCAGCCCCAAGATACTTGATATTTGTTCATAAGGTCCTGCTAAGGTCTCTCTCTTAGAAGCCATGGATAAAGTCTACCTTTTAAGATTATATCAAGCTATGGAATTGTTCTCTGTGTGTTGGGGGGGGGGGTACTCCCTGAGTCATGTTCCCTCATACTTTCCCTTCCTGGTGTAAGCTGGCTGCATTCCTAAGTACCTCACCTCTGAGGGACAGCTAGTCCAATAGCTGCAGTGTGTTGCCCAAGGCCAAATGAAAAGAGTGGCTCTACTTTAATCTTTCATGGGATGCTGGCCAAGGAGTGAGCATCTGTCTCATCCACTCCAGCTTCTGTGGCTTACATAATAAAGCGCTCTCTGAGACTCATTAAGAAGAGCATCCTATGTCCCCATGCATGCTGTAGCACATTCAAAGACAGAAACGTGGGCTTTCCTCACTACTGATTTAACACGTTGTCATTTGTTTGCATATTTTTAAAAGCTTAAGTCATTTGTTTATGTGTAGTTTTAAGTTTTTCGTGAGTGTGTCGGGTGTGTGGATGTGTGTGTGTGTTTTGTATGTGTGCTTTGTGTGTGTGCTTTGTGTGTGTGCACATGACTGTGTAATGTGTGCAGAGGCCAGAAGAAGGCATTCACTGTACACTTTATTATTCTCTACCTCATTTCTTTGAGGCAGACTCTCTCCCTGAACCTGAAGTTCAAGTTTCATCAGCTAGACTGGAAGCCAGTGCGTTCCAGTTTAAAACCTGCCAGGGTTACTGGCAGATGTGAGGCCACATCCAGCTCCTTACTTAGGAGCTGGGAGCTGAATTCTAGTCCTTAGGCGTGAATAGCAAGTACTTTAAACTACTGAGCCATATCTCCAGTCCCTTTATTTGAGGCTTAGACTGGCCTCAGTCCTGCCACATAGCTGTGATTGACCTTGGACTTCTGATCCTTCTGATTCTTCGTCCCAAGTGCTGGAATTACAGCTATGTGACACCATACCCAGCTAAGCCGCCATTTATAATAATGACAATTCCACTCCGTCATACTTACCTCATCCCATCTGTATTGTATACACAATTACATTTAGTCATCATGGCAATCTTAAGAGGAATCATCCTGACCATTCTGCTTTCTAGAGTGGCTAACCAACTTGCCAAAGGTGGAACAGCTAGTCAACAAAAGGATGGGATCAACTCAGGTCTGAACCAAAACCTGTGTATACTAACCACTAATGTTCCAAGTCTATAAAGAAAAAGTTGAGCTTGGGCTGGGTGGTGTTTACTACCACACTAACAAGGGGTTGCCATTTTTCTGCTGAGGAGAGATTGCTGTAGGAAGGTTTGCGTCTCTGTTAGATTACAGTATGTTAAAGTTTATACTTTAAATACATGAGTACATAAAGCAAAAAAGACAATGGTTTGGCTTGGTCAGTGCTGCTCAGCTAAAGTGTAGAATGGTATCAATCTAGGATATTAGTGATATCATAGATAATGCCATGAAGGTAGACCCTGAGAATAAGCATTTGAGAACCGTTAAAGCAATATTTTAGAGAATAACGATAATAAATACAGCATTGCATTTGTGCTTTAAATGTTATATTTTCTGATAGTTCGTATATGGTGTACTTATAATGTTACCATTCTGAAGGGGTTGGGGGAGTCCAGAGATGACACAACAGTTAAGAGAACGTAACGCTCTTATAGAGGACTGGGGTTCAGTTCCAAACACCCACATCCTGAGGCTCACAAATGCTTGTAACTCCAGCTCCGGGGACCCTTATGCTCGTTGAGAGCCTCTGATGGCACCTCTACCTATGTGCACATAACCACACACGTATATACACACACACATAATTAGAAGGATCAGTTGGTATTTTATCATGTTAGGCATTCTGGAAAATACTCATGGGTACATACATTGTCCAGGGTGTCTCTTCCAAGTACCAGATTTTACATCTTTATCCTCTTCCAAGAAGAGCCCTAAAAGAAATACCACCTTGCTCTGTTCTCTGGGATATTCAGCCAGGCCCTTTACCACATAATTAGAGAAGGATTGATTTTGGTCATTTGGGGGTATACACAGACACACAGACACACAGACACACACATTTATTTTAATAGGTTGTCAATGTGATTTTCCAGTCACACCACTCTGCATCCCAGAATACATCAGATTGTTCTCCAGTCTTTTGACCACACCCATGAGCACTGGGACACCGGAAGAACCCTTCCCTAGAATTCTATGTGCACAATGACGTCTGCCTTCAGGAATGTTTGAATAGTATTGAGTAGACAAATTAGTCAACAGCGACCCACAAAGTTAGACAAAATGTTTCCCGAGTTTTAATTTCCATTTTCCTTTCATGGAACAAAAGAAATGAAGTGTGGACTTCCTGGTCAACTCAGCAGTGGCTCTGACCATGGAACTCACGTTGGAGATACTTGTCAGCACTGAGATTTTTTTCATTGCCTGTTGAAAGAGTGTTGTGTCCTTCCACTTACCATGATAGAATATTTCAAAGAATAATGCAAGGTGATGTGTTTTCCAGGGCTTCTCTTAGGGCAGAATACAGACATATAATGTGGTACTTGAAAGAGACATCCCGGACAATTTATGCACCCAGGAATCAGGATTGGCTTATTCATGATTTCTCAGGGAAGCCATGCATTTAAAAAGTCAATTACTGCGATGGATGATGAAATGCTGCCGGCAGCGGAAAATGTTCTTTTACGAAAGCTTTTAAAAGACGTCTTTCCCCACAACTCGGATGATAATATGTTTAAGGTTACAAGTGCCCGTGCTATGTCCTTATTTTCAGAAGTGTGTCCTGGCTGCAGAAACATCTGGGGATAACGACACCTCCTCTGGAGTTGCTAGAGTTGATTTTCTACTGGTTGGTGACAAGTATGAATGTTTTGTGACAAGAGTCGAGAGTCTTGCAGTTGGCCCTGTCTCCAGAGACCAGTGTGAGAGCACAAGATGGGTCTTTTATAGGATGACTCAGAGGCCTAGGGAGAGCGCTCTAGAGATGTCTTCCTTCACAGTCTGAATGGGAGGAAGATGAACGGCTGGTGAAGTCACACTGCAGATGATAGTTCTCCCGGGCAGGTTATAAAAGTCCACTGACAGACTCTGCAAGGTGTGGGGGATGAGGCCCTGGAAGGCAGCAGCATGACTGCTTTCAAAGCCATTTATCAGGGAAAACGTGCCGACGTAGAGTGAAAAATTATAAAGACCATTTTATAAAATATATACAGGCTCACTAGTTCCAAGAAGGCGGAACTGAATGTAGGATTTCAGGCCTTCACTGCCCTGGGATACACCCCAGGAAGAGTATTAACATTCCTCAAGCCTCAGGGAAAAGAACCCACCTGTGGGTGGGGAAGGCCCAAAGCAGGAAGACACATTCCTGACAAAGAAAGATGCAAGTCATCTGGGTGGTTCCAAGAACTAACTAACTTTCCACTGTTCTTGGTTACCCCCCCCCCACTTGAGGTCTTCCCAGTGTTACAGCCTACTACTGTTCAAAATTTGTAATGCAACCAATCATGTGTAACTGTGCCAAATTTTCCCCCTCTCCCCAACCCCTATCTATAAATATCCCAAACATCCTGGGGGCGGGGTCGAAGCCTCTATCCCCTGCGTGGGATACGTTTCGACCTGAGGGCCCTTGTCATTAAACTACCTTTTGCAATTACATCAAGAAGGTCTCTCGTGTGTCCTTGGGTGGGTGCTGATCTGGATTTGAGTGAGGGTCTCTCTTTGGAGACCTTTCACCACCTGATATAATGATGCCCTGTCTGTGATATGTTCGCCTGTGCATGAAGTGTGCCTTCCGGGTATGCATGTGTGATATATAAATACTCAGCACACATCTTTAATAAGGCAAGCTGGCTATACACTCAAGTGGATCAAGGCAAACGTTCCTGTCTGAGCTTGTCTTTATGTTGATGAATCACACAGATGGCTTGTTAGTTCTTATTTAAAGTAAATAAGGGGAAAATAAAATTTATTTTGGACATAAGTTGTGGGTATAGCTCACATCTTATTTTTATGAATCCTACTGTACAGTCCATAAAGTAAATGTATACAACTCAGTGTTAAATTATAAATCCTAATTTTAACATCCATAGGCAAGTTTGATTTTTTTTAAATGAAAGGGGTATACTTAACAACTAACTGCAAGAATCTACAAACTAAGATATGCCTTGGCTCCAAATACAAAGACATGTTCTTCTTTTCCAAATGGGCTAAAATGCTCAGAAGAAATAGATACCAAATAACAGACCAGGAGAAACATTCAGCTCTCTCTCTCCATCCTCCCCCTAAGCCAACCTCACATTTTAAAATATGTAGAATATTAAAAAGGCAGATTATGCTTTTTCTAAATTCAATTAAGTAGTAATAGGGGAGGTTGAAGCCTTCAGGATCTGAGATAATGAATGGTGCGGGGCAGAGCCTCTCAGCCTCAGGCAGCCCATGCTAAATAAGAGGCTTTCATTCAACCTGGTAATGGGACGCATCCATCTCCCATGTCTCCGAGCCCGGCCTTAAACTCTTCCTCAAGTGGAGAACATTATTAAACGCTTAAAGAAGACTGAAGTCACAGAAAGACATTTCCCTGGCTCATGATAAAATAGATTAATCAATGGAGACAATTTGTACATTATCTTCAGAATGGGAACAGAGAATGACTTTAGACGTCCTCAGAGCCTACTTACAAATAGTGCTCACAATACCGCCTCTAAGTTCTTCATTAAGACGACCCCATAGGCATACAGGGTGGTCCACATGTACGCCATCTTATGTGCCTATCAACAAGCAGGTGCATAATAAATATATGCAAATGAGAAGAGAGAAGATATTTACATAAAAGCCATCAACTGTGAAAGATGCTGCTACATTTCGCCGGCCTGATTAGTCTAACCTGTGGTATTTGTAATCTGTGTGTGTGTGTGTGTGTGTGTGTGTGTGTGTGTGTGTGTGTGTTAGGAACTGGAGAGATAGGTCTGTGGTTTATATTTAAAAACGTGTAGGAGAGGCAGCTCAGTGGGTCCGACAGAGCACTTGCTGCTCTTCCAGAGGATCCCCTTGTTTCCAGCTTGCACGCCAGGTAGTTCACAACCACCTATAACTGCTTTATCTGACTCGATCTGACTTTATCAAGCACGCTCAAACATGAAGCACATACAGAGAGAGACACAATACACTCAAATAAAATTAAATTTTTGAAACGTAAGTGTGTATACTGTGAATGCAAATTAATGAAAACTCAATATTTAGTTGTTAGTAGACCTCTCAAGCCATCCAAATATCTAGAAATTTTCTAAAACTGGGCTGTTGGAGGGTTTCTGGAGGTTAATAAGAAGCCAGCATTCCTCAGGAACTTGTGAAACTGGTTCCCATCTGCCAAAAGGAGTCCTATCAACGCCCCGCCCACAGGCCCCTCAGGCCCCTCACTGTTCCAAGAACCTGAGACATCTCAAAGCCTCAGCCCTGGCTTCTCACCTCCCAGATTCCCAGGTCTTTGACACTACCACCCTCTCTTCCTTCCTCCCCGCTACTTCCCTCTATCCTTCCCTTTCTCTCTTTCCTTCTCTCCTTCCTTCTCCCTCCCTCCCTCTCTCATAGTCTCTGACTCCCTTTCACTCTGGCTACATGACTGTGCTCTCTCTCTCTCTCTCTCTTTCTCTCTCTCTCTTTCTCTCTCTCTGTCTCTCTCTTTCTCCCTCCCTCCCTTCCCTCCCTCCCTTCCTCTCCCCTCTCTCTCTGCCTCCATGCATCTCCCCACAGAGCGATGAAAACCCTAATCATATCATTGAGTGGTTGGGTGTGCCGTGTCTTTACTGCACCCCCTTGGATACAGTAGTTGTATATATTTGCTTAATTGGAGACTTCTCTGTTACCTCTAACATCCTTTGATAATGAAGTGTGCTTTGCTGGAAACTTACTCTCCCATCCTTTGATAGTGAGCTTACAGAGCCCTTTGAATGAATGGTTTGGGAGCCTGGGAGTAATTATAGCTTTCCACCAAGGGCCCCCAGAACTAAAACTTTAAGTGCTCTTGTTTTATACATTATAAGATGGTTTGTGTTGTGTCTGTGTTATAGGCTACCTGTTCTGCTTCTGTGCCCTTTAGAGTTTTCATCTCTGATTTAAGTGATTGGAGGTAGTAAATAGTTACGGTTTGGATAGGAAGTCTCCTCTCCCAAGGCTCAGGTTTTGATCCCTAGCCGGAAGCACTATTTTGAGATGTCCTGAAAGTTTTAGGAGGTAGGACCTAACTAGAGAAAATAGGTCACTGTAATTGGGTCATCGAGTCCCTGCCCTCTCTTCTGGTCTGCCATGAGGTGAAGGACTCTTCTGATGTTCTTCCAACTCCTGCCACTTCATTCTGCCCATTCCACTGAATCAGGAGACTCCATTATCTGAAACTGTGAACCAGAATCCATCTTTCCTCCCTAAAGCTGTTTGTGTCTTGAATTTTCTCCACAACAATAAGATCCTAACCAGCACAGGGAAAGGGACATGGCTTGGCAGGTAACACACCTGCTGCATACACAGGAGGACTTGAGTTCAGAGCCTCAGAACTCATGTATAGTGGATAGAGTAGCCCACATGTGCAATCCCAGTCAGTGCTCAGTGGGGAGACACAATAGAGGCAGAAAAAGAAGATCCCCAAAGGCTAACACTCCACTCATCTGCAGCAAGGGACTTTGTCTCAAATGAGGTGCAAGAAGACCAACAACTAAAGTCCCCTGACTTCCACATGAATCTGTGACACACAAGTGCATGCATGTGTGGACACACACGGAGATTTTTTTTTTCCAAAGGCTAACAAACTAGAGAGAATATTATTTCTTTTTTGCGCACAAATATGAAAATGTGCAGTGTGCTTTCTGACAGGTGGGTTGTGTGAGCCAGCTGGTGCACTAAATGAGCTAGCCTTTAGTGCCAATGCGTTGGCTGAGGCAGCAACATGAATTCATTTAATGGACAGGGACCAGAAAAACTGTAAAGCGGTATTGTTATAACTTAATGGAACAAATTGTCAAGAAAATGTGGGTCAGGCCTGGTGAGACTTGGCAAACATCATAATGTCTCTGTGCTTACAAGCATCTCTCTTTGCTAATCTGGACCCTCAGTGAGCTCTTGGCTTCCTTGACTGAAATGCAAACGACTCAGCAGAGGGACTCATCAAACTAGTCACAGGTCTGAGCTCACTGTCAGATGTTTTGACTTACTCCACTTGGCTCACAAAATTCTTTCCTGGGGGGGGGGTGTGTATGTCATACTGTCTTATCAGGCTGAGGAGACAGGACAGGGAACCTTTGTGACAGGGAAAGAATACAGAGATTACCTAGAGTCAGCCACATACTCAGGGTCTAGTTACACCTCCCAGATGGACATAATTCTGTTAATGCTTCCAAGACTATAGCCAGACATGGAGGCTCACAATTATAACCACTGGACTCAGTTGAGGCAGGAAGACTGCTCTGGGTTCAAGGCCAGCTTGGAATATGTAGACAATCCTGTTTCAAAAGCCAAGGAAGAAAGAGAAGGGGGGAGGGAGGGAGAAAAGGAAGGAGAGAAGAAGGGAGGGAGAGAGGAAAGGAGAGAAAAAAGGGGAAAATGGGGGTAGAGTGGGGTGGGGAGGGAAAGAAGGCATAGAAGAAAGAAAGGGAGAGAGAAAGAAAAACAGACTGGCGTTAGCTAATCTGGTGACCCTTTTATTCATATAAATCACTCATGAGAGGTTCATTCTAGACTAACATTCCATGATTTTATTTTATACTTGATTTTAATCTATGCTTTCTACGGCCTGCCCCTGAAACTTATTTTTTAACGTTTATATTCTAGGACCCTGTGGCCATCTCTGTACTCCATCTAACCCTGTCCTGTCTGTGTAGGTACTTGGCTGACTGTCCTGTCTGTGTGGGTATTGGAACCTCATGGACTTTGGACCCAGGACACCTAGGTTCTACCACCTGTCATTTTCAGTCATTGTGCCATCAGCACCTTCAGACGTCTGTTTGTTTATCTTTACTTGGTGATGCTGTTTCTCAGGAGCTTAGATGAGTCGCAAGGGGGTTTGCTGAGCTTCCACGCTGATCACTCTGCATGGAATACATGGTTAGTGCCCAGAATTTGTCTTTCTGTCTTCAAGTGTATTTCTTCTCTTTCCTCACCTTCCTGTCAGAGACAAACAACATACACATATCTTCTACATTCTTGTCTAAGTCAGCAGTCTCAACATTTGCATCATGACAGGACCCCCGATGCCGCCTGTTACACAACACTAGAAATACCTAGTTTAGGTGACATTCATCTATTAAGCGTCTTTTTCCCCCTCAAACTATTCCACCAACCAAACTATTCCATCAACGTGCTCATTCACCATCTCACTCTTGAGAATATCATGACAAAAGCCCACACAGCTTTGCATAAATAAAGCATAGCTACTAATTTCATTCCCTCCAGGCCCATGAACCTCTCCGGGAGGAAGTGTGTTAGTGTACCATGACTTATTCAGAAGGGGATCTGCAGGTCTGGCAGCAGAAAGTCGCTGTGTGTTTGCTGAATTCCAAAGCCGAGATATATTCTGTTTCCTCGCTGGTGAGCCCCACTGCCTTACTAGCAGAGTCTGGGTATAAATGTTTATTGAATTATTAACCCCACTCTGGATTTTTATAATCACTACTTCTTTTTCATATACAATTAGCTTCCTAGGAACTTCAAGAATATTGCTGATATTTATTTATGCTTTACTGTCTTTTTTTATCTTCAATTTCTTTGGACATTTAAAAATATTATCTAAATTATGTTACTGTGGGGTTTTCTTTGTTTTCGGAACAGTCTCACATGGTAGTCCAGGCTGGCTTTGAACTTGCAGTCTTCTTGCTTCTGCCTCTGGAGTGCTGGGATTATGGCCTTCTCAGATCTATAGTGAGACAAGCTCCAGGTCTCATTTCAGCCTTTCTCCTGTGCAGTAAGATGTTAACCCAGCAGGCTTGGTTTACTCAAATCCTGAACATTTCAAGAAAAAAACTGGCCCTTGGGAGAATCAACCTCTGAGACTTGGAATCTCCTGCCTGACAAGAATACAATGGTGTTTCAGGCCTCAGGCCACTGCAGCATTGTTTTGACCTCTGGAGTCTGGAGACTGAGTAAAGTCAGTCATGCAGAAACCTGATCTACATGACTGACTGTCAATAAAGGCCCCTGGCACACAGATGAGTTCCCCTGACTGCCGATGGTGGTGTTAAACCCTGCGCTTGCACTCAAAGGAGAAACTGGAAACGTGACAAAACTTCAGCTGTCTGCTTTGCCTCTTGCACATTTTGATGTGTACTTTAAAATACATCAAACTTTAACCATGAGTATCAGAAGTTTCCTGGACCCCAAGTCTTTCTCATTAATTTGGCCTGAATTGCTTTTGGTGACTCCCAAGGTACTACCAAGTCTATTCCAGTCATGTGCCTTGGGTCAAATGAACTTCATTTAGGTTCATGTTCCTCACTTATGAGAATATACTCACCACCACCACCACCACCACCACAATCACCACCACCACCACTACCATTATCATCCTGTTTCATAGCTGTTTTCTTCAAACTGAAGCATTCCCTACTAGAAGGCAGAGGGAAGTTCATAAGATTCAGGAAGTAAATGAAACTTACAGGACCCAGGAAGCTTTTAAAACTTAAAGATCCACAAGGCTCTCTCTCCCCAAGCAGTATCTTAGCAGTAGCAGTTGGTGAAGAGGGAGACTCTAGCTGAATCCTAGACACCTGCAATTGTGCAGGGAGCTCTAAGATGCAGCTTTCATGACTCTTCACCCTTGCTGCAGTGAGCTGTCTAGTGATGCAGCTGCCTTGGAGTTACCAGGGCTCCAGTAACACTGAAAAAAAAAAAAACAAACCTCACTGGTTCACTAAGATCAACTTAAATAGAGTTGGTTTTGGGGTCTTGTGTCTCTATCTGGGATAAACTGAAAGTTGTTCAAATGTCCCCAGGAAAAGTCACACAGCATCTACTTTGCAGTGAAGTTGTGCTATCATGTTATTTTTAGTGAGAATTATTATAGAAACTCCTGGAAAAGCTAAGTGTCAGCACATAACATGTGCAGCAGCTTTGATATTCAACCAAAGCCTGTTTCCCGTATTCCCGTAGCTATCTCTCTCATGGGCTCCATGGCCTCCATCTCCAAGACAGAATTGAAGTTCTATCTGTCTGTCTGTCTGAAGTATATTCTATCTATCTATCTATCTATCTATCTATCTATCTATCTATCTATCT
>JANHMN010000003.1:182622046-182635746 GCA_030674055.1 Rhabdomys pumilio
GGAACTCACTATATAGACCAGGCTGGCCTGGAACTCACTATATAGACCAGGCTGGCCTGGAGCTCACTGCTTCCTGAATGCTGAGATTAAAGGTTGTTGCCATTGTGGAACTCTTAAAATAAAATCTTCAGGCCATCAACTATTGCTGATGTCTGCGAAGAGACTGCTGGGATACCGATCTCCTTCCCTGTAGTCTCTTACGTCAGCCCTGCATGCTTGCTCGGGTCCCTGCTGGGCTGTGCCTATGGTCCTCTTCTTCCAGTCCTGCATTTCTCACTGACTGTTGAGGTTGTGTGTATAATGTGTGCAAAGCAAATTTTGATTCTCCTTAAGGTTCTTCAGCACATGTAAGTAGTTGTCACTGCTCCCACGTGTTTGACGGTCGTGAGTCCTCCCTCTCCTGCATTCCAGGTCTGCTTGATTGCTGTATACTGTATACTGCATGTTTTGTATACACCTGAAGTCAATAGCATCCAAACAAATTCTGGTGGGAATCTTGAGTACAATTAATTTTTCTTCTTTTTAAAAATTTCTGTAATCTTTCACATTGTAGAGAAAACAGCAGTCATCAGAAAGAAATGCTTTTCTTAAAAAAACCAAAAAACCAAAAAACCCAAGAATGGGAAGGGGGGAGGAGGACGGGGAGGAGGGGGAGGACGGGAGGAAAGGGAAGGAGGGGAGACAATTTCTTTAGACAGACATTTCATACAGTGAAGGATTCAGGGTGAGGAGAGGTGTGGGTCTGAGGTAGTTGACAAGGCAGCCATGCTGGCACACACTTTTAACTGCCACATTCTGTTCAGGAGGCAGAGGCAGGATAGCAAGACCAGCCTGGTTCACAGAGAAGTATCAGCTAGAGCTACACATTGAGACCCTGTTTCAGAAAGAAAAAAAAAATAAAAAGGTTTAGAATCCATGTAGAAATGAGTCTGCATAAAATATAATTTAGAACAATTTATTCTGTGAGAGTGAACTGATGTCTGGTGTGTAATGCGTGGTGTGAAGGGAATCTAGTGCCTCCCCACTCTCCCTAAATTAACTCTTTGAACCAGTTAATTCAGCAAAAGCTGGGTAGCACATGTACTTTGAAGTCTCCGTCTTTGATGAGGTTCTGGAGAACTGCCTTTACAAGCTTTCTAAATGACGATTAAAGTTGGCCACTCTATAATGTCTTAGAGACCAGACGAGCAAATGAAAGCTTTGACCTACGATGAAAATTTGAATCTAATTAGTATTGCACAGATACAAGGCTAACCCCTATCTACAAGGAGACAGAGCACAGTGGTTTCTCAGGCAAAGCCGGCATGTCTCACAACAAGTCTCACTGACTACAGCTGCCCACCCTGGATGTGGTTAGAGGGCAGAGGTTTCTCCAAAAATGCCAGTGTTTTGGGGTTCAGCAGTCATGGCATGTCAGTTAAATTTAGCCAGTTCTTTAAGATTTCGGCAAACCATTGGTCTTCTTCAGAGGCCAACACAGTTCATTTCTTTTCTTTATCTTCTTAATTTTCAAGTATGTAATTGCCGCCACACCTCCCCCCTCGTGCAGTCTTGAATTGTGGACTTCCAAGTCAAGCTTGAGATGAAAGAGGGCGAAGTTTTCTTAGCCAGAAATCCCAAGTCCTAAAGAACACACGCTTGAGTGGAATTGTCTACAGGGTTTCATTGTATAAAAGTATGCTGTCATAATCCATGAACACAGCCAAGCTCAGGTCCCAGGTGCCATCCTGGAGAATAAATAACTCCAGAGCCCAGTTCTGTGTACAGCGTAGGCAAGTGAGAAGAAACACTTCACACCCCACAGGAGGACGCTCGGCTGTGTGTGCCCCGTGTCCTGTTTCTTCTTTCTCATATTCTTTTTGGTGGTGAGCTGGAGGCTTGCTTTGTCTGAGTGGCTTTTCCAAGAGGCTTATCGATAACTGAGCAGAACATAAGACTATTCTCGTTAGATGCCAGTGTAAGATAAAGAGAAAGCAAGCAGTCACCTTTTAGACATCTGTTTGCAAGGAGTAGTCACGGACTCCTCAGAGGCTCCATGGAAATCACAATCACGTTAATAAATTTGCCTTTTTTTTTCCCTTTGCAATCTCAGAACACAAAACCAAACAAACCAGAATTTCTACCTGTGTGCATTGTGATGACCGAGGTAGTGAGTAAATGCAGGAAATATCGAAACACACTACATATATATTTGAGATTTTATCAACAGGACTGGAGCAATGGCTCAATGATTGAGAATGTTTCTTCCTCCTGTGGAGGACCTGGGTTCTGCTCCCAGCACCCACACTATGGCTCCCAACCATCTGTAACTTCAGATCCAGGTCCAGGGCCCTTCTCTGACTTCTGCTGGTACCAGCACTCATTTGGAGCACATACATATGTGCATACAAAACACTCATGCACATAAAATACAAATAAACAATTCTTAATTTTAAAAATTAAGGTGTCTCAGTTAGGAGTTTACTGCTGTGAACAGGCACCATGACCAAGGCAACTTTTATAAGGACAACATTTAATTGGGGCTGGCTTACAGCTTTAGAGGTACAGTCCATTATCATCAAGGCAAGAGCATGGCAGCATCCAGGCAGGCATGGTGCAGGAGGAGCTGAGTGTTCTACATCATCTGAAGGCTGCTAGGAGAAGACTGGTTTCCAGGCAGCTATGATGAGGGTCTTAATGAGGCCACTACAGTGGCCAATAAGGTCACACCTACTCCAACAAGGCCACACCTCCAAGTAGTGTCACTCCCTGTGCTAAGTATATTCAAACCCCCACACTAAGGCTTTTAAGTGAGTCTTAAGTACGTGCAAGGGCTCTGAAGCCAAAATATTTGAGAACTGTTGGTGTAGGTATCATGTCCTCTAAAAAGAACTCACATGTTGCAGGACAGAAGGAAGACCCAGGAGTTCTTTGAGAGTTGGCATGGATAACCTAAATATCTAATGTTATGACAGAAGTGTGATGAATTGCACACGCAGACACTCCTCAAGCCTCTGTGTAAGTCTACCAACTTTGTGTCGAGCTGATACCGTTTCTGTCTGGTAGGGAAACAGCAGAACAACGGTGTAAAATCCTGCTAACAGTTTATAATTTGGGAAAGTGTAAATCAGGTTGTGAAACACGAAACACGGGAAGCGGTGTGTACCAAGCAGCATGGTGCGAAAGCAGGAAGGTGAGCCACCGAGAGTGTTCCTTTCTCTCGGGACAGTTGTCTCTAATGTCTTCCCTTCACGGTAACTCCCTAGAGGTGTAGAGTCCCTGTGACCTGTTCAGTTTGTGTCTGGGAATTTCACACACACTGAGGACAGTATCTTGTCCTTTCATAGTTCTTAGGACGTACAATGGCATCTGGATTTGAGGCAGCCCTCCGCTTGTGTATATGTTTCACAGTCTATATGGACCGCCTGCTGTTGTCCATCCTCCAGGGCAGGGGAGATTAACAGGCAACTTTGAAAAAATGAAAGGCTTTGATGTTTAGTGAAGAAAAGGAAATGGAGATTGGTCTCTTGGCTTGTTCCAAGGACATCCAGAATCTGGAGACCAAAATGGACGACGGACACGTGGCAAGCATAAGACGCCGAATTCAAACATGTTATGTAACACTCTACAGTAGATGCATTCAAAGACACTGTGTATAACACGTTATCATGATTTTCTTATAAATATAGACAATGGATCACTCCTCACCCCCTACCCCTACTTTCAGTTTGTGCTGGTCTGCATGCATACAGAAGCCAGAGGCCAACCTTGGGTGCCTCAAGAGCCACTGCCCTTGGTTTTTGAGACAAGGTCTCTTAGGACCAGGGCTTGCTGACTAGGTGAGCCTGGCCGGCCAGTGAGCCCTGGGGATCACTTGTTTCTCTGTCTTCCCAGCACTGATCAAACACACACCTCTCTGCCTGGCTTTTTATGCGTTTTCTGGGTTCTCCTTGTGTAGCTGAGCCATCTCCCTAGCCCGCCTCTGTGTCACCCGAGAAAACTCACTGTAGCTACTCGAGTCACTCTGACACTGCTAACTGGGGATCGTTCTGTGTTTCTGTGTGGTAGTGATTGTTATCCATTGCTTACTGGGGACAGAAACTGTTGTTTTAGATTCTTCGCCGCTTCTCACGAGGCACACAGCGTTTTCCCTACTTGAAGATTATCTGGTTCTGGAGCCGTTATGATATGCTTAAGCACTTCACCATCTGTGATAGAGCTGTAATTGCCTCCCACGAGTCTGCGTCTGAGTCTCTGCTCCTGCTTCTTCTCCTTCTGAGCCCTCCCCGGGGGACGCTGACTCAAGGTTGCCTGCTCTTAGCTGAAAGGGAAAGCTACGTGACCTGGGTGATGGGCCTGAGAGTGGAGTGAAGAGGGACTAATTTTTGCAGTCCTAATAAAACTTTCAAAAACGGTGACTCAAAAATATTGGGGAATTTCCTCCTGCATTTCATTCGAGCTAAGAAATCCAGTGGGATAGGAAGATGCTTCATCAAAGGCCATTTGCTGTCACGTCTCTGCGTATTGGTGGATGTCACAATTTTAATTTTCTTTTTTCCTTTTTAGTTCTTTTACTACCACAAGCTTATCATTAATAAGTTTGCATTTCTATAAAGTACTTTGAGGCTCTGTCCCCAGACAGGGTCTCACTAGTGAGGCCACCTGGAACTCTGTATGTAGCCCTGGATGGCCCAACTTATAGCCTTCTGACCTCCACTGCGTCCTATGCGCTGGGGTTAAAGGGTGCAGCACACCTTCCAGGAGCGTCACTGTAAAGAGTCACACAACTACAGATCCTTTTCTCCAAGAAATAATAGCACTTCCTGTCGAAGGCTCAACAAAACCAGGATTGGTCCAGAAGACTGGAAAGATCACATCCTGTAGGCGTGGCTTGAATGAAGACATGGCGGGTCCTCAGCCAAGGCAGCTTAGTTCTACAAAGGCTGACATCCTCTATGGAGCATGTTCCATTCCAACAGCAGTTTCCTTTCAGAGAGCTTTAATATCCATCCTCTTACTGTGAAAACACTGCTGGCTAAGGGTGCTTCTGCTATACCTGGTGATCCAGCCTAGTGTTCCCCATAGGTTTCCAATACTTAACTCTTCTCTATGTGAGTGATGGGGTCACTAAGAGAGCTTTAGCTTTTCATGGAGAAGTGGTAGATCGTTCTACTTGAAGTCACTTTAATTACATGTCACTACAATGATTGGTTCTTGGGATGCCAGGTTGTGGTCTGTCATGATATTCTTTCCAGGTGGGCGTATAATGTTCCCACTCTCTGCAGACTCTTGGTTCCAGGGCCGCTCTGGGTACTGGCATCCACGGCTCCTCACCCCCTGCTAAAACATGATGTGATGTACACAGCTCAGCCTTCCCCTCACACGTTAACTATCCCGAGACTTGTAGCACAGGGTACCTCCTACAAAGGAACCGCTGTGTAAGCAGTTTTGAAACTGGGTTATTTGGGGGATAACGACAAGTCTGTACATAATTAGCACAGATCTTTTTTATTTTTAGAATATTTCGGATCTATGGCTGATTGAATGTGCGTATGTGGAACTCAGGATGCAGAGAACCGACTGTGTTTGCAGTTTCCTTAAAAACCAGAGTGCCCAGGATAAAATGGCTTTGGAAATTTGCAATAAAAGTATACATATAAGCTGTAAAACCATCTTGAGGGGTTTACTTTTTTTCTCTGGTCGGCTGCTGTGGGGTGTTTTTGATGTTTCTGGGCTCACAGATGTTTCACACATAACAGAAACAACACAATGGTCTCAGTGCAGTGTTCCTGCCTTCACTTTGTTTCAGGTTGACAGTGTTCATAAAATTCTCTCCGTCAGGAGGGATGCCTGACAGTCCTGTGTCACTCAGGTCCACTTTTGTCATTTCCTTTCCTAGAGGTATATCGCCATCGGAGAACTGGGGAAAGCTACGGATACGCTGGATTCTACCGGGAAGGTAACAGACGAGAAGCCGTATGGTAAGGAGCCTCTGACACTAGGTTCTTCTGCAGTTAAAGAAAGCTCCTGTGATTGCAGAATGCAGAACTTAAGGAGCATGCAGTGGTATCCATTGGTAATCCAGCACTTGGGAGACTGAGGTAGGAGGATTGCAAGTTCTAGCCCAGCCTGGCCACACAAGTGAGGCCCCGTCCCCAAAAGGAAAGTCCCAGTGGAGTTAAAGCAAACCCGTGACTTGATGCCGTCGGGTCTCAGTACATTCTCGAGCTCTAGCAAACTGGACACCGCTCATCACACTGCAGCGTGTTTGCTGTGAGCTTAACAGAGACTTTGTAAGTTCCTTCCCCACAGAGTGTTTGAAATGTTCAGTTACTTGTATCTATAGCTGGGATTTAGGCTGTTTTTCCCCGTGAGCGGGTGACAAGACACAGTTACTGTCATGTTGGATTTGACCTGTGTCGTGCCTCTATTTTTTTTTTAAGTGACTTCCCAGCTGTTTAAGTAAATGTGCCTGAGTCAGTGCACTGAAAGTCATCACGTGCCTGTGTTTTGGAGTGGAAAGATCATCCAGGGGAGAACTAATTCTCCGAAGTGGAGGGAACTCCCCAGGGCCTACCTTAATTTGTCTGCTATTCTTTTTACTACTCTCCGAAAGGGTAGGTAAACGAACCAGTCTCCTAGCAACCCACACAGCGCCAGAGCTATTTATAATGCGGCACTTGCCTTGTTGCCAGAGAGTTCACCTGCGCGGCTGTCACCGATAGTGAATTGTTCGTCGGCATTCTGGGTTTTCCCCATGTCTGACATCCCCTCTTCTCGGTTTGGCTGTAGACAATGTAGTGTCTGCTTCCCTGTGCTTGTGTGTTGATTGCCCTTAGGACATATTCCACGTTTCGCCAGTAGCGAGACCGGGCTTTTATTGCTGACACACCAGTGGCACTTGGTATCTTGTTTGGTTAGTCAAGCAATATAATGAAAATTAAAACCTCTCATTTATTTCCACACTCTAGACGGTGAGTTATCCTTGACATTAGTATTAGAATTAGCAAATGCTAGCAGACCCTCATTCAGCTCAAGTCCAGCTACAACTTTCAGCCAGTGGGGTTTAAGGGGAAGGACTCGAGGCACATGACAAGAAGCGACACACAGACTTTCGGAGTTTGCTGGAGTGCTGCTGGCAACAGTCAGTGACACATAGACACATAAGCCTCCTGTGTCCCCATCCCCATTCGCCAAGCATAATGGGAAAGGGAGCTTCGGAGCTGTGGTGGAGGAGGGTTTCCTGAGGAGGAGGCACAGCCGGAGGAGGATTTAACGTCTGTCTGCCCTGCCCTAACCTGGGCTGTGTGTCTTTCCTACCTCTTTATCTGCTTACTCCATAATAGTAATGCTTTAGCTTCCTGTTATAGTAAAAGGTGACTGGGCGCCTCACAGACACACCGTGATAAGAAGGCTGGCTGGCCCAGTAGTTGAGGCAGAACTGATAGTGCTTGGACTAGGAGCCCGCCTGTGGTCGAGCCAGAGACATTTGTAGTAAGAATCGAGCCCGGGAAGTGCAAGATACTCCCTAGTTATTGATGAATTGTGGGGACAGTAAGGAAGTGGTCAGCTGTGACCCAGGCTTGAGGTTATAAAACTGGCTGGGGAATGCTGCTACCCAGGGGAGTACTTTCTTCCTAGCCTTAAGTATGTTGGAGTCGTAAGAAACTGCATACCTGCATAGCGTTTGTTGACTTGTGCCTTTGTTTATGCTCAGGGTTAGAGAGAGACTTGGTGGGTGAAGAGATTGGCTGCTCAAGTATGAACCCCTGAGTTCCAATCCCCAGGACCGTGTAGGTCAGCACCTGAACTCAAAATCCAACATTCTTATGGGGAGATGGAAACAGAGACAGGAGACAGAGAATCTCCAGAAATGATGGGCCTGCTAATTTGACATATGCAGCAGCAAGCATGATGGCAGGCAAGGACTCGAGGTTGTCTTCTGACCTCTACATGTGTGCTCCTGCCACATGGGCATGGGTGGGCACCTTCACACACAGGCACATGCATGCATTCTCAAACACACATTTACACATGCGCATATACATTCTCTCTCTCTCCCCCCCCCCTCTCTCTCTCTCACACACACACACACACACACACACACACACGCACGCACGCACGCACACATTTTTTAAAAGTGAAAGAAAGCCCGTTATGTCAATGTGATGACTCCTAAAGACAGGGAGTAGCTTTTGTGGGACGCCCAGAGAGACACGTCCGTCACACCGTTTACCGAGCAGTATTTGATATTGGAGGATGACAGGTCCAGACGTTCTTAGCAGATTGGCAGGGTTTTTCCATTTCCTTCAGTAAATCATCAAATATTTGCTATCTGAAGCCACAGTGGTGAAGCTGCCAAGGACAAGAAAAGGGGGTTTAGCGTCTAGCTTCTGCCTTAAGGGGAAATTGTTTCCAGTCCTCTGAGGCAAGTGTTTCATATGCCTTTATAGAATTATCCTGAAATAAAATCGGATGCCTGGACCTGTCTGCAGACACATATGTCTAAAGTCAGCAGAGTGCCGCCCATAGACTATAAAGAAGGAATAGTTTGCTGTCAGTAACTGATAAGCAAGTGCAGACACTAGGACACTAGGCTCCAGGAAGTAGCAGCTACGAACCACCAACTGCACAGTGACAGGCGTCCTGTCAGTGACTCAGTACATGTGATATTAGACAAAAATGATTCTTTTTAAGATGTATGGTCAAGTTCTAGCAGTCTCCGTATGCCGGAGTCCGTGTACTTATTGTATTTAAGAGCTTTGTTATTAGCTGTTATAGAGTGGGCAACAGATAAGTCCACAGTTCATCTCCGCCCCACAGGAGCCACAGCCCCTCTCCGTTTTCCCAAGGTAGACTCTTAACTTCCGCCCTATGGTGAGAAGCTCACACAGTGTGTGTCCTTCTGAGTTTGGATTCTCCTATGTGTACATGTGAGATTTATCTATGGTATTACATATCACCATATCTTGAAGTTTTTTTTTTTTCCTATGCTTACCGTGTATACACCACTTCACATACACATGTAAATACACAACGCATGTTTTTTTTTCTAAAATAAAAATCACATATTTGTTGATGTGTATATGTGAGTTCCTGTGTGGGCATGTGTGTGCAAGCACATGCTTACATTCCACGTATGGGCCTTTGATCCCCTGGGACTGGAGTTAGAGGCAGTTGTGAGCCACTGTGTGGGTTCTGAGAAGCAAACCCAGGTCCTCTGCAACGGCAGCCAGCGCTCTTAACCACCGAACATCTCTCCTGCCTGCACGTTTGTCTGTGGATGTTGGATCCAGGACCTCATGCGTGGCGGCAGGTGCTGTGTATCACTGAGCATTGCACCTCGGCCTCTTCTGTTAATAGACTCGTGGGTTGTTCTCAGTTTGGAATTTCGGAGAACAAAACTACACTCTGTGCTCATTTCTCTTGTGTTTAGACTCTCAGAGCTGCTAGGTTCCAGGGTGCTTGAGCATTTAGTTGCACTGAAAATGGTAAAATGGTTTTCCAAAGTGTGTTTCCGCCGCATTGTGCAAGTTCAACGTGGCCCATACCCTTAACAGCATGTCATGTCAGCAGTGTGATTAACTTCATGCTTTCCAGCAAGTGGCAGCAATCCGCTGACCCTGGGTGGCTTTTGGCAGGGGTGGGGCAGGACAGTGCCTTAGCCATCTGTACCTACAGCATGGGTGTGTCACCCGCTTCCTTCTCTGGTGAGTTGTCTCCCTGATGTGTTTGAGTAAAGACACACACACACACACACACACAGAAAGAGAGAGGGGGGGAGAGAGAGAGGAAAATTTTTGAACAAGAAAATATTTTTCTGTGTTCTAGAAATCTTTCCTGCTTTGCCTCTCACATTACATGCCCAGTCCATCAGTTCCCTTTGAAGATATGCAGTTGGCCTTGCTCTTTCTCTGTGATTCTGCATGTCACAAATCAAGCGCCTCAGCAGTCGTGGGCTTGTCTGGAGTCTGCATTGTCAACTCAGCAAGCTGGTCCCTCCTTCCCAGCACCAGAGGATCTGCTATCTTAGAGGATTAATAGATCTGCCCACCTTGTTGATTACAGATTCCCCTCCCCCAAGACACCTTTTTCCTTTGCTGAAATTCGATATGTGCCTTTAAATCATGAACAGAAAGTGAGTCTGCGGAGGGGTGGGAGGCAGATCTCGTGCAGGTGACTGTGGCTGCCCCGGGTTCATGAGGGGGATAGCCATGTTGTGTCTGTGATAGCGCTAACAAGCTTTTTTTTTTTAAAATTGTTTTACTTTGTTTTCTCCATATTCAAATGTTAAACTAACTGCACATTTCTGGAGTTGATTCAGCGTGGTCAGCATGTAGTATATATTGGACTTTACAGGTGAAGATTCAGGGGGTTTGCACCTGCGTTTACGAGTGTGGAATTTGTATTGTTTTCTCTCCCCTGGCCCCCAACTTTACTCTCTCAGTGTTCTGACTGGGCCCAAGAATTATGGTTGCTGTGAGATTTTTTTTTTAAGATTTATTTTATGTATATGAGTACACTATTTTCAGACACACCAGAAGAGGGCATCAGATCCCATTACAGATGGTTGTGAGCCACCTTGTGGTTGCTGGGAATTGAACTCAGGACCTCTGGAAGAGCAGCCAGTGCTCTTAACCGTTGATGTTACTGTTTTTAAGTCTGGCATTGGCTTTGTGGGCTGGAGTATAAAACCAGGGCTTCACGGTGGCCTTGCCTCTGAGCTGTGCCGTTGGCCCTGTTTTTCTTGGCTTTTAACAGCTTTTCTGTTTTCTGGAAGAACTTGCATCCAGTTGAAATTACCTCTTTTTCTACTTTTTGGTACTGCCTACTAGTGACGCCAGATGTGCTTTTATAAGGAGTTTCAGATTACAAACTTTGTTTTAAACTCACTATCTGCTGCGCTGTTCCGTGTTCCCCTGTGTTTCTCCCCGCGGTCCCGTTTAGTGGTTCTCAGATTCCAAACTTAATCGGTGTGAAGTTGTTCACAATTGTCTCTCAGGAGTCTTTTATTTTGAGGTAACATCAAACTTTATAAAACTGTAAGAAAAGGTGAAGTAACTTTTCCCTGTCAGCCAAGAGCAAGCTCGGCCAGTCTGCCCTGCCCCTCCCCTCTGGCCCTTTGTTAGCTTGCTCCACTGGGAGTTAATTTCTGTATATAATCTCAAGTGTGGTTCTCAGAGGGGGTGTGTGAGTGTGCGTGTGCACGCACGTGTGCAACTGGGCATTTCAGTGCCAGTTTTTGAAAGACTATTCCTTCTTTCTGCACCTTTGAGCATCTGTCAGAAGGCAGCTGCCTCATGTGTGTCTTTGTTCTGAGTGTTTGCTGTCCTTTTATCCGTTTGTCTGTTTTTATACCTGGCGCTCTCGCTGATGTCCGCAACATTGAGCCATAGGTTGTTAGTTCTCAGACTTACTTTTCTTCTTTGCATTTTTTCTTCTTTGCATTATTTTTTTTCTTTGCATTTCTGTACGAGTTTTGAGTAGTTCCCCCATCTGTATCTTTCCATCTGTCCTGCTTCACTCTCCTGCTCTCTGTACATCTCTGTCTCTCTTTCTCTCTGTGTCTCTCTCTGTCTCCCTCCTTCCGTCCCTCCCTCTCTCTGTCCCCCCACCCTCTGTACCTCTCTCTTCCCCTCACACATGCATACTGGTTGTGGATGTGCATGCTTGCTGAGATTTCTACTTTTAGTTGAGCCTATTTATCAGTTGGTAGAGTGTCCCAACCCATGAAACAAGATTAGCTCTCTGTGTAGGTCATTAGTTTGGGCGGCCATACTTCCTAGTTATAAGTGTGCTTACTCATGTCTTAGGTATATGAAATTGTTGTGCGTTTCATATTTTGGTGCTCTTGGGAATACGGTCAGATATTAACTTCTGATTATTCATTGTCGCTATGTAGAAATGGAGTTGATTGTATGTATTAATCTTTCATCGTTCAACCTTGTTCAACACATCTGCACAAATCGCTTTTTACTTAGGTTCTTGGGACGAGTCGAGACTGTTTTTCAGACCTATGCTTGTGCTCCAGACCCTTTTTGGAGTCTATGCCGAGTGTCTAAGGTGTTCAGAGTTCTTTCTGTGTGCAGATCTTTGTAAGAACTTCTGACAGTGGTTGTTTTGAATGTTACACGGAGTCACTATATGTATGTATAGCTAAGAACTCAGCCAGGTCTCAGAAATCCCACCATGTCTCTCTCTACGTACTCGCCTCACATCCTGGCTCTCCCTGACTCCCCACCCACTGACCTGCTCAGAGAAATCCTGATCTTTACCTGGGAGTTGCCCTCTGAAATTCCAGGCAGAAGAAGCACATTCTAAGGTCTTCGCCTTTTTCTCCTTGTCTCAGAGATTACAGTCCTGCTAGACTGAATGGCAGGAAACGGTGGTCGACTGATGCTTTGCCGGCCTAACAGCTGCTACATCACAGGCCTGTCCAGTGATGGCGTAGCATGACATCACAGGCCTGTCCAGTGATGACGTAGCATGACATCACAGGCCTGTCCAGTGATGGCGTAGCATGACATCACAGGCCTGTCCAGTGATGGCGTAGCATGACATCACAGGCCTGTCCAGTGATGGCGTAGCATGACATCACAGGCCTGTCCAGTGATGACGTAGCATGATGTCACAGGCCTGTCCAGTGATGGCATAGCATGGTCAAACATTGTGCTTAACTCGTTCATTCTGATTTTAGCTCTGCTGTTCAGGTCTCAGCCACTGTGCTGTGTGCACGGAAGGGCTGGATGCATTGTAAGCAAACAGTGACTGTATAGCTTGTTCACCTGTATGTTAATTTCATGGGGATGAAGTGTGTGTGTGTGTGTGTGAGTGTGTCAGTGTGTCTCTGTGTGTGCAATGTGTGCGTGTATGCATGTACGTATGTTTAGTGCTGGGAATTGAACTCAGGATGCTGTTTTCTTGTCAGGCAACTGCTTTATCCTGGAGTTACAGCCCAAGCCTAGAGAAAAACTTAAAAATGCAGTTCAAATGAATGCTTTCACACGGATGGCTCATTATTTACTGAACAAAGCGTGAGATACCCAGGCCCCTTTGCACCTGAGCTACGCTGCTCTTCTCTGGGTTCATCACTGGGTATCCTTGATGTGGAGAATTGAATTCTGCATTTTTAAGATCTTATGGTAGAGGCGTTGTTAAATTATGAGACAGCCGCCTGACTGGACTAATACTGGGCTTTAGATACAGCTAGCACACCTCACTACATGCACATGTGCCACAAGCTTGGTTTTATTATAAAGTAAGCTGTTCTGTGAGCTTTCTGTCTGGTCGTCCTAACATTGGATAAATGATTGGCCTAGGTGACTTCTAAATGTCCTTCAACCTGGAGATTCGATTACCCTGAGTAAATTAAATTTCAGCAAGACCGTCTTGAGTTCCGTCTTTATAGTGTATGTTATCTCAGAGGAAAAACTGTCTTTGTCTTCAAAGCCCAAGATTTCGTTGGTGAGCTGATAGCTTAGCGTGCTGTGGAAAGCGGCAGAACAATCAGCACATATCACAGATGCCTGAGCTCGAAAGTATGATGAGAAGGCGCATGTCACAGTATCTGTGTCTATCTGTCTGTCTGTGCCTTTGTGTATGTGTGTGTCTGTGTATGTACCTTTGTGTGTGTCTTTCTCTGTGTATGGTATCAGTGTGCCTGTGTGTGTGATGTCTGTGTGTAGTGTATATGTCTGTGTGTGTGTCTTAGTGGGTCTGTG
>JANHMN010000003.1:182640942-182655661 GCA_030674055.1 Rhabdomys pumilio
GCTCAGCGCTCACATCCGCTCAGCGCTCACATCCGCTCAGCGCTCACATCCACTCCGCGCTCACATCCGCTCAGCGCTTACATACATCTCACAGATATGCGGGACTTCGTCCTGAGACAGGAGCAGACCCTGAGGAGAGACTAGTTGAATTTCAGGAGTGCTCTCAGTGGAAAGAGCTGCTCATCATCCTTCCCTCCCTGCTGCCTGGGACTCCTCCCTCAGCCCCTCACCTTCTCACTCCCACTCTCTCCTTATCTATGGCACAAGGTATTCTGCACTGAAGAAGGATGGACAGAGACTCTCAACGTTAATGAAGAGAGGCGAGGCGGTTGAGGCCAGGCCGGCCAGGCCCGTGACTGTCTACAGCATCTCCCTCCTGAAATTCCAGCCACCATTTTTCACGCTAGGTAAGAGATAAGACAGTCTACTTTGCCTGTATTTTTGTTTTGTGTGTGGCTAATTTTACATGTTTGGAATGGATCTCTGTGGCCTTGGAAATTTTGTTTTTTGAATATGAAGAAAAGTTATGGTTTGATTTTATGAGTTAAATGTAACTGACTTCTTAGAGGTTCAGAGATAACACGAGTAGACTGATTTTCATGTTTACAGTCATCTTACTGTAAACTTGGGAGTAAATACTTTAGAGAAGTACGCCAAGAATGTATGCTTTCAAGATTTTAGAGTCAGGGCCTGCAGGAATGGCTCAGCGGTTAGGAGCACTGGCTGCTCTTCCAGAGGACCTGGGTTTGATTCCCAGCACCCACATGGTGGTTCACAGCCCTCCGTAACTCCAGTCTCAGGGGATCCTATGCCCTCTGACCTCTTTGGGAATGAGGCAAGGCTCATGGTACTCACGCATGTGCAAATAAATGCCACACGTGTAGCAGTTAAAGTAAATATAAATTAAAAAATTAGTTTTTATCTCACAGGTTCTTTTCTTCCATTTTTTTATACTTAATATCTTTTATTTTAGAGTAAATACTGATGTTTTAAACAAAGCCTTTTTTGTTAATTAGGGATAAGAGGCTATGAAATCAGGCTGATTTCTACTGGCCCCTTTGTGAGCTGCAAGTTACTGATGTGAAAATAGCTAAGACAAGAGTATTGTTGGACGCCTGGTTTCAGTTTTAGTTCAAGTTGTCAATTTGAATCTGTGACGCATACTTACTTGTTTATACAGTTTTAAAGTTGTACAGGGCTATATAGTTGTTTGTCCTCAGGCTCCTGAAATTGATCCAGCGAATAATTTCACAGTAACTGTTTATAGAATCCCTGTCCCGGGGGATTTCCCAAAGCCTTTCCTTCCTCCACCTCCTTGTGATATGCAGGAAGTTTCTGCAGACGGTGGTGCGGTCACAGCAGGGCTCCATCTTATGTTTCCTGATTCTAAACGAACAATGAACAACTACAACAACAACAACAGACCCCAAACAAACAAAACAACCCAAACCTACCAAGTGGTCCTTTCTCCACGAAGTGCAGACTGCACATTGGCAGAGCCAATAAACCTGAAGGAAGGCTCAGGTTTTCCTGCCTGCCTGTGAGTCAGAGAAGTGCCTCACTGTATTGACTGGAGGGTGTGGACAAGTATGCCTGGCTTTCTTCAGCAAAGCCGGATGTCACTCCACTAGCTTACTGTCTCAGTTGCCTGGATGTGAGCTGTAGAGAAGAATCTAGATGCAACTATAAGCAAACGAGGAAGGCAGTGTGCTGCTGCCCCACTCAGGGTGTAGACGAGCACCTACTGTGTGCATCCTGCTTTCTGCCAAGTGTGCACTGTAAGACGGTGCCGTTAGCTCCCCGGCACTGTGTGGCGTAGATTTATTTAATGTCTTAGTTATGTTTTTCTCAGAAACATTTCCAAGGAAACATGTAAGTACACGGGACTCTTTCTGTGTGGCATACCACCCCAAGGACAGACCTTCTCATTGGCAAAGGGATTTTTGGTTGGTGTCTAGTTATACTTTTTTTTTTCAAGTGTTATAAAATCTGAAAATATTTAAGAAACCCACAGTTTATGATAGAAAAGCCGAGATTTCTGACCATTTTGAGCATAGAGAATGAACAAAGTGTACAAATCTGAAGATTTTTTTTTTTTTAGCATCTCTAGCTCATGATAGCAGAGCTGGGATTTCTATTTCAAACCTATTAGATGAACAAGGCCGAGGTATTATCGTGGCACTGCTTGCCAGTTAATTTAAAATGTGTTCATGACTTTCTGCCTACTCCACACCCAGACTTTTGAATCTCACAAACACATATGCTGCTGGATGAATAATTTATGGCGTAGCACATAAATATTTTATGGCTCAATTGTTTGCATAGCCGTCTTTACACGTGTTGAAGAGCATGGTTTTTATGTAAAGTGGGGCTCTCGGTGGGTCATCCTCTCATCACCACTGCATTGCTAACCTTCCAGATGTTGAATGCGCAGGAGGCTTTTACATCCGAAGCCTGGTCAGTGACATTGGCAAAGGTAAGCAGAGAGTGAATTATGAACCATCATTTACAGAGTAATGCTCCTTTCTGATGGGAGAGGGAAATGTCTGTTTTTCATTTTCCTGAGGACTGGCTGAGGAGCTGGAACTGCTGCTCTTAGCTCCGATGCATTGTGGGTTTACAATGTGCACTTCTGAGTCCCAGTGGCTGCCGCGAGGTGCTGGTAATGGAGAGGGAGCACGGAGACAGGGGCAGACAATGAATACGACGAGAGCGGGTGGAAAAGCCTACACTTTTTCAAGTAAAAAGCATTTTAACTGAAAGTAGAGGTCAGAAAAAAATTATTTACATTGATACAAATCAATTTTTAAAAAAAAACTGGAAGCCACAATCTTACAAGCACCCAGAAAGCTCCGGCTCTGCCTCTACTGTTCCCTGGTCACATGACAGTGGACAGGTCACATTATCCTATTTGCAGAGTAATGGGGATATTTATGTCCTGGGCTTGCTTCAAATGCCAAGTAGGAAAAGCAGGTTTAAGTTTAAATTCCTAAGTCATCACCCCTGCTTAAGCATTGACTTACCTCAGGCTCTGGGCTCTTGCACTGGGCTGGCACCTGGGAGGTCAGAGGTGAGTTCTGTCGACTGGCAGACTTCGGATTGTGAATACTGCGCGGCTCACCTTGCGTTTTTGCTTTTGGATGCTGTAGAACTCTCTTCCTGTGCCAGCGTGCTGGAGCTGACCCGCACCAAACAGGGGCCCTTTACTCTTGCCCAGCATGCCCTCCCTGAAGACAGATGGACCATTGATGACATCTCGCGGTCCCTCGAGCGCTGCACGTCTCTTGTGCCAGAGGAGCTGACGTTTAAAAAATCGAAATCCGAGAACTCCAGTGACCAGGTTTTAAGCTGTGAATATATAACTCTCAGGGAGACAAAGAGAGAAGATGATACAGTTAAGACACTATGAGCCCGGTCTGGGAGGATCGATTCCTGATTGGTGTATAACCTGATCCAAGAATGTCCATATACTTCTTGAGTTCTTTGTAAGATGTCTTAATGTCTCTGAATGATGGATCTGATGATTGGATTCAGATGAATACCATTTTCTGAATTTGATCTTCCCTTAGTCTTTTTCCCATGAAAAAGTTAAAACAACGTTCTAATTACAGAAGACTGAAATCTGACCTGCAGGTCACTGGTCTCACAGAAGTGACAAGCTCACTTTGCCTAGACTGGGGGGAGGGGAGTGTTCATTGTTTTGGAATCCTCTGGATATATTTGAAGTGCTCAGTGCTGAGCTGTCCTGTGTGTTTGCAGAGCTCATGACTGCTGGGGAGCGCTGGCAGGCTGTAGTCATCTGTGACTGTGCCTCTTAGATCTTGAAAATGAACACATTTTCCCAATAAATACCTATAAGTGCACAAACTTCTGCTAACAGAATGTCAGTAGCTTAAGATGAGATTCATTCCGTATCCTGTCTTCAGCAGAGTTCAGCTCCTGTAGCTGTGAACTGTGGCAACCATTTCTCTGGTAAACCACATGGTATCAAAGTACTAAAAATGTGATTTTTTTTTTTTTTTTTTTAGAATATAAACTAAAGAATGTATCTTGAATTAAAATGCTCTCCTGCCTGTTCTTTAGTGCCTCTCCGTGACTGTGGAACCCTGATCCAGTGACATGGTTTCTGCAGTTACTAAGAATATGATCACGTTTTAAAACAGCAAATTCTAAGAGTGCTTCATTGTTTTGTTATAGGAATATCTATTCATTTATTATGTGTTTGAGGACACTGGAGCTGGAGAGGCGAGGACTCGCTGCCTGTCCAGCAGGCCTCAGAGTGTACCCTCTGCACCCACCCACATCAGCTCTTGCTACTTCAGCTCCAAGGGACCCAGCACCCACCCCTGACCTTGTGGGCCCCTGTGAAACCCATGCCTCCACACACATAAATACAATAATTACTTTAAAAGATAAATAGACTTAGCTCAGGACAGCCTCTCTCATTATGTAGCCAAGGCTCCTGTTCTACCTCCCAAGTGCAGAGATCACAGGCGTACACCACTGTCTCATGCAGGAACGTAGGAATGCTTTGTACAGCTGTGACAGTATTCAAGGCCTCCTTCATGTACTAAAGTATGTTTTCAAAAAGAAGACTTATTAAACATTTCATAAAATACAAGTTTTTATATTTTCATACCTTTCTTTTTTAGAGGTTGTTGCCTCTAAAATATTTTAAATAGGTAGACTGATGGTTTTATTGTAGTTAATGTAATGTGAGCCTGATATAAAAAGTTATGGCAACGTTTTTAATAAAAATGTTAAAGTTAACTCTAGGCAGGCAAGATGGCTCAGCAGGTGGCCCCAGGACCAATGACTTGAGTTTTGATTCCTGGGCGACCTACTAAGAACCTACCCCAGCAGGTTGTCCACAGACGCTCTGCAGTGAGCACACACACATGCCCATTCCTACACACATAGAAGCAAAAGGATGAAATGTTTGTAAATTTAAAAACTAATTCTTAGTATGAGACAGAAAAATTTGAGTGTTCTATCATGGTAAATTCATGAATCGGAAGTTTTGTAGTTTTGAAGCTGGTGTCAGGGTGAAGCTTTAATCCCAGCACTCAGGAGGTGTGGGCTCGTGGATCTCTGTGAGTTCAAGGCCAGCCAGGACTACAGAGTGAGACCCTGTACTTTTATATATTTTCTTACTCCTATCTAGTGTTCCGTAATTTGTATAACCAAAGGTGACATTAGATCCTGCTGTCCATTAGAATGGCCCAGGCTACACATAGTGTGTCTTCATGAACAGCTCAAGTCTGAATAGACCACATAGCCTAGGCACTTCTTTTCTTTTCTTTTTTTTTTTGTTTTCAATTTAAAATTTACATATACACTTTTCTCATAGGAAATAATAGAATTTATGAAACAGCAAGCAAATTATAGAAACAGTAGCCAGTCTTTTCCTTTTGTTTTTGCTGGAGAAGTTATGCAGATTTAAAAATCCCTCTAATGTTAACCATCTTAATATACTCATTTTGGATCTTATTTTTATATTATATTTTCCCCTTTACTTCGATAATTCAGGAACCTATGCTCTTACTGGCTTTTCATATGATTTTATCTGGGCGTGTTTAGTCTTCATGAATATACCAGTCATGTCTTTGTACTCCATTCGTTTAAACTGCTTTTCTGGGGCTGTACACATAAGCAGCCTTTTTCTTAGGACACATTGTTGTAGTGTGGTTATTTTAGGGGAAGCAATAAGAACTTGTGGGTCCCTGGGGGCTGTAACATTTAGTACCACCATGTTGGGGATTTTATACATTGTTGCTAAAATTTCTCTGCTTTTGTGTGACCTACCTTCCCACCCTGTTCATCTGTATAAATAAATGTCTTATGGTTTCTTTGTATGTCACATGAGTCATTTGCAGTAAGTGCTTAGCTGAAGTAGTTTTCTTGGCCTGTCTCAGTTTCTTTTCCAGGTCCTGTGATTAAATGCCCAAACAAAAGGGCCCTAAAGAGGAGTGCTTACTCTGGCTGCAGCTGAGGGATCCCAGAGCCAGGGAGGTCCAGACAGCTGGTGCCACACATCTGCAGTCGGGAAAGCATAGCGAGCAGCCGGTGGTTGCCCTGCTGGCTTCATTGTACCCAGTCCAGGACGTTTGCCCAGGGAAGAGCCCTGCACACTCTGACATAGGTCTCTGTCTTCAATGAACCTGTTAGGACCATCCTCCCAGGCATGCCCAGGCCATCTCCCAGGGCACTCGAGAGCCCTGGGCTGGTAGCACCAACAGCCTGAGTCTCACTTTGTAAATGTCTTAGGTTTTGCTGACTCAGTTTCCACATTCTTCCCCTTTGCTACCTTTAGATATGTAAATATGAATAATTAAAATTTATTAAGATTTTTAAATATTCTTAACTTTCATGGGTAGCTAAAACCAAGACTTGAGGTCTGAAGTAGTTCAAGATTCATCCTCTTTAAAATTTTAATAAAAATATCCAAGAAATAGATGCCACTTATGTATTATAGGTCTTAAGATGCTTGGCATGATAAACTCATTTTACTTATGGGCAAAAATGGAGTTAAACTTTCTGCAGGTATCCCAGCCCGGAACATAGCAAGTCATCTCATTGTCGTTATTTAACTCTTAGGTTTCTGAGAAATGCTGGGCTCATGTGAGTGTTGTTTAAAATAGTCACAGAATTATCTTCTGACCTGAAAATCTACAAGGATATAAACAAGAATAATTTGTTCCTTACAGATTCTGTGATTGGTGGACAAGGGATAGATTTCTCTTGTCCCTGAGCTCGCTGGGTCCTTCTTTCTTCAGTACATGAATTAATTCAAAGTTGCTGACTCATCAGGAACCACCTTCTAAGGAAGGCTGGTAGTTTGTGCCCCTCTGACCAGTTCCATTAGAGGGTGAGCTGTTCTGTTTCCAAGGAAGAAGGTAATTTAAATTGTATCCTGATCTGAATAATGCAAAAATGTAATTCAAGAGCACCATAAAGCACGGATGCATTTATTATTAAGACAAAGATAACAGCATGCAGTTTGGCCACTGAAATTGCTGCAGTAGCCTTAAAATTTAAATAGAAGGACTGTCTAAAACTGTTTTGTTCTCAAGGTGTTGTGTGAGCAGGTGTAGCTTGCCTTGGCCAGATGTTAAATACAGATGTTAAACACAGATCCCATGGCCCTCAAATTGGAAACGCCTTCATTCATCATCAAGTGAATTAAGTTCTACAATAAAACGTTTTCAGAGTGACATTAAAAACGCTGAGGCCAGTCAAAAAGTTGTTAGGAATTGTTTTTTAATTCCTTTCTCTATTTCTGTTAAATTTCTGAGAAAACAACAGATTGTTTTTGTGTCTGTCACTAATCAGCTCTTTGATTGGAGGCCAATCACTTTGTCTTTGAGGGACTCAGTTTACTCACCTTTGAGAAAAAGGAGATGGTCTGGCTGATTTCTAGAACCTTCCACTGTCGAGTGTTAGACTGCCATCCGTGGGTCATTGTGTTCCTAGGAATGTGAGTTTTACCACATTCATTGGCTTTGAGGATTTTCACCCTTGGTTGCTTTGCCTATCACACACCTTCTAGTTACATGTCCTTCTGCGTGTTCACATGTCATTTTGGACGTATAACTCATGGTCCCATCTCTTCATCTCTCATGCTGAACCCTGAGTTTCCTCAGTTCTTTTTTCCAGATGTTCCTTCTGCCATTTTTATTTACTAACAATGATTTATTTCAGTGACTATTGTATTCTGTTTTTATTTCTGAAACATTGCAGTATATTGTGTGTGTGTGTGTGTGTGTGTGTGTGTGTGTGCTCGCTCGTGCACCTGCCTGCCTGTCTGTCAGCATGTGAGTATGTACACACAAGTACAAATGCTCACAGAAACCAGAGGCATGGAGTTCTCTGGAGCTTGAGTTAAAGATGCTCTACCACCTGACACGGGTGTCAGGAACCAAACTGTGGTCCTTTGCAAGAGTGCAGAGCCAAAGAGAGAAACCAAGGAGCCACTGTTAGAACTGGGGGCATCAGCTCTCCCTGTGACTCACAGACAAAGTAGGTAAAGCCTAGCAAACAACAAAACCAGATGTGGCAGTGCTATGGGAATTTTGAAAGCTAGTAGTCATGTGACCTAAGTGACTTTTACAGGATGCTCTGCCAGCAACAGTGGAAACACGGTTGTAGGAACGAACACAAGTCACTACAGGGTTAACCATTTCAGTCTCATAGGGCAACCTGTAATACACTCAGAAGATTCAGATGTGATCTTTCCCTATTTCCCTCCCACCCAGAACCCCCCTATCCCATCCCCCTCTTCCTGCTTCTATGAGAATGTGCCCCCACCCATCCACCCACCCACGCACTCCCCCCTCCTCACTCTCGAATTCCCCCACACTGGGGCATCCAACCTTCACAGGACCAAGGACCTCCTCTTCTACCAATGCCCGACAAGGCCATCCTCCACTACATATACAGCTGGAGCCATGAGTCCCTCCCTATGTGCTCCCAGCCTGGTGGTTTAGACCCTGGGAGCTCTGGTTGGTTGGTATTGTCACTCTCCCCATGGGGCCGCAAGCCCTTTCAGCTCCTTCAGTCTTCTCTCTACCTTCTCCATTGGGTTAGCTGTGAGCATCCGCCTCTGGCAAAGGAGCATGGGATTCTTAATTTGCTTTCCTAAAGCCCATTTTCCTCGCTTGTAAAGTGGGGATATTAATACTCTTTGTCACAAAGTCCTGAACCCGAATTTTAGATGGTCCAGTTAAGGTGCTTAGTGTGGTTCTGGGACCCAGGAACTAGTGAGCAGCGAATAGCTGCAGGTACCAACCGACTACACAGGGGGCGATGCTGTGCTGGGTTACGTACAGTTCCAATCAATGCTTTTCCGAAGTGCTTTCTCTTATTGGGGCAACAAGATGTGAATAGCAATCATTTCTGGGCAGAAGAGACTGTCGGACAGGGAGATAAGCTACCGATGCCAGTAGGAATGACTTTAGAGAACAGAAATGTTCAAATTTGCACAGTGGGCGTGTTACGTGCCCTAAACCGTGTGGTGTGTGTGTGTGTGTGTGTGTGTTTACATATATGTGCACATGTTTAATTCATTTACTCTTTGATTATAAATTCATCCCATCAGTTCCTCCATCATCCGAGAGCTTGTCTTTGAACCATGCCCAGATGTTGTCTATAAAACGGGTACCAAGCAGTGCGGAGCCAGACTTGCCGGTACATGTATAGACGCGGCATTCACATTAGCCCAGCTGCTCCCCTTTTCTGTGGTTTCGCAGTCTGTAGTCAAACACTATATGAAGTCATAAAGTGGAAATCTGTTGCGCTGAACATTTCATAAGTTCTACATAACGTTCCTTATTGGGGGCTGGTTGCTGTCCTCTTACCGCCCTGTGCACATCGTAAAGGCGCAGGGGAAGGCGGCAAGCACCGGTTTTATACTGTCTGCAGTTGGAGGCATTCACTGAGGACCTTGAAATGTGCCCCTGGAATAAGGGGCTAATGACCTTACGACCCCTTCGATCACATTATTTAATCAGTTCTTTCTTACTGACCTTGTGACATCAGGGTCTGTCTTTATATGTTATCCAGGTGAAGACCTTAAAGTGTCACCATGAGTGTGGTGACTAACTGAGAGTTACACCCGTAGTGTGGTAGATTTAGGGTTCTCTATTCTCTTCTTCTTGTGGGGACATGTGGGGACAGGTGCTCAGAGGCACAGATGTTTCGAGGGAGGGGCAAAGCACATGATGTAATGCAAAATGAAAGAAAGAAGGAAGGAAGGAAGGAGGGAGGGAAAAGAAAAAAAGAAATAAAATCTGGGACTAAAAGCAGAGAACCAGACATTTGCTTCCATTCTAGCAGAGCAGAAAATTAGATGCTTCTGGTCTGAGTCCGAGCACTGGCTGGAACCGGCAGTGGCTTAGTGGATGAGACCACTCGTGGACCACATCTGGTTTGGGGCTGCTCGGCACGGGTTTTATAGAAACCAGCTGGGCACGGTTCAAAGACAAGCATCAATACGATGGAGGAACTGACGGGTGGGGTTATTAGCACGGACCAGCAGATTTAAATATGCACAGCTCAGCTAAGCAATGAGAAGGGAGGTTAAGTTTATACAAGTATCTGAAGTGTGTAAACACTAAAAAGGAAGATTATTCGTTTAACACAACACACAGAGGCATGGTGTGCAGAAATAGGATAAAAACGTAAGCTAAGCATATAAAAAATTTTTTTCCCTGATAATGAATCTATTAAGGCTGGCTGTGGAATAGCCTTTCTCTAGGGAAGCAATAGAAATTTCAAGCCATCTGGTTTTTAAAACTTTCTTGGGAACCAGGTATTAGATGTTAGAGAATTGTTATTCATTTGGTCAGGGTGATAATGGTGTCATGGTTGTATGAGGAAACGTCAGGGCTGGGGATATAGCTCAGTTGCTGTCATGCTTGCTTCAGTTGGTGTCATGCTTGCCTGACATACACAAGGTCCTAAATCCAGTCTCCCAGCACCCATATAACTGGTCATGGTGATAGACACTTGTAATCCCAGCATTGAGGAAGGGAAGAAAAGGGGACCAGACATTCTAGATCACCCTTGACTGTGTAGCAAGCTTGAGGCAACCCTGGGAAAAGCCAAAGGAGGAGGAGACAGCAAGATAGGCCCCACAGGTAAGGGCATTGCCACTAAGGCTGATGACCTGAGTTTATTCCCCAGAACTCACGTGGTGGAAAGGAAGAGCTGACTCCTGCGGTTTGCCCTCTGACCTTCACATATGATGCTGGGAGACACATGCCCACATGTATGGCAATTCATTATGATAAAAAATATCTCATACATTCTAAGGGATTTGGACTTTAGGTGGACCACCCAGCCAGGGTTAATAATACACCTGGGGGGGGGTCACTGAAGATTGCTGTCCTACTGTGTGCTCAGCCTGTTGTGTTTTTGTTTTTTTACCTGGGGTCACTGAGGACTGGTGTCCTATTGGGTGCTCAGCCTATTTGTTTTGCCTGGGATCACTGAGGACTGCCTTCCTACTGTGTGCTCAGCCTGTTTGTTTTACTGCCTTCACCAAAGCGCTGTAACAGTCGACCTTACTTGCCTTGAAGTTCATTTAACACCATTTATAACTTAAGCTAATGTATGGCTGAATTCTGAAGTTGTCTTCTCGTACGCCCCTGACCCAGAGTAATGCATGTGTGTTAGGGTAAGTCTCTGTTGGAAACATCAAATCGGATGAAATGCCGTCATACAATGAACATCTACCATACACTCTGAAAGCAGCATCCAGATGCTTGGTAGTGTCTGTTTGTCTGTCATCCGGGTCAGATGGTGTCAGCTGAAGTCAGCGATTGTATGCCACTTAAAAATCTGTTAAATATGTGCAGAGAATCCTTCATCCCTTCCCTGTGTGAGGCTTTCTTTGCTGTTTAAGGAAAGAGAGAGCAAAACCCTCTGTAGGACACAGACAGACAGACAGACAGACAGACACACACACACACATGCACACACGCACACATGAATGCACTCACAGGGACAGAATCACAAGACAGCATCCAGACTCGGATTCATAAAACAGACAGAGGATGACAGAAGACAGGGATAGCAGAGCAGAGAACTCAAACTGGGCTGGCTCGTGCCTAAGTGACATCAAGGGTAAGACCTTTGATTTCTTTCCTTGATGTGATACTGACGCATTATTGATGACTGAGTTTGTTATTAATCAAACAACACACATATACACACACACACACTCACACACTATACACACACACACACACACACACACACACACAGAATAAATGAATATAAAACATTTAAGTCTTTCCCCCAGTGTTACATACACTGGGTTATTGACATACAGCAAATTGATATAAAGAGGTTTGCTTTAAAATACTACAGCAAAGAATGAGATGAAGGAAAAGGGGGGAGGAAGAAATGAGAGATGAGGGAAGAGAAGGGCGAGTGAGGCCACCGAGGCAAGCTCTTGTTCATCTGAAGCTCACGGAAGCGCTAGTACATTTTAATCCTTTTGCTTTCTCATATGCGTGAAAAACTTTACAATAAAAAACATCAATTATATTTTCCTAAACAAAATTCACCAGTATGGACTCTCGGATTTAAAATACCTTCTGCCAGGCAAGCAGACTTCTGTTTGACCAGGACTCAGGCCCTTTGCCATCTTGTTCTTGAGATGAAAGGCCCTTTCTAAAGCTGTAGATAGAAATCGAGAAAAGCCCTAGCAGCACACATCTTGTCTTTCAAGGTGAAAGGCGGGTTGTTGGGCCATGTCTCACTGGTCACACCTTATCTTCTGTCCTGAGGGAAGATCCGGTGTCTTTGGAATGACTGGACCATGGACTCTAAATAGAGAAACACTCCCCTCTTGTTGAGTTTGGGAAGAAAAAAGGGCCATTCATAAAGGTGTCTCTGTGTGTGTGTGTGTGTGTGTGTGTGTGTGTGTGTGTGTATGTGTCTGCATGTATCTCTGTGTGTATGTTGTATATGTGTGTGTATGTGTATCTTTGTGTCTCTATGTCTGTATCTGTGTCTGTGTGTGTCTGTATCTGTGTGTCTGTGTATCTGTGTGTATGTGTATATCTGTATGTGTGCCTTTGTGTGTGTCTGTGTATCTGTGTGTGTGTCTCTGTGTGTGTCTGTGTGTATGTGCATGTCTCTGTGTATGTATGTGTATGTATGTGTATATATGTTCATATGTGTGTGTATGTGTGTGTATGTCTGTATCTGTGTGTGTATGTATGTGTATGTGCATGTCTCTGTGTGTGTATGTCTGTATGTATGTGTGTGTCTGTGTATCCATATGTGTGTGTGTCTCTGTGTGTGTATGTGTATGTCTTTTCGTAGATGGAAGTGGAAGTGTGTTTGTTCAGCTGATTGCAATACTCCTGTCTTAACTTCCCGAGTCACTGGGATTAGAATCCTGTGCCTCCATGTCTAGCTGAAGGGGAAGCTTCGAAAACACCAGTAGACATCTATGAAGCTGAAGATGGAAACAAAACCAGAGGACAGTGCAAACAGGGTGGAGAGATACAGTCTCTCAGGTAAAAGTAATCGCCAGGCAAGTACAACCAGCATCTGAATCCCTTCTACCCACATAAATGCCAGGTAGGTATAATTGTGACCAGCCTGTAGTTCCGACACATCAAAGGCAGAGATAGTGTCCCACACGGGAGAAGGCTAGCAAGGCTATCAAAAGCTGAGTTCCGGGTTTGAGTGAGAGACCGTGCCTCAGTATATAAGATCAGACACCAACTTTTACACACATTCGAGCATGCACATGTACACACACACAGAGATACACACTTGAACACACACACAAACGAAACCAAATCAAAATGAAAGAGAATTGAGTTGGGGATTGTCTTAAACATGGTTTGTACCTGCACAAAACATCATGACCAAGAAACAAGTTGAGGAGGAAAGGGTTTATTCAGCTTACACTTCCACATTGCTGTTCATCACCAACGGAAGTCAGGACTGGAACTCACACAGGGCAGGAACCTGGAGACAGGAGCTGATGCAGAGGCCATGGAGGAATACTGCTTACAGGCTTGCTTCCCCTGGCTTGCTCAGCTTGCTTTCTTATAGAACCCAGGACCACCAGCCCAGGGATGGCACCACCCACAATGGGCTGGGCCCTCCTCTGATCACTAATTGAGAGACTGCCTTACAGGTGGATCTCACGGAGGCATTTCCTCAAGGGAGGCTCCTTTGGGATAACTCCAGCTCCTGTCAAGTTGACACACAAAAGCAGCCAGCACAGGGATGTAGCTCATTGAGAGAGTCCTTTGCCTAAGCGTGTGCGAGCCTCATAGCTCTGCAGGTTGTTTTTGTTTTGTTTTTAATGAAGGATTTTTAAAGCAAACACTTTCTGTCATTTCCTCTCTTGAAGAGCGGACCTCGCCTCACCTTCCTGCTTTGAATGTTTATGGCAGGAAGTCTAAGGAGCGTTTGTAGACAGGCCTTGTCTCAGCTCGCTGGAGGGAAATAAATATTTGATCTGGATGCCGCTGACGGCAATCAAGCATGAACAAAGCCTGGCGTCCCAGGAGCCGTCGCATCTGAAGTTTTCTAGAAGGCGCAAGTAGGCCAGTGTGTGGCAGGAACAAAGAAGTGGAGGCTGAGAGAGACGCGGGGCTTGCAGGAGCTGCCTGACGGGGAGGGGGGCGGGATGTTTGTCACCCGCACTTTTTCTCTAGCCAGGCCAATCTCTCCCACTGGGCTCTTGAAGAAGAGGTAATTAAGCGCCCTGGCATCTTCCTCTGCCTACCTGAGCTCCTCACGCCTACCGAATAAGACTGGATAAGCCGTGCTCGTTTTCCCGCCACAGCCATGGCACACGGCTCCACTACTCTCATAACGATTTGTTGGGGGCTGGGCGTGGCGGCACACGCCTTTGATTCCAGCACTCGGGAGACAGAGGCTGGTGGATCCCTGAGTTGGAGGCCAGGCTAGTCTACCTGAAAGTTTCAGGCAAGCCAGGGCTGCATAGTGAGACCCAGTTTCAAACAACCTATCAAAGAGAGTCTTTGTTCGCTGCAGAGGTGGGTTGGCCTACTGTTGCTTGTATTCTAATGCTGATTTGGGGCCCCCAAGACTGAGGCCCCAGAGAGTCTATATGAGGGAGGAGGGAGGGAGGGAGGGAGGGAGTGAGGGAGGGAGGGAAGGAGAGAGAGAGAGGAGAGAGAGAGAGAGAGAGAGAGAGAGAGAGAGAGAGAGAGAGAGAGAG
>JANHMN010000003.1:182668061-182679585 GCA_030674055.1 Rhabdomys pumilio
GCCTGTTGTCATGTCTACCCTGCCTGTTGTCATGTCTACCCTGCCTGCTGTCAGGTCTACCCTGCCTGTTGTCATGTCTACCCTGCTGTTGCCATGTCTACCCTGCTGTTACCATGTCTACCCTGCTGTTGCCATGTCTACCCTGCCTGTTGCCATGTCTACCCTGCTGTTACCATGTCTACCCTGCTGTTGTCATGTCTACCCTCCTGCTGCCATCTCTTTTTGCCTTGATGGGCTGCATCACTTCACACTGTGAACCAAAATAAGCCCTTCTTCCCTTAAGGTGCCTCACAACAAGAGAAGTAACATAGCCCTCAAGGGGCCATCATGATTGAATGATCTCACAATGTCAGGAGACTTTGCAGGGAAAGAGTTTACTTCTTCAAACAGGAACTCAGAAAGCCTGGAGGTGGCAGGCACAGATTTAATAAAAACTCACAATAAAACCCAGAGTTCAGATGAATTAATAACGTCTCCTTTTTATTGCTGTTGTTAGGCTTTTGTTTGCTTTTGTATTGAGAGTGTGTCTTACTATATAGTTCTGGCTGTGTTGAGACAGGGTCTTACTATATAGTTCTGGCTGTATTGAGACAGGGTCTTACTATATAGTTCTGGCTTTTCTAGAACTCATGACAAAGACCAGGCTGGCCTTACTTTTATGTGGTCTTCTTCCTCTGCCTTTAGAGTGTGGGGATTACAGGTATGGGCCACCACTCCCAACAACTCAGTATTCTTGAGTGAAGCCCCAACTGGCCCAAGAACCTTCCAGTATGTTCCACCTCTGAATGTTCACAAAGTTCCACCCCCACAATAGGTCCAACTTTCCAACACACAAACGCCCATGTTGGCGCGGGGGTGGGGGATGTTCAAAAGTCCAAAGCATAGCTGATCCATGGAGTCCTGTTGTGAGTGCTGATGAAAGCATGTGGTGTCCGCTTGAGGTTTCAAGACTGAACTACCTCCTCCTCTTCTCTTCTTCTCCTCCTTTTTGTTATTTTTAGAGGTTTTTTGTTTTTAATAGATTTTATTTATTTTTGACCCTTTGGTTTTAAGCACAACCTTTAACAGCCGAACTGTCTCTCCAACCCAGCATTTTTGTTTGTTTATTTTTTTATTTACTTACTTATTATAGTTTTCTTTTCTCTGTATAGCACTGATTGTCCTAGAACTAGCTCTGTAGACCAGGCTGGCTTTGAACTCATTCTGCATCACGAGTGCTGGGTCTAGAGGCATGCACCTTTAGTGCCTGGCAAGATTTTATTTTTTAAGAATACTTACATTTATTTTTCTTTTATTTTATTGAGACAGGGTCTCTTTATATAGCCTTGGCTGTTCTGGAGCTAAGTAGAACAAGCTGACTTCAGAGATCTGACTTCCTGTTTCCCAAGTGCTAAGATCGGACCTGCAGCATGAGGCCCAGCATGAGGCCACTTGTAGAAACTTATGAAGACTTCAGAGTTCCTTCCACCCATCTCCAGTTATTACAATTAGCACAGCTATTGTTCATTTACTCCAATTAGCCAATACGAATACTAACTCCATCCTTTATTGAGAATCTGGGATACCACACATGTCTGCTTTTGATGTCTCCTCTGGCTCCTCTCCATTAGGACCAAGTTTCAAGTCACTCTGTTCAGAAAAGCTCAGGGAGCGAAATGTGGGTTCTTAGAAGTTACAGCTCCGTGTATTCAAGGCCTTGTCCAGTGGCCTGGTGTTCTGATGGCTCCTAACAGCACTTCAAGGTGGGGACAACATCTCTCATCCACGTGACTGGGAGAGCCGCTGCTCAGCCGCCTGCCAGATGACTAATTGAGCACACGTGAGCTTTTTCCAGGTGGAGCGTATTTCACGGGGATTGCTTAAATTACAGTGGTACATGCAATTACTGCCCAATTACCAGACTTGTGCTCACATTCCAGGCACTCGGTTTTCCCCGGCTACGTCTTGGGCTTTGAAAAGTACGACTTTAATCACTCTGACGTTTTACCCGACTGATCTTTTCTCCACCATACGTTTCCCTTCTGTTGACTGTTTGTTTCCTAGGTGCTGGTGAACCAGCTGGCAGTCTTCCACTGTAAGGAATGACGCCCAGTTTCCTGTTGGACTGCATCTTCCACCTCCGCTGGCTACTTTTCTTATCTCTGTGATGAGGTCCCTGAAGCGAGGGCTGGTTTTGGCTCTCAATGATGAGGCCCTCAGTTTCAGAGGGCCTCAGCCTGTCTAGGTGGGAAGGAGTGTGGCTGACTAAGGCGGGGAGAGTTCCGTAGTCAATATTTGCTCAGTTTGTCAATTTGTCCAAGACTGGGAAGCAGACAAAGCCAGCCCAGAGCTTTCAAACGTCTCTGCCTAGTGAACACTTGAGCTAGCCAGGCCCCGCTTCCTAATGGCTCCTTCTCACGACCTGGGGACCATGAAGTCAAAACATGGTCCTGTGAGGAACACTTTGGATTCAGCCTCCAACACCATCAACTTCTTTGTTTCTTTTTCTGTGGGCTTCTGGGAGCATGGTCGGTTACTATGATTCCCTTTTCTCCTCCTCCTCCTTCTCCTCCTTCTCTTCCTCCTCCTCTTCCTCTTCCTCCTCCTCCTCCTCTTCCTTCTCCTTTTTCTTCTTTTTTTAAGGTTTTTTGAAACAGGGTTTCTCTATGTAGCCCTGGCTGTCCTGGAACTCACTCTGTAGACCAGGCTGGCCTCGAACTCAGAAATCTGCCTGCCTTTGCCTCCCAAATGCTGGGATTAAAGGCATGCAGCACCACTGCCTGGCTGATTCCCTTTTCTTGTCCACCCTTTTGTTCCTTTATGTGGTAGACTCAGACCTCTTCCCTCTGTACTTGAAATTGATCATTGGAAAGCAAACAGAACTCCCAAATGTCACTATCTCCTCTGGTTGCTCACCGGTGCCCTCGGAGGAACTGACTGTTCAGGCTGCTTTCCCTTTAAAGGTCGCTTGGTTTTTATGATGTGAAACAACTGTGGCTTTCATCTCTAAGCTTCCGTCCATCTTAGCGTCCCTCCTCCTCCCTTCCCAGAAATGCCCCTGTTTCCCAGCATCTGCCTCACCTCGCCGACTTCTGTGTCATCTTATCCACACAGGAGCCTTCATTACATTATTTCTTCCATATCGATAACCCTGGTCTTTCTCCTGAGTTCCAGCCTCCCCTTTTCAAATGTCCCTAGACATTCATAATTGAATCTCTCCACAGAGTGTGCGATCTGTTCTTCCACCCCCTCAGCTCCCCCCACCCCAGCTTTGTTCCTGCCGTTGCTCCTGTGCTTTCCCCAGGATCTTAGACTTAGGACTTAAAAACAAAACAAAGCAAACAAAAACAAAAAATCCCATAACCCTCTCTTTTTGTTTCTTACAATCAGCCAGTCATTCAGAACTGGACCCGTTGTTCCCGGGCAAGACCTCTTTATGTCTTTCCCAGCTATCATCATTTGCTGTCAGTATTTACTCTATACCAAATGATAATCTACTACTTTTTATCTTTGTTTCCTCCTCCTCTTCTTCCTCTCCCTCTTCCTCCTCTTCCTCCTCTTCCTCTCCCTCTCCCTCCTCCTTTCTGGTTGTTTTACTTCTGCTGTGTCCTGGTGTATTAACTCAGCAGTGATATCCTATATGCTTCCTGAACAGTCTGTCCAAATTCTACGTTCCCCTTTCTTAGGAACATTTAGTGACTGCATGCAGCCTGTCTTGAGAGCACTTCTTAACAGAGAGCTCTGGAATCCCAAGCTCCAGGGAACCATTTAAAAGCACAAATGCACATGACCAAGCCTTTTGTTCATTCAGTGAGAGAGTACAGTTCTGCTTTCAATCCAAGATTCCTTTTAAGATTTATTTATTTCATGGGTGTGATTATTCTGCCTGCACATCTGTATGTACACTATGTGAATTCCTGGTGTCTGTGGAGGCCAGAAGAAGTTGCTGGATCCCCTAAAACTGGAGTTATGGAGGTCGAGAGCCACTGTGTGGGTGCTGGGATTCAGAGCCAGGTTCTCTGTAAGAGCATCCTGTGGACTGCTCAGCCATGTCTCCAAGTCTCCAACTCATGATCACTTCTTTTTTTTTGAGGGCAGGGTCTCACTGTGTATCCCTGTCTGACCTCAAACTCACACCCCAACTCAGAAATTTTTTAAAAAGCAAAATCAAGCTAAACAGAAAACTCTCTGAAAAACGACTATGTTCGCCTTAGCCTGACATTTAATGTCCCCTTCAAACAAATGGTAGCTACATTTCCTGAATGAACTCCAATGTGCTGCAAGCTGAGTGTAGACAACCCACTGTTTAACCAAAGTAGACTAGTGGCCGGTGGGAATTCAGAATGCCATCCTGTTAGGGCTTGGACCTGGTTCCAGTCCCCTGTCCCTCATGCATGCCCTCAGGCTTCTCCCCCTGAGTGTTCTCTTGCTAACTTTAAAGGGCTTGCTCACATCACAGCAGCACCTCATCTGGGGTTCCCCAAGGGCTTTTCTTGACTTGAAGATTCGCAAACTCTGTTTCATGGTGCACTCGTTGCAGACTTGTCCAGTTTCATTATCAGTATTGTTGATCTGTATCTGTAGACTGCTCACAGCGCTTATAGTGACGTAAGCGTCTTCCCGTCCTTCACAGCAGCTAACACAGAACCTTCTCTGGAGGAAGCACTGATAGACGCCTTCTGAGTGAATAACTTTATCTTCTCTTGCTATGCTCTTGCCCCGAAGGAGTCAGCAAGAGTTCCTGCAGAAGAAGACACAAACCGTATGTTTGTATAAAACAGTTAAAGGGGAAAAGAATGAGAGGGAGCATGAAAGGAAGAGGAGGGTATGAGGAAGGCAGTGTGCGTTCCTTGGCACTGTCTTAAGGAGGCAGTAGAAACAATGGCCTTCACTTCGGCTTTAGTCTCTTTACTGAACCCTTATGCTCATGAACTCACAGAGAAGACACCAACCCATTAAGGCTTCCAGCATCCTTGGAAATAGGGGCTGTTGGGCTGCCCTGAACCTCCAGGAATAAGGGCCCTGAAAAGCTTGGTGTTAAGTGTGGAGGACTGGGGATGAGAAATAAAGAAGAGAGAAGCAGTAGCTGGGACCAAGAGGTCTTACATAAGCCAATGTCTTATGTCAAGCGAGTTTATTAAGAAGAATAGCATCGTAAATACTATTTACAGGGGGAAAACAGCCGAGGTCAGCAGAGAGCTAAATAGGCAATGTTGGCAAAGAGAACACAGGACAGCTCAGACACAGCTGCCTTAGGACTGATAACCTCAGCCTAGGGGGAAATGTTGGGTCTCCAGAAGCTTCACCCTTGACCCATTTGAGGCACTGGCTCCAGCCTCAGACAGGCCTTGCCAAGCCCACTCCTATACGAGGGCACAGAACTAAAGTTCCCTTTCATCAGTGCCTCTAAGGACATCTTGGGTCAGTCTGGCTCCTACACTGTTCCCGTCATGAAGATGGAGAAAGTGGAGCCTTGAAGACACAGGCTCACGGCAAAGAAGCAAAGCGCACACTGCCAGGTACCAATTAGAGGGTTTCGATCTCCAGTGTGTGTCTTTTTTCTTCTTTCATGACTCTCTCTTGAGTAAGATCTTTTCTTGCACATGGGAAAAACATCTTGACTTTCCCCCTATCATTAGGACTGTATTATCTCCCTTTAAAGTCTCCTCTATCTATGCAATAAGACATCCAGTAGGCGTTCTTTGAGCCCGTGTGTGTTCCTATCATACAACAACCATTTTAACACTGAAAACCTACAGATTCCACCAAGAAGTCATGCAAGCATGTTGAGGGTAACTAAGCGTGGCTATTCCAATCCATAGTACCCAGGGCATACAGATGACGCCCTTCGCCAGACATTTTGCTGGCTTGTCTATTTTGCTCACGGAGAAACACCAATGCAGTCATGTTATAATCCTATAAGTTTGGGCCGTGACACAGCCCTTGCTTTTTCCAAGCAGAACACGTACCTGATGACAAACTATAGCTGAGAAAATGGATATTTTTCTGACTTCGGTTCTGCATGGAAGCAGCCGACCAGTTTCCATCGGGTTTACGCAGCTCCTTTGCTCTCGGTTGATTCTGAGTAATAGCCTCACTTCTGCAAAGAGGAGATTTTATTTGAAGTCTATTCAGAGATTTGGTTCAACAAACTGGACTATAGGTTTCAGAAAATCTCTTTTGAACCTTCCTATAATAGATTTTTCTCATCGGTTATTCCTGGAACACCTCGCTCTTCACAGACTAGCATGCGTTTGCAGCTCTGTGTGTTCCGTTTGCCCATTTAACCTGCCTTTCTACTTGAGCAAAGTTGTTTTAAATTTTTCTGATTAATCTCTCTAAACCCCACTTTCCCTCATTATCAGGAAGTCCAATATCTTCCCGAGAACTTCCTTTCCTTTATCCAGTCTTCTGTGAAGTATGGGTTTCATAACTAAACAGAGTGAAGAAGAACTGGAGTCCTTTGGCATCCACGTTACATCGTTTTGGGCAACTGCCCCTCCGCCTTTCTGTGGGTCATTTTATTTTGGCCCATTTCAAAATCACAGAGACTGGGCAGCTAAAAAAGAGCAGTTCAGGTCCTACAGTTCTGGAAGCCAGGGATGTAGAGACGGCATCCAGTAGATTCACTACCTGGCTGAGTTCTCATAGACTGATAGCTGTTATGTCCTCGTGGGCTGTCAATGTGGAAGGAACGAAAAGTAATCTCTGGATCTTTTTATTTATCAGGTTGAGAATCCCATCCATGGGTTCACTGCCTGAGTTACCTCTGAGAGGCACCACCTCATAGTAAAGTCACCTGGAGGTTCCTTCCGTGCATGATTTATGGAGAATAACACCCATGCTCCTTTCCCATGCTGTACGGAACTAGAGGAGGTCCTGGCGTGGGCCACATGCTGTGTGAAGATGCTATTCTCCAGGGCCGTGGAAGAGTTATTGTTCTAGACACTCTAGCTGTCTATTCATTTCTTCGTTTTTGGTATCTTACTGCAGGGCTGCTTTAGTTACTCTTTGTGGCTGTGGTTCTAGGTGGAGCCATGGTGAGGGCAGCTGGCAGCAGCTCAGAGCAGAACTGAGAGATCACAGAGAAAAAAAACTACAAACGGGCCAAACTACCAACCCTCAAAACCTGCTCCAAGTGATGTGCTGGCAGCAAGACCCCACCTCCTAAAAGCTTCATAACCTCCCATAGCAACATCACTGACAGGAGGCCAAGGGTCCAGGTACTCCAGCCTCTGGGGATATGCTCACTGAAGCCACTCAGTGGGGCTCTTCATGTTTAACCAACTACAGGCTCACCTCAAGTCTGGGGGGAAGTGATCAGTTTCCTTTACTTCTGGAAGGGTTTTATTAGTCTTCCTAAGCGGCTGTAACAAATCCCACAAATGGGGCACTTTTAAGACAATGTGCGTTCTCTATATTCTAGAGAAGCCCAAGTGTTGCCAGTGCCAGGGCCATGCTCCCTGAGAAATCTGAGAGACACTGCATCTCCGTGATTCTCTGGGAAGCCTTGACGTTTTCGATCCTGCAGTATCACCTTGTCCTCCTCTGTCCCATGATGCCCTACTGTCTTTGTTGGTGTTGCCACACTTCTTGTCTCTTCTCTCTTTAGCTTTAGTTTTTATTCATAACCATCCATGCACCTCTGTAATCTAGCTAGACGTGGCACAGGGAAGGAGGAGAATATGGAGCCAGAGAGCTGCAGCCAGAGCGTAGGACCAAAGGGCATTTCGAGCAGATGTGAGGAGGGCACTCTCCAAGCCACAGAAGCGTTGACTGGCCTGATGGCAGAGATGCACTCAAGTACCCAGTGCTGGAGCTGTCCATAGTGGGCGATGCGGCTCTTCTTGCTGGTCTTGCTGTTCCAAACCTCTCCTCAACCTCTACAAGGTTCCTGCCTCTTTCAGCGTCTTAGAGACCACAGACTTTCCATCCTATCACCCAGAGCCATTTGTGTTCGGTGCAGCATTTGCCATGGGCAAGGTTCGGGGACAGTAAGTCTCGGTTCTTATTCTCAAATTTCTCCCTGTAGACTGACTTTCTGCCCGTGGCATTATAGTGTGGGACATCACTGCCCTTGTACATGAATCCTGGAATAATTCTGTAAAAAGAGGGACCCTTGTCACCAAATCCTTGTCCTTCAATGCCCAGAACAGGAAGGTTTTTTTCTGTCTTTGGAATTTTGTCTGCCAACGGTCAGAGGGAGACTTGGCCCTGGGGTTTCGCCATCACCTGGGACATCAAAGGATAATGTGGAGCTGACCTTGGCTAACAACAAGTGGCCTCACTTAATGACAGCAGCTACAGACTTTCTCTCTTTGTCTCACGAATGAGCCAGCATGATGGCGTAAAGGCACACTCTCCTGTCTCACCTCACCGTAATGAATTATATCTTTAATGACTATATTTCCATAGACGATCACACTTTGAGATGCTGGGAGTTAGGACCTCTAATTGTCTTTTGGGGGAAGACAACTCAATCTATAATAACCCAATGCTCTCTTATTACTGTGTATGCCACATTTCCCCAAAGTTCTTTTTTTATTAGATATTTTCTTTATTTACATTTCAAATGTTATCCCTTTTCCCAGTCCCCCCCTGTAATCCTCTATCCCATCCCCCCCTTTCCCTGCTTCTATGAGGGTGCTCCCCTACCCACCCATCCACTCCCGCCTCCCTGCCCTGGCATTCCCCTACACTGGGGTGTCGAGCCTTCACAGAACCAAGGACCTCTCCTCCCACTGATGCCTGACAAGGCCATCCTCTGCTACATATGCGGCTGGAGTCGTGGGTCCCTCCAAGTGTACTCTTTGGTTAGTGGTTTAGTCCCTGGGAGCTCTGGGGGGGGAAGGTCTGGTTGGTTGATATTGTTGTTTCCCTCCATTGGAGACCGCATGCTCAGTCCAATGGTTGGCTGTGAGCATCTTCCTCTGTATTTGTTAGGCTCTGGCTGGTCCTCTCTGGAGACAGCTTTATCAGGCTCCTGTCAGCAAGCACTTCTTGGCATCCGCATTAATGTCTGGGTTTAGTGACTGTATATGGGATGGATCCCCAGGTGGGGCAGTCTCTGGATGACCTTTCCTTCAGTCTCTGCTCCATACTTTATCTCTGTATTTCCTCCCATGAGCATTTTGTTCCCCCTTCTAGGAAGGATCAAAGTATCCACACTTTGGTCTTCCTTCTTCTTGAGCTTCATGTGGTCTGTGAATTGTATCTTGGGTATTCTGAACTTTTGGGCTAATATCCACTTATCAGTGGCACATGCCAGTAGGATTTGCTGAAGGATGCAGAGGCAGGAGGATCACGAGTTGGAGACCAGCCTGAACTTCCCAAAATTCTTAAATGAAAGCAACTTTTACACAGGAAAAATACCTGGTCAGATAACTACAACAATATGCAGGTCTTTGTGGCTGGAATGCAGAGAGGTCCTCCAGGTGGGAAGTTAGGTGCGGTGGCGGCAGCTACAGCGGCTCACTAAAGGCCTTCTCTGTGGTTCCCCATGGTGGGCCCCAGAAGACACATGGAGTCCATGGGTTTAAGAGATTTATTTTCATTATGGATGGTAGTTGAGTCTGGATATGCACCCCTGTGAAACTCAGGGCAGACCCAAGTTAAATAGGGAGGGAGAAAGGGGGGAGGGTCTGGGAAGAATGCTTAATTGGCTACTATGTCTGGCCTTCAGGTATCTCATTAGTATGAAAATCTCTTGAGGTTAAGGCCTGTAGTCACACCCTCTACCTGTGCCCTTTGGGAGGGACTGCATTGTCCTACATGACTGAACAGTGTAGGTTAATGGAGTTCCATGCCATGTGTTAGGAGCCTGGATTCTGGGAGCATGGCGGAATAGATGCCTGTCCCTTGCGGGGTCTCTGGGCTACTTCCAGCCAGCACTTCTACCAAAACCCAAGACCCCTTTCACAGCCCTCCAATAGTCAGATAACTAGAATAATAGGTCCCTACTTGCCTGCATTTTTATTACCCACAGAACCAACCAATAAACTCTCAATATCAAGACAAAGATTTTCTTCATGGAGACCTGTTGTCAGTCCAGACAACTTCTGGAAGAAAACAAATAAGCAGGCGACTGTAGCCCTCGTAAGACAGAGACTCTGCTTCGATTACCACATGCTCTGCTTGCCTGCTCCAGCAGAGCCTAGGGATATCTGCAGATCTCATGTTTAATTAGGTAAGCTAAAATCAGAGAGGGAGAGTAACCATTCAGGTGGCTCAAACAGTAAGCATCGGAGTTATGCTTGTGAATATTCACATCTTTGTAGCTCTGACCACAAGAAAACTGGTTTCTACCCATTGACCTAATCAAGCTCAAACTTTGGGAAGGCCAGTTGTGATGGCTTTTATATGCCTGGTCCAGGGAGTGGCACTGTTGGGAGGTGTGACCCTGTTGGAGTAGGTGTGGCCTTGTGGGTGTGGTCTTTAATACCATTTTCCTAGCTGCCTAGAAGTCAGTATTCTGCTAGCAGCCTTCAGATGAAGATGCAGAACTCCCAGCTCTGCCTGCACCATGCCTGCATGGATGCTGCCATGTTTCCCACCTTGATGATAATGGATTGAACCTATGAACCTGTAATCAGCTCCAGTTAAATGTTGTCCTTATGAGAGTTGCCTTGGTCATGGTATCTATTCACAGCAGTAAAACCTTAACTAAGACTCCAGTCTATAAAGCATATTTAAGTATGACGGAGGAGAATCACGGAGTCTCCAGGAAACCCCTCAAAAATTCTTGGAAAGAAGAAATGCAGAAAGACAATTTTTTAGAAACTAATGCTTAAAAAAAAAAAAAAAACAACTCAGTATGTACCAGGGGCTAGTCTCAAGGGGGAAGGTGAGGTCAGTGTTGGACCCAGAAAGCATGATGTTTGCATGAGGCATTCTAACAGACTAGCTCCACTGAAAGAATATGCCTTTCAAAGGGAGGAGACAAGTAATTCTAAGTTTGGCTTTTCTTTCTGCTCAAGCCCTGCAGCCCAGGTCACAATGGTGAAAGCATCCTTCTGTGTGCTGTGTCCTCTCCGTCTACCGAGTAACACTTCATCAAATGCCAGTAGCTAGTCCCTGCTTTAGGAACTGTGAAAAAGGATGACATTTATGAACTGCAATCACAGAGTTAAGGAGATAATTTAGTGACCTAAGAGCTATGGTATGCGTAAACCAAGTTGTGAGAAAATCGTGCCCCAAAGCGTCCTCCAGGTAGGTGACCCCAAACTGGGTTATAAAAAAGTTGAAGTGGGCAAAGGTCATATTAAGATCATACAGCAAACCACAGCAAGGGTGGTGGTGATGGTGGTGGTGGTGGTGGTGGTGGTGGTGGTGGTGGTGGTGGTGATGGTGGTGGTGGTGATGGTGATGGTGGTGGTGGTGGTGGTGGTGGTGGTGGTGGTGGTGGTGGTGGTGGTGATGGTGGTGGTGGTGGTGGTGGTGGTGGTGATGGTGGTGGTGGTGGTGGAGATGATGGTGGTGGTGGTGGTGGTGAAGGTGGAGGTGGTGGTGATGATGATGATGGTGGTGGTGGTCGTGATGGTGGTGG
>JANHMN010000003.1:182682301-182693653 GCA_030674055.1 Rhabdomys pumilio
TCCCTCCCTCCCTCCCTCCCTCCCTCCCTCCCTCCCTCCCTCCCTCCTCAGTGTTAGTCTCAGGGCAGTAAGATTTTCAGTGGCGTGAAGCTGAAGTGAGTAGACAAAGTAGCAGCTCTGTTGCCTCACGTGACCTCACCTAGACTTTGCAACATAACTTGCACATCGTCTCTTTAAATGACTAGTTGCAAACTCACACAGTTCTGAGGGGAGCAAGATCACAACCCACTTCTCAGTTATAGGCTGGTAGGTAGCAACGGTCAGTTTTGTCAATTTGACACAAGGTAGAATGACCCAGGTGGAGAGTCTCAGTAAGAAACTTTCTGGTGTAGTCGAGAAATCTGTCATGGTTGTGGGATTGTATCGGCTATGTTAACTGAGGTGGGAGGAGGCAGGCTGCTGTGGTTTGTACCATTCTCCAGGCAGGAGATCCTGGACTATGTAAGGCTGAAGGAGGGCTGGGAATAAATAAGAAGGCACGCGGTCCACTCTCCCCAGGCACTTGGCTGTAGATGTGACTAGCGACTGTAAGTCCTGCCTCCACTTCCCCACAATGATGGATTTTAACCAGAAGTTGTAAACTAAGTATGGTGTTCTGGATAAGAGTGGTCCCGTAGGTTCATATGTTTGTATATTCAGTCCCAGTAGGTGGAACTGTTTGGGAAGGATTAGGGGATGTGGTCTTGTTGGAGAAGGTCTGTCACTGGGGATTGGCTTTGAGGTTTTAAAAGCCCATGGCATTCCCAGTTGGTTCCCTCTGCCTAGTGGCTATGGATCAGATATAAACTATCGGCTCCCGCTCCAGTGCCATGACAGCCTTCCTGATGCCATGCTCCCTGCCACGATGGTCATGGACTCAATGGAAACCAAACTGGGACAGCTGTCAGGGTTGCAGGAGGACCTGCGGGGAGGCGGGCACGGGGCGGGGGCGGAGAGTCGCTGACAGAGCTCTTCACTGGAGTGTGGCTCCATCTACCAGAGGTCTCTAAGTTAGAACTGAGTATAGTCAGTTTACAGTTGAGGCAAATGAGGCTCAGAAAGGTTTGTAAGTTACACAGGACCCTCAGCTGCAGAGTGTAAAATCCAAGGTCAGCAGGCATATCCCACCCTCGCTGGTCTCTCAGGCCACACACCGAGGACTCTAGCCCAGCAGCCGTCTCTGCCCGTGCTACTGCCCCAACCCACTGCCAGGCTAAATTCAATTTTTCCTGTTGGTTGCACTCAAGCCCAGAGCGGAAGCAATTACACCTTAAATCCCCCGATAGCTGATATTTCAGGGTCTGTTTGGGGTAAGAACCTCGCTAGCTATTTAGATCCAGTTTACTACAAAAAGGCAGTAAATAAAAGGTTAGGTGGCTTTTAAATGGCAGACTCAAATTTTTGGCTTTTTTTTTTCCTTTTGCCTTGCTGCCCTTACAGGCATGTTACCAATATTTATCTCTGTTTCCCCAGGAAACCGTGGAGCTGTGATATTTGAAATAATAAGGCCCCTCCACTGGCCCTGTAAAGATCTTGATTAAAACGGCTGCGTTTCTGGCGCAGCCCCTCACTGCTGGGCTCCCTCGCTCTTAATCCCACTTCCCTCCGAAGAGGGTCTCGTGTAATACCGTTTGAAGGCTAAAGACTTCAAAGCAGATTTCTTTACCGTTTTTCTATCTTGAAAAATATTCAATATTTGTGTAATTAAAGTGAAGTCTTCCCAGAGAAAATGACAACTCAAATAATCTTAAATGTACCTCCAAGAAAAAGGCTGTCAGAATGACATTTAGTTGTATAGTCACACTCTCTCTAAGGCCTTAGCTTCTCACCCTGATTTCTTGTAATCTTTGAAGGTTATGTCATGGCTGACTTCAAGTCACGTTTTAAATTACCATGGCCTCCTTCAGAACGGGTTTCGAGAGCAAGGAAATCTTTCTTTTGCTCTAGATTTTTTTTTCCCTCTACTGCAGTGTTGCCGAGGATTTGAAACAACAAAAGCTAAAAGCTAAGGGAGTCGTCCTTGTCCTTGGCTTTCCTGCTCGCTAACATCTTATTTTTTTTTCTTTTGCACTACAGTTTTTAAATAGCTCTTTAATACCTTCTGTCTCTGTTTTCTTCTTGGCTAAACTGTACAGCAGAGGCGACCCATGCCCTCCAACCTAATTGGCAAATCTAAGGGAATTTGTCAAGTTCTTATTCTAATTGGGTCCTTTCTCTCCAGCCTGGACATCATGCTTCTCACTCCCCCACCCTGCCCCGCCCACTCCATGCCTCAGCAGCCGCTTGCCTAGGTCTTCTCCCAAATTGCAGCATAAGGTAGTCCCCTTCTCTATGCACCTGTGTGTATAAACTGAGGGCTTCCGCACTAGATGTATAAAGACTAACAACATGGTCACTCCATGTATAGCTGAGGGGAAGGTTTTTTTTTTTTTTTTTTTTTATTACAGATATGAAGGAGAGAGAATACAGCCAGGGGCATCTGGAAGGGAACAGAGCAGGAAGAGACAGTAGTGAGTAAGTGAGCCAGCAGGCTGGGCTTGGCCATGGGGGTGGTGAGAGATGAAGACAAAGAGACAAGCAAGAAAGAAGATCAAAGGAAACCAGGAGAGAGAGAGAGACCAGGAGAGAGAGAGAGAGAGAGAGAGAGAGAGAGAGAGAGAGAGACAGACAGACAGACAGACAGACAGACAGACAGAGACAGAGAGACACACAGAGAGAGACAGAGAACAGAGACAGAGACAGACACAGAGAGAGACAGAGAGACAGGGAGATAGAAACAGACACACATACAGGGACAGAGAGACAGGGAGACAGAGACAGACAGAGACAGAGAAACAGATATGCACACATACAGAGACAGAGAGACAGGGAGACAGAGACAGACAGAGACAGAGGAATAGAAACAGATATGCATACATACAGAGACAGAGAGACATGGAGACAGAGAGAGCATAGCCAATGTGTGTGTTTGTGTTTGTGTGCTATGAGCTATTTTGTTCTCCAGTACTTTTGAACTTGTCTGTTTATCTTTCTCTCCCTCTAAAGTAGACATGAGAAGCTAGGGTGGGAGGAGCCCGAGACCTGGAGGAGTTTAGGGTAGGGGGTAGGGTGAGACGACACAGGATGTCAGTGTGGACTCTGAAATATATAACAGATACTTGTGATACTGATATTTGTGAGTCTGGAGGTCGCATGCATTCTGGTGTGCTAATGGGCACCACAGACAGCCATCTGTCCCTTCTGACAGTGGCAAGGGAAATGGCTTCTTCACTAGAGAGGAACTGCCTTCACCAGTCCCTGAGGAGAGCTGGCTTTTGTCTAGCTCCCAGGATTTAGACCCGACAGTTGTGCACAGGGCACCGAGGGGGAAGAGAAAGCTAGAAGCAGGTGAGATGCTGAGTAAGGAGGCCAGCCCATCTCTAGGCCTCAGGTTTGCAGGGAGAGCACCCAGCTCCTAGAATCCAGAGTGGGTTGGAGAACTTGGCTGGACTTTGGCCAGTGCAAAGTCCAAGGGTCCAACCCAGTGCACAGTGAGTCTCTCCCAGCAGTGTCTGTATTTGCTCAGTGAACATTCTCTAGATGTCACCCATTTGTCGGGCACAAGGGCTAAAGTTGCTCACTGGGAAGGAGAGGGAGATAAAGATAAACAGACAAGTTCAAACGTCCTGGAGAACAAAATGGCTCATAGCACCGGTCACTGGTCATGCTTAGCTAGCTGCTCTCTCCACAATTCCAGACGTCTGTTAGTTCTATGTTGAAGAAAGGCAATGATGTTTCCCACAGTTAGACACACGAATAAATTAAGAAGACTGTGCTTCAGTAACTATGTTTTAAAGTGTGTGTGTGTGTGTGTGAGCGTTCTTAATCTCTGGTCCATCTCTCCAGACCCCTCCTTAGCATCTCTTACATAGTGCAGCTCAGAGTGATTCAAACTTTGGACCTCTCAGAAGTTTGTCACATAAGCTCTTCACAGTCCTCCATACTGTTGTATTATGTAATCCTTTCTTTTTCATATATATATATATATACACACACACACACACACATATATATATGTATGTATATGTATATATGTATGTATATATATGTATATATATGTATATATAATATATGAAACAGTTTATTTATTTACATATATATATATATATATATATATATACACAGACAGACAGACAGACACACAGAGAGAGACAGAGAGAAAGAGAGAGAGAGAGAGAGACAGAGAATACCATGAAGGTTGAGCTCTAAAATCTAAAATCTATGGTATACAGTCAAAGCTGAACTTGTCAAATTTATAATCTTGAATCCTTACTTAAGATTGGTCAGATCTTTGTTCAAATCCGCCTATTGAATGGCCTTTCACTTGGCCTTTCACACACTCTCTCTGCTTATACAATGGAATAAAGATTGCTTGTGTAAAGAACAAAGGAATAAGATGTGTTCGAGATAGGATCTGGTGTGAAATAGTGAAAAAATACTAGACAGCATTAAAGATTTATTCGAGAGGGCTAGTTTTTATTTTGATTAGTCATCAAAAAATTAAAACATGTAACTTAAGCATTTCTAATAATTCAAAAGTGTTGGCATAATCTGAATGTATACTACCCATATTCATTTTAGATATTTGTCTTGTTTTCTTTGACTAGATACGAGAGTCCTAAATTTTTCAGAGTGGAGGCAGGTGCCTTTTTCCCCTAGCACTTAGGAGACAGAGGCAGCCACAGAGCTAGGAGACCAGCCTGGTTTATAGAACAAGTTCTAGGCCAGCCAGGGATATATAATAAGATCATGTCTCAAAAAAATATCAAGTATAAAAGTGAATTAATACAGTTTTAAATGAAGTCCTTAGGCATTATTTCACCCTAGTATGTGATAAATAAATATCCCCTAAAATAATCCTCTGGCTTCTATTTTGGAAACCGCTTTCTTGGGAACCGTTTGTATACACTGCACTTTTAACCTTCGTGCAACTGGCAACAATTTATTTATTTTAGTTTTTTAATTTGAGAAGGGGCCCATTTGGGTCATTTAGAGCGTTAGCTGTGTTTTTCTGGCGTTGAGAGAGGAGAAGATAGGAATTCAATTAGCACCTTGGTATTTTCTCTTTCCTTCCTTTCAGGTCAGGGGCCCCTGCTTCACAAGCGCCTCTGGTGTTAAGTCACATCAAAAGAGGGGGCAACAATTTCTTGTTTTTTAATTTTCTACCAAAAAGGCGAGGCATCCATCTTGTTCCGCCCTAATTAGTAAGAGAGCTACTCTTGTGTGAGGTAGGAGGCACCAGACGCTTGAGAGCCGTGTGCACTGGGCCTTCTTCCACATCAGCGGGGACGCAGCTTCTCCCGTCCAAGTCGCTGCAAGGTCAAGGTCCTCCACTCCGTCTTATGTCAAAGCACAAAGGCGATTATTTTAATAGGAACTCAGAATTTTTTTTTAAACGCCGGTGAGGAGCCTCCTCGTGAAATGTTGTGGGAAGTACCAAGATAAGTAGTTTATTAACCTCTCTTTACGAGAAAACCAGGGTGGGAACGTTTATTGTGCTTTTCCTAGGAGGAAACTGAGGCCAATGGTAACTATCTTAACCAGGATGACGCGATCTCAGCACGCTGGACCTTTTATGAATCACTGAAGTCTCAATCCAGTAGAAGTCTCTCTGATCGAAGAAGTTTCACTGGTGCATTGGTTCAGAGATCCCCACGTCCTATAAGGACTACAGGAGATGTCCCCACTATCAAGAGAGTACAGTGTAATACGCTGTGGGTGATTCTTTGCACCCTGTGCGGCAGGAGAATGGTCCCGAGCTTCAGTGAGCCTGCTGGGGGAGGCTCCTGCTCAAAGGCTGACTGTCTCATCCATCGAGACTTCACTCTATTGGCTAAGCATCTACTTCTTTGTATGATGAACTGCGAAGGTTCCGAATGAATAGTGAGATTCCGGAGATGCTGCACGTTATCATTTTAGGGGAAAGATTTAATGTGTGTGAACTAAGGGGCTTCTTTTAGGCTAGAGTCAAAAACCTCAAATGACCTCAGACAAGGGGACTGAGTGGTTCTGGCTGTATGGAAAGCAGCAATGGGGGTGGGGCGGAGAGTTAGTTGGAACTGCTCCAGCTGCAGAATGCTTGGGGGGTTTTAGAGCAAGCAGCTGCTGCTCACTTGCAGCCAAGTGTGTTCTGATGAAGAATGCAGCACCGTGCGGCCGATCCTGAAGACTTCCCAGGAAAAGTCAGAAATCTCAACTCGTTTGTAAAACTGCTTCCACTTCCTGGAGTTCTATGCAGGCCAGTGTTTCTAACCCAGTGTGTCCCGTGCAGAAGTCACAGGAAAGTGGGCCATAGCCTTAATGAGAAGTCTTCATTTTATACCTCCCTGCCTCCCTGCCTCCCGCCTCCCGCTTCCGGCTTCCGGCTTCCATCCAGTGGCCCTTCAGAAGCAAACCAGGAGGGTCACTTGCTGGTATGTTAGAGACATCCTTGGAATATACTTCTGCAGTGGTAAGCACACCGCCGAAGGTTCTTAATCTTAACAAGGTAATATTTACGATTCGATTCTTCGTGGGAAGAGCGCTATCAGGTTTAGTTAGCTATTACTTCGAGGCTGAGGCGCATTAAGAGACTTGTGCTGCGCTGTGCAGTAAAGAATTTCGTTTTGAAGCAAGGACAAAAAGCACCAAATGGCACTTGAGAGTCACCGCCTGGAGGGTTGGTTGCGTTAGTGCTGGGTTAGAAACAGGACAAATAGGCTAGCTATTAAAAGACCTTCACATGACCCCTCTCTGGTTTTAAAAGATAAAATATGAATATCTGTATGATAAAGAAAAGTCTAATAGTTCAAACATCGCTGTCCACACAAGCACCAAGAGCTGAAGGTTAAGCATCAGCTGTTAATCTGTGCACTGGGAGGGGGTGGGGGGGGTGAGGGGGGATCTGGGATCAAGCAACAGGAGGAAGGACCAGGATCAAAAGGTGAGGTTGGGGCCTTACCCATAAAAAAATGACTGGAAAAGTAGACCAGTGTGTGCCATCGAAGGGCTGAGGTTGGAGACAACATTACATGTCTGCTGCGGTTTGACGAGGCCCCGGAGAATTTCGGTTAGTGTGATGGTTTCAATGACATGTTCCTTGTAATCTTGGGACTTTGTATGCTTGGTCCCTAGTTGATGGTGCTGTTTGGTGTTCCTTTGGGTGATGGAGCCTCGGAGGAGGGGGTGTCCCTAGAGGCAAGAGGCAGGCATGAGAGTTTAGAGACTGGCACCATTTTGAGTCTTTCTCCCCCCTCCCCCCACCTCCTTCCTTCTTGTGGTTCAAGATGTGAGAAGCTTACTACTCTGGCTGCCATGCATATCACTTCCTGCTATGACAGGAACCGTAAGCCCAAATAAGCTCTTCCTTCTAGCAGTAGACTTGGTCATGGCGTTTTACCACAGTAACAGAAAATTAACTAATACAGTTTGAAATTTAACTTCTTAGTTAGGGTTTTACTGCTGTCAACAGACACCATGACCAAGGTGACTCTTAGAAATTTAATTGTGGCTGGCTTACAGGTTCAGAGGTTCATTCCAGTATCATCAAGCTGGGAGCATGGCAGCATCCAGGCAGATATGGTGCAGGAACAGCTGAGAGTTCTACATCTTCATCTGAAGGCTGCTAGGAGAATACTGACTTCCAGGCAGCTGGGATGAGGATCTTAAAGACCACACCCAGTGACACACCTATTCCAACAAGGCCACACCTACTTCAACATGGCCACACCTTCTAATAGTGCCACTTCCTGGGCTAAGCATATACAAACCATCACAATCCCCAACACAGCAGGGTGGAGAGCTGAGACCTTTAATGGGTGTGTAGGTCACTTGGACTCTCCAGGGTGGGTTCATTGCTGTAGAGGCTCCCTAAAAGGGATGGGTCTTTTATTTCTGTTCACAGTAGCAGTCCACGGGGTTCCATCACTTGTAATGTAGATGCCACATATCTGAGACCCTACAAGGTGCCTAAATATTCAGTTCAGGAACTCAAGGCAAGAATCTGGAGACAAAAACTAAAGCAGAAGCCATGGTAGAGTGCTGCTTACTGGTTTGTTTCCTCCTGGCTTGCTCAGCCTGCTCTCTTATACCCAAGACCACCTGACCAGGAGTGGTACCATTCATATTGGGCTGGGCCCTTCTGCATCAATCGTTAATCAAGGAAACACACCATAGACTTGCCCATAGGCAACCTGATGGAGACCATCCTTGTCTCCCTGTCCAAAGGTGACTCTAGCTTGTGTCAAGTTGGCAAAAACAAACCCTGAAATAACAGCTAGCTGGTATACCCTCTGTGTAAGACACAGCAAGAAGGACTCAGCCAGATGCTCTTTCCTCCATGAAATAAATCTCTATTCTTCAAGAATTGCTCAACTCAGGTATCTGGCATAGCACAAAACAGACCAAGTCACTGTGTTATAGAATATCTGAGTTACAGTATAAAATAGGAAGGCAAATGAAGCCAGCGAGAAAAGATAAAGAACACTTATATGAATGGATCAGGGGGGTCTGAGATAAATATAAACACATATATATAACACTCTGCAGGAAAAATGTCTAACAACTGGCTTTTCTGGAGGAGGTGCCCTGGTGTGTTTCATTTGCTTGCTTCTATCCTATAAATATTTTAATTACAACCAGTTTCAAGCTATCAACATGAAATGGCAGGAAGTAGCGTGGACATGAAATAGGCACAGGTCTTTGGCAAGGTCAGAAAGATGAATCAGCTAAGTCAATGAAAATTCTGATCTTGAGACACTCGATTGAGGAAAGACACGATCGCAGAGGTCCTCAAACTGAGGAAATGGAAACAGAGATTTGAGATCCTCAACTGTATTTGTGAGGGTGGCCCCGGAGGAAATAGGAAAGAATAGAAGACAGCATTCAGGTCCAGAAACCATAAAAGCTAGTAGGACCTTGACCTTGAGTTCAGCACATGCTAATATACTGCCATGTGGTGCTGTGTGACGGCTGTCATTCATCACTTGCTACAAAAGCCCCTCTACAGGCATGAGGCTATGTGCCCTACAGAGATGTGTAAGCCCACATTCTTGAAGCCTGTACACTGCACACACATGCATAGTGTCATGTGCCTGGTAGAGAGAGGGTACACTAGAGATGAAGAGAGGGGGTTTCGTAATACTTGTGATATAGATTCCATTACTGGAGCCTTTACGAGGAGCCTGAGCATTGGGCTCAGGGTCCCGTTTGCATTCGTTTACATGAAAGAAATTCAGTCAAATGTTTAAGTAATTTATCTACTGTTCCACAACATGGCACATGGGTCTTTGTGACATTAGAAGACCCCTCCACAACCACACCGCTACACCGCCCCCTCCAGAAGACACCAGTCTGATGGAGAAGCAGAGTGGTAGTTCCTTTTTTAAAAATTGCATTCAGCCTGCATATTCCTAAAGAGTCAATTCATGTTTTTTTAAAAACCTTCCCTTGTGCCTGCATGTGACATGTATTTTTAGGTTCCGCTGTTAGCGAGTGTATTTTTGTGTGATTGAGGGGGAGAGTGGGAAGGGTTCTGCAGAGCTGTTTAAACCAGAATGCAGGGGGCATAGCAGAGACTGTAAAAGCTCTGCCATCTAAGGTCTTAGAAGAACCACAGAGACATGTGCGTGTTCTCACTTCATTATTCTGTGTATACCCGGACAAATGACTAAAGACATTGTTAAGCTATTTTAAATGACCCACTCCCAGCAGTGAACAAAATCACTTACTGGTGTAAGCCGACTGACGTTTCTCAGATTATAAAACCTCAAAGCAGGGGAAAAATGTTAAAACAGAGAAAGCAAAAGATGATGCCTGAGACAGGGAAAGAGCCAAACAGAGGCTTCCTGTCTGCCAAGGCAGATGGCTGACCACTAGGAGGCCTTCACTGCATCGGCCAGGGTAATTGGATGCTGGGGCTTTTCTGGCAAGGAGTGTGTAGCTTCATCCATGAGATCCAGGCCCATCCCTGCCTAGGTTCTTCACACTACATTTTCTCCATGGCTAGAGAGGACGGCTCATCCAGACATGAATGCTACCTTTACTTTATGATGCTTCTCTGGTAACAAGGACATGAAACATAATTAAGGACTGAATTTCCTAGCCTGACTCTCTCTTGCATGTACAATTATCCACAGATATAAAATTGCCTGCTTTGATAATTACACCCTCAGAACGAGGGGCAAGTGGCTAATTATGCCCACATGTGGCCGATTGCACTTTCCATTAGCCAATTACGTGCACAATTATTTGTGGACATAAATAATTGCACTCATGGAAATAGCAGCCCTCCTTTCAAATCTCCCTGCTTGGAGGGACTGATGGAGTAATCACCACAGTGGAAATGTTCTTGGTCGTCACTAAATGAGAATCAGATACCAGGAAACGGAAACGCGTAAGTGACCAGAGCCTACAGATGGCATTAAGTGCTAAAGAGAGTGAAGAACTGTGGGATGGCTGGGGCCAGCACACATGTTAGGAAATACGCTTCAGGGTGCCTGGGCCAGTCAAGTACAGTGACCTCAGGCAGGACATTGCCATTCCTTCGTGTCTTCTGGTTCTGCGTGCATAAGGGGAGACACAGATCACAGTGCTTCATTCCTAGCACTTTCTAGGACTGATCAGACAATCTGCAGTCTCCTTGGGTTAAAGCATCACACACATATAGACACCGTCACAGCAGCTGGTACATGTCTGTCTAATTATGCAGGAAAGGGAGTCACCCTCTGTAGCGAAGGAGGATCTTCAGTTTAGATAAGGTCAGGGAGCCTTTTGCTTTGGCGCTAATGTTTCTACCTATGACAATTCAGAAAATGACATATTGCTATTCAAAATTCATTCATTCATTCATTCATTCATTCATTCATTCATTCATTCAGTGAAACCAGTCAAGCCTTAGGCTATCCTGGGCGACAGTAGAAATAACCATGAGGTCACTGTTCAAGATCAGCCTTTCTCTCTGATCCACTCTAATTAGCAAATTAGGGGACATTTCACCCCATGAAACTGGGAGTGGAATTTCAAGGTTTGATTGCCAGCCACATTTGAATCTTGTGGGGTCTGGCTATTTTCATCAGCCTCAGAACTGACTGACAGCCACTGCAGGTGATCAGTGGACCTTAAAGTTCTCACCAAGCACTTTGACTTCCTCCTCTGGCTTGCTTTCTATGCCCAGCGTTCCCTCTCTCCTCCCCCTTCCCTCTCTCCTCCCCCTTCATTCCCTCCCCTTCCTCTCCCCCTTCCCCCTTCCCCTCCCTTCCCCCTCCCCTCCTTTTCCCTTCCCCTTCCTCTCCCCCTCCCCCCTTCCCCTCCCTTCCCCCTCCCCTCCTTTCCCCTTCCCCTTCCTCTCCCCCTCCC
>JANHMN010000003.1:182699018-182704018 GCA_030674055.1 Rhabdomys pumilio
ACACACACACCAGGTCACTATCAGCTAGTGTCTTTACCCTTACAAACACACACACACACACACACACACACACACACGAACACACACACACACCAGGTCACTATCACTATCAGCAAGCTTCCCCTTTAGAAGAAACCCTGAGTTCTGATGGAAGGGTGCTGACTAGGCTGCACTTCATCACAGAGACAGTGCTTTAGGTCTCTATCTTTGCACGGGTGAAAGGCCTGGTGGAAGCAGTCCTCTGACCTAGATCAGATAGCAAGGGTCCTAGCAGAGGCGATCACTCTGCAGCCTTTGATAGCCTTCCCTCAAACCCAGGGAGAAGAAGCCCTTGCTGTCTTGCGAGGCTTAGGTGCTGGAAACTAGAATCTATAGGGAAAGGAAATGGTGGAGTTGTGTCTTCAGGCAGATGCCTCATTCTGAAACCAAATAGCTAGTGAGCTGCCAGTGGCTCTCCCCTTTGCTAACTGCTTTAAAATGACAGCCTGGCAGAGGTTCCAAAGGTCATGTTTCAGGTTAGGGTTGAAGCACTGATCTCTCTCTAGACACAGAGAATGTCCTCTTGCCAAACTGTTTCGTCCAGCTGCCGCAAGGGAAGTCCCTGCCATGATCCTTCTCCTGACACAAGAGATACTGTCAAGAATGTCCTGAGGGTTCTTTTTGTACCAGTCATGGCTGGTTATCAGAAAGTAGCAGGCACCATGCAAAATTCAATAGCAAATACTAGACTAGTGACCCGTGTTGGGTCCCTCCAAGTCTTACCTGTCGCTACACATCCTGTCTATTCCTGGTGTGTGTGTTACAGTATGAATGAGCCAGTCATAGAAAGAACATCTGTAACAAGCTGCTTGTCAAGCCAGGCATGGTACCAGGAAAGGTACTACCACTTTGAGGATAGTCTAGCCTACAAAATGAAGCCCTGTCTTAACAAACAAACAAACAAACAAAAAAACCCACTTAATTAATTACTTAGTTAATTAAAAAATGGAAAGAAGATCCAGGGAACTGCTCAGTATTAAGAGCTCTGACCCCCAAGGCTAATGACCCGAATTTGATACCACATAGTGGATGGAAAGGCCTAACTCCTCCCTGACCCTTCCAGTTGTCCTCTTACCTTTATATGCATGCCACGTGACCCATTCACATACATATATGCTCACACAATAAATGAGTAAATAGAATGTATTAAAATTTTAAATATATATTTAGAAAATCAAGGAAAATAAGTCTAACCAACCAACTGACCCACCAACCAACCAAAGCCTGTGGTCAAATGTGACACTCTTTCAAGGTGGGGACTGTTCACTCCAGCCTCTGCACTGCCCGCCATACTAGAGCTACACAAGGATGAGAAGTGCTGAGTGCCTAGGCAATGTCCAGAAATATGCAGTCCCTTGGTTCTGCTGTCCTCTGAGAGACACGATGGCGTAATGATGGGTGCCAGCAGGCAGTGACCTTAGGGATGACTCCAGAAGAAACTTGATCGGATATGGACGAAGATGTGTGCTCTTGAAAGAACCGAGTACTTGTGATGGTTTAGTGATGTCTCAACCACAGCACACATGTTGGCTATGACAAGAACCTAAATCCATCCATCAGTTTCAGTAGGCGAGAAGGGATTTTCACCCAAACCTGAGAATTTGACCTCCTTTTTCCAAATTCAGACTCTTATGTTTCTCCCGTGGACAAGCGCTACACTTGGCCTGGAAGTCTGGAGACAATCACAGGCTCTTAATAAGTAGGGTTAGGGCTTCCTGGTAATGTGAGGTCTGGACTCTGGAAGTCCCTAAATGGTACTCCAGCATCTATCACAGTACAGCTGGATGATAGAAAAGATACCAAGCTCTTCACGTGAGAAAGCCACCCATCATTTGGACAGAGTAGCGCACCGGAAATGCAGTGAGCCTTGCTGTCCCCGGTCATCCATGAAATGAACGCTGGAGAGAGCGAGTTGCTGTAAGCAGGCTCACCGAGACTGCCTGGTGTTTGGCAAGGAAGGCGAGGGAGAAAGAGTGAGGCCGGCTCAAACACTTCCTCCAATCATACGCTGCAATTGAACATGATTAAATTATAATTTTTAATTGGTCAAGCACGCATGAGGTTCTTATTATTTAAAAACGAATTGCCTACTAATTGTTAGTGTGCAGATACACTGGACCAAAGCTATTTTAATAAAACGTCTTTTTTCAGGAGCTATGGAAGAATCTGTAGCTCAGACATGATAAACCATAAGAACTACATGCTGACTCGTTATTTTTCCTTGGAACCAGGAAGTAGAGGAGGCTGAGCAAAGACATTCACTTACGCCCTTCTGTGCTCTCACCTTTACTTAAGACACTAACAAGTAACTGCCCCGACCCTCGGGTACAGACTGCTTCAGTCTGCTAAACTGAACAGTGTGTGTGTGTATGTACATGTGTGTGTGCATGTATGCATGTGTGCATGTGAGTGTGTGTGTGTACTTGTGTGTGTATGCACGCACATGCATGTGTGTGCTGTCCTGAGCCAGGAATCCTTATTGCTTTTAAGACTATAGGTGACCTTCAGCAAGACACCTAAGGCCTATGCAGAACCCCAGACTTGTAATCTCTTAGACGGAGTTGATAATTCTATCTTCATCTCGAGCCCACCCTGAGGGGAGGGGGATGGTTATATCATTGCTGTTATCTGAGAGCCTCATGGAAAGATGTCTTCTGAATACTATAAGTAACATTACCGTTGAACATTGCTTGGCTGCCGAGCTTCTAAATGCACATGTCAGAGGAATGAGAAGTCTTGCTTTCTCTGAAGCAAGACCAAAAATTTGAAAATCATGTATTTTGTGATTTGTAATTCTAGAAAGTTAAAAAACAGCACATTCATACATTTTTAGCTGTTTAGTTTAGTTTAGTTTACCCACATGGACTATTGACAACAAAATTTAACTTAAACTCTTTATTTCCGGGACTGACTAGGGCTTCAATAAGAATACCAATGAGAAGTATCTAAAAGATTTCATCTAATGGATTTAATGACAATTAAATTTTCTTTACAATACCAATCCATACTAAGGCTGAGAGACACCAACTATAATGTCAATTAATTAAAACAGACTGTGTATGTTTAGACGTGATCACAGTGTCACCTCTTTCTGGTTAGCTAGGAGGCTAGAATCAACACTTGAAGGGCGCAGAGTGGACAGGTACAGAAAAGGAGACAGACCACCTGGGCTCCCAGGGGGCCGTGGAGATGGCTGGTGCCATATAGCATGTTCAAAGTGTGGCGTCACTGAGACCAGCATTCTAGGTGAGGATATTGGGTCTGACCATAAACCCAGCAAATCGAAATCCCCAGGGTCCCAGAAGTCCATGGTTCGGAAGGCTTTCCCGGTTTATACTGTGTTTATCCTTGAGTACCTGGCACCAGCTCAGGCCGACTTCTGGGAGAGCAACTCAAGGAGCCTTACTGAGCTCAGCTTTCTGGTGCTTAAAATGGACCCAACTGAGCCAGGTGTGGTGGCATGACTTTAATTCCAGCATTCAGGAGGCAGAGGCAGACAGATCTCTGAGTTTTGACACACACCTTTAATCCCAGGATTCAGGAGGCAGAGGCAGGCAGATCTCTGAGTTTGAGGCCAGCCTGGTCTATAGAGTGAGTACCAGGACAGCTGGGGTTACACAGAGAAACCTGGTCTCAAAAAGCAACAGAAAAAGTAGGCCCAATTGTCTGGGTAAATGGCCCAGTCTGAAAACTGCTTACTGTGCAACTGTGAGGAGCTGGATTTTATCCCCAGGATGCATGTCAAAGCTACAGGTAATGCCATGCTCTTGTAACATCAGTGCTGGGCAGGTGGGGATAGACAGTAGACCCTGAGGGTTTATCGGTCAGCCAGCCTAGCTGAATCAGTGAGTTTCAGGCAGTGAGAGACCCTGTCTCTAAAGCAAAACAAGCCAACAAACAAAAATCAAGATGGAGTAACACCAAGGCTGCTCTGTGACCTCCACATTCATACACACAAACTTGCATGCTCACATACAGACACACGGAATGAGACAATAAGCTCTCCTTCTTAAGATTGCTTTCAAGATTAGACGAGATATTCATGTCTCTGGCCTCCAGTTTGACACTCAACAAATATAGCTGCCATAAGTCTCTGTTCTGTCATGCACCAGCTGTTTAACTACGGGCAAAAAGTTGAGCATCTCTTCATATATAAAAGAGAACGATATCTTTTATAGTTAGCTCATGATGTAAAGATCAGTTGAAATTCTGTGCTAAAGGCTATTTCTAGTCTGCACGAGGGCTACACACACAGGAAGGATTGATGAGTCCAGGTTAATGGTTTAAGTTTGCAGCAAGCAACATGACTGACCCTGCTCTAAGTCCATAGCAGCAGATAGCCCACTGTCCAGCTGCTCACAATTGGCAAGTGAGTGCAAGTATTTGGCTCGTTACAATTGGTCAAAGACACAAATGTAGACACTTCCTCCCCCCACCCCGTCTGCTGTCTGCTAGAGATTTACTAACAAATCACTGGTTTCATGGTTATTAACTTACCACAGATCAGATTCTAGACTCAGCACCTAAGTTTCTTGGCATGCCGAGAAGAGAATAGAGCTGTATTTCTGAGGAGGATTCGTGTCACCCAGACTCACATACAGTCATCTATATATATCATCGGAATATCAATTTATTAATTTATGCTGAGGAGGGTTGCCCTAGGGCATTTTCCCCAAGGGAATACAGAAGGAGCTAGTTAAATATTTTGGACGTTTAGTGACATTAGGCTAAGGTGACACTAAGTACTCATTTCTTTAGTGGAGATGCAGACTTAAGGAAGCCATGGGTGGGTCCGTGGGCGAAGCTGCACTCACTCTTCACTCCTACGTGGACATTGTCCTTTCAGAGACTCTCCCTTACAGCATGACTAAGGCTGACTGTGTCCAGGTAAATCCTTAGTTCCCTTTCGTGAAGCTGCAATGGCTCCAACTGGGTTAAAAGCCAAGGCCTGTTTTTATTTT
>JANHMN010000003.1:182706518-182790382 GCA_030674055.1 Rhabdomys pumilio
GGGTACTTGGATAGTTCAGTAGATGTGGAGAGGTGGGAATAGAAGTGTAAGGCACGATTTAACTGAATAAAGTGTCAGCGGTAGTGAGGGATCAGGCAGAGTCACAAATCAGTTAAAGGAACCAGTAACGAGGGACTAGGGAGCTGGCTCGGTTGCTAAAGTGCTGGCTGTGGAAGTATGTAGACCTGGGTTCGAATCCCCAGCACCCATGTAAGTGCTGGATGCAGCAGCATGTGCCTGCGACCCCAGCCCTGGGCCTGTGAGGTTAGCTGAGTCTGCGGAGCCCACTGGCTAGCCGCACTTGCAGAACCAATGACCTCTAAATTCAGTGGAAAAATCCTGTTTCATAGAAGTAAACAGAGAGTGATGGAGGAAGATACCAAAGCCTGGACACATCTACATATAACCTGCTCACACATGTTTGCACACCCATATGAACATGCATGTATGTCTCATACATATACACATACACCACTAATTAATGGGTCCTCATTGTCCCAGCAAAGCAAAGGTGTCATTTTTCTGATCTATTTTAATAATAACAGCTGATTCTTCAGTCCCAACTAATCAGAACCACAGATTTTTTAATTCAAAATATGCAATGGCCCCAACAGAGTCATTGAGAGACTCTCAATCTTCCCTCTGGAGCTTCCCATGCCAGGCCTCCACAGCTCCGTGTCTCCCAACCCTCTTATCTCCCAACCTCCCACAGAACACTCACCGAGTTTTGAACACTCAATGGCTTTCTGGTCCAAAGTTTCAAAGTCCTTCTACAAGTCTGAAAACAACACAATCAGGTCACAGTAACATCCTACTCCTGGTACCAACTTCTGTCTTAATCGGGTCACTATTGCTGTGCTGAAACTCCATGACCAGAAGCAACTTGAGGAAGAAGGGGTTTATTTCACTCAAAGTTCCATATCGCACTTCATCATAGAAAACAGTGAGGGCAGGAACTCAAGCAGGGCAGGAACCTGGAGGCAGGAGCTGATGCAGCAGAGGCCATCCATGGAGGGATGCTGCTTACTGGCTTGCTCCTCATGGCTTGCTCAATCTGCTTTCTTAGAATCCAGGACCACCAGCCCAGCAGTGGTACCACTCACCATGGGCTGGTCCCTCCTAAATCACTAATTAAGAAAAATGTCCTACAGGCTTGGCAATCATATTCTCAGTTGAGATTCCTTCCTTTCAAATGACTACAGCTTATGTCAAGTTAGCATAAAAATAGCCAGAACATCAGGGTATTTTATCACCAGCACATCAGGGTATTTTATCTCAGCAATAGGAAGAAAATCTAGGACAGCATTTAAGGTCAGCCTGGGCGACTTGAGGCCATGACTTAAAAATGTCCAAAATGTAAATATAAAGCTGAAATCCCAAATTCTTCAGTTTTCAACTCAGAAAACCCAAAGAACAGTTAAATAACTTGCTTTGCAGCTCAGGCTGCCCCCAATGGAAGTTCCTTAGCAGAAACCCAAGACTCTGAGCTCATTCAGAAAGAACTAGAATGTTTCCAAACATCAACTCTCACACTGTGGCACATCTGTCCTCATTACTCTTGCCTAAGTATCTGAGCCTTCCCCTGGGCCATAATCTCAGCCATCTTTACTCTAATGCCTCGAGCCCAATATTGTTGGGTGAATTAACACTGAATAAAACTGAGGTTTTCTGATCACAGTCTGCCCCCCCTTTGAAATTGTCAACTTATGTCACAGGTTAGTTTTGAACCTGTGGGTCATAACCCCTTTGGGGATCAGATGACCTTTTCACAGGGGTCTTCTAAGACCATTGAAAAATACAAATATTTATATTATGATTGCTAACTGTAGTAAAAATGCAGTTACGAAGTAGCAACAAGAATAATTTTATGGTCTTGGGTCACACAACATGAGAGACTGTATTAAAGGGTCACAGCATTAGGAAGGTTGAGAACCACTGACTTATGCTGGATAGCATATGATTTGTCTTTAAAATTATATTTTGGATGTATGTTCTTTCCAGGTGCAAAATGTTCCATAAATGTTATTGGAACCCAATGCAGCATTATACCCTGGCTTTCTGACTACGTTTTATCATCATGATAAGCTCTAAGTACCATTTTTTTAAAACTAGATAATGTGTGAAGATTCAGACTATGTATAATCCCAAATGTATTTTAGTTAATGTTAATTTTTGTTTTTGTTATCTTCTTTTGAAGCAACATTTTCCTGTATTCTAATAGTAATTTGCAACAATCACAGAAACCATAGAAAATAGTAACAAAATAAAATGCATTTATTTTGATTTTTTTTCTTTGTTTGTTTTTTTGAGACAGTGTTTCTCTATATAGCCCTGGCTGTCCTGGAACTCACTCTGTAGACCAGGCTGGCCTCGAACTCAGAAATCCACCTGCCTCTGCCTCCCAAGTGCTGGGATTAAAGTTATTTTGAAATTTAAATTTTGAAAATTACCCAAAATGTAGCCACACATCCGAATTTTTTCTTTTTTGAGACAGTTCTCATATAATCCAGGCTAGCCTCAAATTGGCAATGTAGCTGAGGGTAGCCCTGCACCCCCATACCTGTCCTATACCTTCCAAGTGTTAGGATTACTGACAGTACTGCCATGTTCTGTTTGCATAGTAAGGACTGAACTCAGGGCCTCAAGCAAGTGAGACAAACACTCTAAGGTGCAGCCAAGGCCCTAGTATTCTCTTTAACCCTTCAGGAATAAATTCAAGGAACACAGTGTAGCACGGAGGGGTAAAGCTTTGAGAAGCGTGGCTGACTGAGATTATCTAGCCAGGCATCTGCTTGTTGAGGTCGTTTTGCAGATGGCACAAGCCAGAGGGTACATCACTTGCCAATCAAGCACACTCAGTGAAAAAGGGGCTTGGTAAAATGTCAGAACCAGATTTCTCATCTCTGGCAACGGGTCAAAGGGGATATTCTAAAATCCACCGCTATCCCCCTAGAAGGGCATTTACTTCATTACCACAATAAGCCACGTGGTAAGTCACGAGGGGTTTCAGTCCTCTAATACGCCTCCACTGTACTTAGAATCTGATAAGGCCCTTATTAGAATTCATCTCTTTAAGAAGAAAAGGAACCGTGGAACTAAAGAGAGCCTTGGAATAATCCATTAATTATATCCGTTAAGCTTCAGTTACAGCTAACAAGGAATATCACATGACCGCGGCGTGTGCTTGTCCTGAACAATAAAGAACATGAGGAAAGATAAGATTCAGAGCTAGCACGTTCTTCAGCAGCACCCATAGGCAGTGGGGATGAAAGTCATTAAAAGAAAAATTGATTGAGGTATTTTAGTAAACAAAAGGACTCGCTGCTTCCCCATCAGGAAGCGTATTGTTAATGTAGCCGCTGTTCCGTCTGCTGAGGAAAATGTTTCCAGGCTCCTCTCTTCAGATACATTCTTTCCCTGTCACTTTTCAAACAAAATTAAAAAGAAAAAAAAAAACATATTGAAGATGATGGTCCCATTTTATTTGCTTCAAAAGAAACAGGCTGTTGCATTGTGCTTGGATCGGCTTCCTTCTGGCCTTGAAGTGAGGGAGAAAGGGAGGCCCAGTGATTGACAAGAGGCCCCGTTCCTAGGAGGCAGCATGGGACGACTCCCGCTAAGAAAATGAACAGGCAGGAAAACAAAGGCAGGGTGATAAAAGCAAACACCCTCTGCAGATAAGCGGTCTCACACCCTTTTTTTGATATTGATGGACCCGGGCACCCTGTCGGCATTGCCTTTCTGATATCTTTACATCATTGAATTTTTACATCCACACTTGGACTACCTTTGGGTTATACTAACTGTAACTTTTATTAAAAATCTGGAGTAGTTTATACCTGGAATGGATTTGCATTCTGTGGGTTGGTGCTGAACTACAACATTTTAAAAACTAAGTTAAATTCTTCTTCTTCTTCTTCTTCTTCTTCTTCTTCTTCTTCTTCTTCTTCTTCTTCGTCGTCGTCGTCGTCGTCGTCGTCGTCGTCGTCGTCGTCGTCGTCGTCGTCGTCGTCATCATCATCATCATCATCATCATCATCATCATCGACAGGGTCCCACTCTGTAGCCCTGGCTGGCTTAGAACTCACTAAGTATAGCAGTTTGGCTTCAAATTCATAGAGATCCACCTGCCTCTGTCTTTCAAGTGCTGGAATGAAAGGTGTGTCCCACCGTGATCAGCTAGAATATTCTTCTGAATGTAAGTATATCATATTAAGGTGGGGTAAAAATTAAAACAGGTCGTTCCAAATTGCACGTCAGATGGCCATACAGGACTGAAAAGAAACGTGTGTGGACTGGAAGCGGTAAGAGAAGATTTGTTACTATGCTGAAGCATTTCACCCCTGGGTGGTTGGAGTGGGGAGTTGGTAATCAGATGGGAAATGTTTTTAGTATGTTGTAAATGAATCCCACTTTATCGCCATGGACAGGCAAGAAGGACCGACCATTTTACTCCAGCAACTTGCAGAGGGACCTCACCCAGCCTATCCCAATGGCCTAATGAGTGAAAAAAAAAAATCACCCCACTGGGTTTCTACTTCCCAGTTTCTACCTCCCAGTTTGGGAGAAGATTAACTCTCAGAGAGGTGTTCACAATGGCCTACACTGAGTATTGACTTTGGACTTGTCTAAGATGTCCCTGAAGACCTTCAGCTTTAAAAAGGTTTAGCTTTCAAAAAAAGATTTGTTTTATTTCATGTGTCCCAGTGTTTTGCCTGCATGTATGCATATGTGTTGAGTGCATGCCTGGTACCTGAGGAGGTCAGGAGAGAGTGTTAGATCCCTTGGGACCTGGGTCCATCTCTGTAGCCCAACATTACAGTTTTATACACCAGACTGGAGGAGGAGATGCCCTCAGCACAGAAAGCAGAGTAAGCAGGCAACAGGAGGCTGGATTCCCATTCTGAGGAGTTATAGTTTGTTCACTGAATTCATTGGCGAGAGAATAGCAAGATGTCATCCGATGACATCCCCAGTGATGGGCTTGAGGGTGTTTGAAACAACCAGCCACAATGTCACATGAAGGAACTCAGTGACAGCTCTCAGTGAGGCGATTGCTTTCTTCCAACAGAGTGTGCCAGAATCAGACAGGCCTGGCAAGCACAGTTGCTTAAGATGGCTTCTGACTTTCACTCCTGACGAAGGCAGTGACTGTGGTGACTGTGTGAGAGCTTAAGTCACAGCCTCATGATACAACTGCCCAGTCACACACAAAGGGGAAGGTTCAGGGATCTCTCTCTCTCTCTCTCTCTCTCTCTCTCTCTCTCTCTCTCTCTCTTTCTCCCTCCCCACTCTATTTCTCTCTGTCTTTTTCTGTCTATGTCTCTGCCCCTCTCTCTTCTTCCCTTCCCTTTCTTCCTGTCTCTCCTTCCCCTTCTCTCTGTCTCTCTCTCCCTCCCTCTCTCTTTCTCTGTCTCTGTCTGTCTCTCTCTGTCTCTCTGCTCCTCCCTCTCTCCCTCTCTCTTTCTCTTTCTCTGTCTCTGTCTCTCTATCTGTCTCTGTCTGTCTCTCACATACACATATAGCTGTAAACATACTGCAAGTCTAGAAAACTCAGATATCACATCACCCCATCACTGTACCAGACAAGTGGGCAGTGGAGAGTAAAGTCTCTTTATCTCAGCTTCCTCTTTGCATCAAGGGCCTGGAAGGAGAGAATCCCTAGGTCAGAGGAGAAAGTCAAAGAAAAGAGAAGCAGATTTTCCTCCATCCTTGAGAGTGGAATCTTCCTTGCCACCGACCAGAGTGGTGGGAGCATAAGGAGATACACTTCTTCTGAAACTGGGAATCTAGTTGTATTTCATTTAGGCATACTTAAACTTTTGACTATTTGGATGAGGTATTTATTAAACCTAGATCATGTTTTATAGCTTGAAATGATAAGAGGATTCATTTTCTAAGAGGATCCTGAAAAGTTAAGGGGTGCATGTGTGTCTGTGTGTGCATATGTGTGTTTCTGTGTGTGTCTCTGTGTGTATCTCTGTGTGTCTGTATATGTGTATGCATGTGTGTATCTGTGAGTGCACATACACATGTGTGTATGTGTGTCTGTGTGTTTGTGAGTGTGTGTGTGTGTGTGTGTATTGGTTTGTTTCAATAGAGATGGTTAGTAGGATCTCCATGCCCTTCAAGCAGGCTGCTAGTATTGAACTCACCAGCACTGAAGAGAAAAGTGGAAGGGGAAATAGAAAGAAGCAGAAAAGAGAAAAGGAAAATAAATTGTAAATTCAATTTGGGGTTATGGATGTAACTCAATTATTGGTTGTTTGCCTAACATGCCCAAAGTCCTGAGTTCAGTCCACAGCTCCATATAAACCAGGTATGGTGGCCCATGCCTGGTAATTCCAGCACTTTTAGGAGGTAAAAGCAGGAGGGTCAAAAGTTCAAGGTCATTTTAACTGTAATGAGTTCAAAGTTAGTGTCTTAGTTATGGTTTTATTGCTGTGAAGACACACCATGACCATGCCATTAAAAAAAAAACGTTTAATTGGGGTTCAGAGGTTTGGTCTATCATTATTATGATTGGAAACATGGCAGCGTGCAGGCAGACATGGTGTTTGAGAGGAAGCTGAGAGTTCTACATCTGGATCCAAATCAGAAAGTGAATGCCACACTGGGCATGGTTTGAGCATTTGAGACCTCAAAGCCCACCCTCTGGTTACACACTTCCTCCAAAAAAGTCACACCTACTCCAACTAGACCATACTTCCTAATAGTGCCACCTCCTTTAGGTCTAAGGGGGCCATTTTTATTCAAACCACCACAGTTAGCTTATATCACAAAATAAATAAACTGATGTAAGTTGGAGCTTAGACATACAGATTTGTGGGTTATTGATTGTGTGGAGGGTAAACAGAAGAAGAAGAAAAGGAGGAGGGGAAAAAGGAAGAAGAAGGGGAAGAAGAGGAGGAAGAGGCAGAGGAAGAAGAGGAGGAGAGGGAAGAAGAGGAGGAAAAGAAGAAGAAAGATTGTTTTGTATTTTTTAATTCTTTTTGAGAGAAGAATACTCAGTTACATTAAAGATGAATTGAAAACCCAATTAGAGTATTTGCATATTCAAGTCTGGAACATATCATGTAACTACTGAATTATGGTATTCATTATTCCCAGTGACAAGCTGGCTTCCCCCTCTTCTAATTTAACAAGTTAATTTTCCCTGGAACCTTTGGTTTGCATTTCAGGACTATAAGCTTTCATCATGAAAAGCTAACAGCACTGAAGATAAAGTGTGGGGTTCTCAAGATGTCCAGGGTTGAAGAGAGGATTCTGTGCACACATAGACTATCTTCTGTCTTAGTACCTGTCTCCTGATATTCACTTTAAATCTTGTCAGGTTTTGTTCAAAGAAAAGAATCCTGTGGTTGAAGGACATGTCAGAGAACAGAGGATACAGTTTTATATTAAAGGAAGATTCATCTGACTTTTGAAGTTCATTTGACTTAAGGCACATCTTTCTCCCGGAATGTTAGAAGGTTCTGTGCAATAGGGTTGGAAACTTTCTGTAAAATATTTTTTCCCTTCTCTTGCTCTAAAACCTGAGCATAGATTGGGCTGGAGAGATAGATGGCTCTAGGGGGAAGACTGAACATTGCTTTTGAGGAGTGAGGTCCCAACATGCACATCAGGTGGCTCACAGCCCATAACTCCTGTTCTAGGGCATCCAGGAGAGCACTCACACTCAATTTCACACACCCACACGTAGACATACACATAATTAAAATTAGATAAATTTTTAAATAAAAAAGGATGATCAGATTAAAAAGGATGATCAGCTGTCAGAAAACCTTGCTATTTTCTTTTTCAAATTCCTCAAAAACTTGTATATAATTATGCATATATTATCTGTATGGATTGGATATTTTTCTTTTTGCTTTCCTTCTGGAAAATCTGAAGCTAGGAGTAATGTCTATTTTAACTACACAGAGATTCAGAAGGGTGCTATGTTCCTAACCACACGCACAGTCATGTGGTCCTATAGTTACTTTGTGTTGCAGAGAATCCATTTCATTGTGTAAAGTGATTTGTTAGTCACAGTTTCCTTGTCTTCACATTGTCAAGGGAAACATTGCAGACATCTTAAAGAAGGCTGTAGGCGATGCTTTCATCCTTGAATCTTTGGAGCATTATAAAAACAAAAGATTACTGAACCTGGAAGGAACGGATCCTGAAGTCATTTCAGCTGAGCATTGAGAAAGATTTCCTTTTGGATCATTAAGTTATAGAATAGAAAGATTGCATTCTGGGAGCTGGAGAAAGGTGGATAATATCTAAACCAAACAAATAACATTTTTATAGTTCCCGCATATCGGCAGCAGTTGGCTTTAATAGACGTTTCTCACATTCCAAATGCAAAGCTTTTTAGACTATGCACCAGGCATTTAAGAGGAAAGCACATAGAATCAATCAAAAATTTAAAACTGCAAGTACATTTTTATTTGTTCTCCTTATTCATATACTTTTGGGCTAGAGAGTGCTGGAGTCTATACCCAGGGTCTCGTGTACACCAAGCATACACTCTACCACTAAACTACAGTCTGAGAATCAAATAAACAGTGGAAATGCTCACTAAGTGGAATCAATCTACTTCCCCTCCCTCCTGTTCCTTTCTTCAGGCCTTTTGTTATAACCAAGGTCCCTGTGAAGAGGGACATGGGGTGACTCAGCCAAGCTTAGACCAAAGGCAGCGACTGTTTAACCTTCTCCTTCTCAACTCTTTGGGCATCATTTTCATTCTTGTTCCAGTATTTGACTTATCAGACTAGATGACAACTGCTAGCCTTCTAATCCTAGGAAATTCCACCGTCCTACTTCCTGTGGTAAGTGTGGCATCTTTAGAACCAGCTCCTATACCACTCTCTGGTTTCAGTGCACAAGGAAAGTGCTTTTATCCTGCCAGTGTAGTTCAGACAGGAACATAGCTGCCCATAGAGATTTGGGTGATTTTTTTCTTTCCTAAGCACAACTGCACATACAGGTAAATTTTTGATTATACCTCATTTTTATTTAAAAATGATGAAACAATCTTTCTAGTCTCTGTAATTGTCATGTTTATGATCATAAGATATTGTCTGATTGATGTATTAAAAATGTATTTGGCTGCCTGCCCCACGTTCTTGCATTTAGGGAAATGTCATTTCCTCCTCTGCATGGGTCTGCACAAGCCACTGAGCACAGCGTCTTTCATCCCAGCTTTGAGTTACTCAGGGGTTAGAGGGACTCTTTCCAAGCAGTTATACAAGATCACTAGATAATTGGGTCTTGGGACCATATCATATTGTTCAAGTGTGGATAGTTTTCTTGTTGCTGTGGTGAAATGTATGACAGACAGCAACTTAAGGGTACAGTTCATAATGAGGCGGGGCATGTGAGTGGTCATAGCAGGAACGTCACATAGCATCTGCTGTCAGCCAGCTGAGCAGAGAGCACACAGGACATCAGCCAGGCCCCAAGGCTTCCATGCCTGCCTCCAGAGAACTGCTCCCTTCAGAGAAGCTTGCCTCTCTGAACCTCGAAGACTGTACCACCAGCACAAGCCAATCATGAGACCAAGAGGGCACTTCATATTCTCTCTACAACCGGCCATTTTAAGACCTGAACTTCAAGGCTCATGAGACCTCAATGCCAAGAATCTTGAAGCTGAGTAGACATTAGTTCTGATCTTCTTTGTTTCATTCAGTCCAGAGACCACTTCCCACTATTTTACTTGACTGAATATACTTAGGCTTATTTGTGTTCTCTGCCACCAGGAAAATCTATAAATGATAGACAAATTGTTCAGCATTATGCTTGTCTATATTATTTTGAATACTCCTGTGAGGGGGTATGGTTCCTTAGATATTTCACATAATTTCCCACCAATGGAATTACTAAGTCAAATAGTATTACCATTTTTTCTGATTCTTAATATAAATTTCCCAAATGCTTTCTAAGAGGATTATGTCAATTTACATTTTATATTATATGTTGCTGAAATGTTACCAAAAATTAGATTGTGTTCAAGAGGACCTTATAATAGATGATACATCTCAAGTATTTAAAAGGAAGAACACAGACTATTTTCAGTTCAACGTTAAGATGATTTCTTTGAGTTGTTTTATGTGACCTTGTAGAGTTATGGATGAGTTGATTCTGCATTGAATCTAGGTTGGTAAATAAATTGCTTTCTCAGGTCACTTATATCCATGCTGAAAGCTGAACCTTGACTCTCACCAACTGGTTAATTTGCCCTTGTTATTCAGAGAAGTCACATAGACTCTCTTAGTGTTATCTTCTAGCTAAGGAGAAGAAGGCTTACAATTCTGCATCTTCCCAACCAGAGGACGGCCTGACCAGGGGCTCAATGCCCACATGGCTATTGAGCCTGCCTCATAGATCTGAGTCATCACTGTCTGTTTCTTTAGAAGCCGGGGTGGGGTGGAAAGTCAGGTGGGAGCTTGGTCTCACCCTATAGAAACCATATAAGGCGAGGAATTTAAACTTTCTGAATATTTTTTCTGATCTATAAAACTATGATAATAATAACTGCTTTATCACTAATAGGACCTTGCAGAGCACATAGTAACAATGTGAAAAGCTCTGTAAATGTGTGAAGCATTCTGTTTAACGTAGTGAATGCCATTCACGAGTATCCCTGACTGTATTAAAGTTTCTAAGACATGGGGACTGGAATATCACTCTTCCTTTACCCCTGAGTTCTGAAGCCATTGGGATTATTTCAGGAGTTCAGTGGAGGAGGATGGGGCTTCCAGAAACACCGAAGAAAGTGGCTTCATTGTGTAATCCAATGAGCTTCCTGGACTTCATGACCAAACGAGAGGACAGAGTCACCGCTCTGTCACAAGCAGAGCTGAACACATGGAGTCTCTCCCACTGGAACTTTTATAGCCTGGTGGTGGAGGAGAAGGTTGGATAAAGACAGATGACTCCAAAAAACCAAGCACAGAAGGCAGTGAAACACACTGAGTCAGGCCCTGCTTGCTAAAAGATGGCTGACCACATGATGATCTGGATAAAGTCAGAGACCAGTGACATGAATGGAGACAAGCAGCCTGGTCTCCTAGGCTTTGCTTCCTGGAGTTCTTCTTGGGTTTTATGTGGGAGAATAAGGCTTCTCTCCTAACAATGCAGTCACCAAGTCATTTAGGAATAAGAAATCCCTTAGAAAGATTGTGGGGAGTCTTGTGTCAACTTTTCTGCCTCCTACTCGGCCAAGCTGAAGCTGCCATCTGTGGGTGCCGCTTATGATCTGTCAATTCTGCACCCACTCCTTAACTCCCCATCCTGTGGCCAGAAGACTTTTAAAAATATTATTTAAAAAATTTCAAATATGTTTCCTCTTCCATAAACACAGCACAGTGCCCAAACCCATGAATGCATTGAATGCATGTCTGTTTTCTGACCACCTCCTGGCAATGTTTAGGGTTTGCTCTTTCTATGGGGTCTCCTTCAGGTGAGAGCATACAGTGTCCTCGTTTGAACAGCATATTCTGGTGGAAGGGCATTTGGAGACAGGAGCTAATTGGAACTTTGCGATTAGCTGTCATGGATGCTTGGGCGTGTCAATACTGTTCAATAAAGGCAGAAGGCCAAGCGTTTTCTCCTGCATACTGATTGCTGAACCGACGTATCAGCACAGAAAAGCTTTCTAGATGGACGATTTCAGAGCCATGCTCTTGGCTTGTAAGTGGTTAAAATCCCGAGCTGCTCTCTGATGGTTCTGGAGAATTCTTCATTATGGCTGATATAACACCGTAATGATAGCTTTGCCCTCCAGTATACACAAGCGCCTCCCAGTCTCATCCATCCCTGTATCAGTTATAGCTGCTCTGCCATCTTTCCCTGGCTCTCAGAGGAATAAGTACAAATTCTCTCTGGTTAAAGGATGTGGGGACTCTACATCTCTCTCCTGTCCCTTTCACTCCATTGTCTCTCAAGCAAGCCCAGGCTTGATTCTTCATGTGGTTCATCACGAGGTCATTTGGGGCCACTCTGTCTTCCTTTTTCTCACACTCTGTTGTTTAACTCTTCTTTTTAAAAAAAAAGAACATTTTGTTTTATTTTCTGGTGTGTGTGGTGTGTGTGCATGTGTGTGTAGTGTGTGAGTGTGTATGTGTTGTGTGAGTGGTATGTGAGTGTGTGTATGAGAGTCTGTATGAGTGTGTGGTGTGTGTATGTAGTGTGTGAGTGTATATGTGTGTAAGTGGTATGTGAGTATGTGTGAGTGTGTGGTGTGTGTGTATGGTGTGTGTTTTTGTGTGTGGTGTGTGGCATATGAATGTGTGTGTGTGTGTGCATGTGTGTGTGGTATATGAATGTGTGTGGTGTGGTATGTGTGTATGTGAGTCTGTATGAGTGTATGGTGTGTATTATGTGTGTGTGCATGTGTGTGTGGTGTGAGTGTGTGTGTGTGTCATGTGTGTGCATGTGTGTGTGGTGTGTGAGTGCATGTGTAGTGTGTGAGTGTGTGTGTGTATGTGTGTGTGGTATGATGTGTGTGTATGTGTGTCCTGTGTGCATGTGTGTGTGGTGTGTGAGTGCATATGTAGTGTGTGAGTGTGTGTGTGTGTATGTGTGTGTGTGGTATGATGTGTGTTATGTGTGTGCATGTGTATGTGGTATATGACTGTATGTGTGTGTGTGGTGTGTGTGTGTGTGCGCATGCGCACGCACATATGTGTGTACATCAGTACACTTTCAGGAGAAGAGGGTGTGTGGTCTCCTGAAGCTGGAGTTATGAATGCTCATGAAGAGCCCTGTGGGTGCTAGGAACCAAATGTAAGCCCTCTGCAAGCGCTTTGAACCACTCAGCCACTTCTCCAGTGTCCGTTGTTCAACAATGCATTCAGTCTAGGACTTTGCCTCTTATTTTTTCCCAGTAAGTTTTTATTTTGGCCAATGTTGGCTAAAGTCTCCTTTCAACCAAGAACTAATAAAGCACCAGCTTGCACTGCTCCATGCTGCTTTCAAACTTACGGAGTTTTGTGGTCTAATCCACCTACAATCCTTGGTGTCGGCTGTCTTTATTTGTGTAACTTCTGTTTGTGTGCATGCCTCATCTCCCTAAATAGAGTGTGGTCTTCTTGAGGCTGTTGGCCATATTCTGTCCATCTGTAGGCACCATGCAGCACCCAGCAGTCCCTTTCACAAAGGAAGCTCACAGCAGACATTTATTGATTGATTATTCCATTTTCTCCTATTCACCCCCAACTATTCCCATCATTTGAAACATCTCCATGGATGCAGCAGTCGGCACTTACTGTCACCTGATTGCTGTGCTTCTCTGCTCAAACCAGTAGAAAGAGAACCCAGAGAGGCAAACTGAATCCTTCCTTGATATCAAGGTCTCAGCCCCTCATGGCTGTGGGGACTAAGGCTCCATCATTTCCTGATCTGCGTGCCTACCCTTGCCTTCTGCCTACCCTTGCCTTCCTATGAGGAAGAGATCCCTATAGCGAAGGGGTCAGATGTAGAGGAGGAAATAGTCTTTTAATTTGGTTAGACCAGAATGAGTACTGACTATTTCAGTGTTTGTTTATGACAAGCACATTTTTATTTGTACGAGAAACAGAGAAAGAGAGTGAGATGGCCATGTGTTTGACTCAGAACTCTTGAGTTGCATAGAATGGAAATTCAATTCCAATTATCCAGCCAAAAGGAAAGTATAGTGGTTCATAGAGGTTTCCAGACAGGTCACGTGGAGAGGGCTTTACTAAAGTCAGCCTAGCATCTGCGTCTGAAGTGTTAATGGTGCTAGTGTGTCTTAGGAAGGGATTAAGCTGGGAGGGGATGGGCTGAGCTTACCAGGGCAAGTGCTACCATGAAACATTGAGTGTCATTTCCCTTGAGGTCTTCCTATATTTTGTAAGAGCTTCTGTAGTGGGAGATATTTAAATCTCCAACCCAATTATGACTGGTCAATGAAAGTACAACTCAGTAATTATGAATATATTTTGTAAGCCTAGATTGGGCAGATACCCCTACACTACTCTGTTCCCCAGCTATGAGACCCTTATAACTTGAGGGTTTTCCAGACCCTGCGTCTGTCTTTCTACTTCCTGCTTCCCAGTCATCCTCCTCTGTCGTCTTCTCTCTCCTCTCCTACTCCCTAGTCGTCCTCTCTCTCTTCTCCCCCAGTCGTTGTCTCTGTAGTCATCTTCCTCCACCATTGTCTTCCTCCAGTCCTCCTCCCTTTCTTCTCTCCCCAGCCTTTATTTCCCCACCTCCCCTTCCTCTGCCCAATCACTGGCTCCAGCCTTTATTTTACAAATTAAGATGGGCAGAAGGTTCACTAGAAATCACCTGTGTAATGACTCACACCTCCTCTGCAGTCCTTCACAGGAAAGGGGAATTAGTATCAAAATACAAGGCCGGGGCTATCCACAACAAGCTTCCACAAAGTAGCTCATGGGTGTGGGGGATGAACTGTATCATTGGTGCTTGTGTCTCAAGCTCAGTACCTCTACTAGCTCATGACCTGTTTGTTGCCTCAGCAACAAGTCCCTGATAAAGAGCTTCCAGAAGGCCGTCTCCGTCTGGACTCCTTGCATGATTCTCTCCTTTCCCACTGCTCTGTGCTCACGGTGGATGCCTTGTTCCAGACCTCTGGAGTTAGGGCTTTTGGCTTTCTGTTTGTTTTCATCCTGAAAAACAATGTCTTCAGATTACCCTGGACCAGATAAACTGTAGCCACTGAGTCAGGCTCCCAGAGCCCAGGTCAAACACTCAGAAAGCAAGTGACTCAATTCAAAATCAGCTCTACTCTAGAACACTCTAGAATACTCTAGAAATGGATTGTCTGGCGATATATGGCTAGTTATTCACATTTTGGAACCAATGATACTTTCACACTGTAATGAGACTTCCTAAAGGTGGGGTTGTCTGGAGATCTGTATTTTGGACCATGCATATTCTTCTAAAGGTCTGACATGACACTGTCCTGTCCATGGAGTTCATTTGTTATATGTGACTGAATATGGCCAGTCTTCCTCCAGATCTTGTTGATGTTGTATTGCCAGTTTCACAGTGCTGAGCAGTGGTACCCTTCTTAGGAGATGCTTGACTCATGGGGACTGGGACATCCTGGACGGATTAGTGCTCACCAGTGGGAGCAAGCTCTTGAATGTGAGCCCACCCCTGGGATTTTCATGCTCAAAGACATTACCTTGACTCTCTGCTCTTCTGCCATGCAAGGGAGCAGCGCCAAGTCCTCATAGCCTCAGCACTGCCTCCTTCTGTTGGTTAATATGGAATCACCTGGGAGACAACCCTCTGGGTTATCTTGATTAGGTTCATTGATGTTGAAGAGTGGGTAGCACCGTTCTCCAAGCTTGGGTTCAGACTATGCTCAAAGCAGAACACTGGGTAAAGATGAACATTCTTTGCTCCCTGCTTCTTTGACTGGGGACACAGAGTGACCTGCAGCCTCAGGTCCCTACAGCTGTGACTTCCCTGCTCTGTTTGATGCACTTGGAGCCTAAACACCCTCTCTTCCTAAGTTGAGTTTGTCAGGAATTTTGTCCCAGCAGAAAGCAAAGTTACTGAGCCTTTAGAACTGTGAGCAGAACAGGCTTCTGTCATTTATAAATTACTCACTTTCTGATACTCAGTCATGGCATCAGCAACAGCCTGAGATAGATATACATGGGGATACAGTCTCAGTAGAGGAAGCCACCACTTCTGTGTGGCCTGCCTTCCCTCTAAAGCCACTCATGCTTTCTATGTGAATGCCTTCAGGAATGTTAGTACCTGAATCCCCAAACCACCAACCGAAGTAGTGAGCATTCTGTTGGTTCAGCAAGCTTGCACCCCCAGAAGCCCCAATTCCTGTGGTAAACTATGAGGGAGAAATAAGAAGGACCAGCTTTTCAGATAAACTTTGCCTCTTTGTTTTTGTTTTGTTTTGTGTTTTAAAAACAAGTCCTTAGTTTCACCGTATAATTATTTTGAATCCATTGATAATTTGGGCAATTTTCCTGTAAGTCATTCACAAATGGTTCCCTCTAATGTTGCACTCAGTTATGCTACCACATATCTGTCTATTACTGAGAGCTGTGCTTACCGAGTGTAAATGTTTTATGTGCATTAAGGCTCTTGGCTTACGTATCAAGGGGCATTGAAAAGTATAATACAGAAGCCTTTGCCCTACGACTCGCGTGTATAAAGAATTCACTGGGTTGGGTGAAATAGACTGATCTGTCAATTTCCTTGTTCACTTCTAACAAGGAAGTCACTATCAGCCAAGGAACAAAAACGTACTGTCTGTGCAATTAAAAGAACAGGTTGGCTTTGCTCAATACAGAAACAAAGAAACTATGGCAGAGACACAGTGTTTCTTTAATCAGGCGACTGGGATTCTATTGAAGACACTTTATGATTATTTTTCCTTTACGGTGGGAACTCTCCTGGACTCAAGTAGGAAGTGCTGACTTCCGATTTTTGCACCTAAGCAGAGAAGTGGTTTTGCCACAAACACTCAAATGGTGCAGGTACAAGTAAGTGCTCCAGCTTGCTCTTAGCATTCTGGATGGTGTTTTATATAGGAACTACTTGTTCCAAGTCATTAAATGTTGTTCCAGACCCTAAAACTGGTTACTGTCCTCTCATTTAAGATCCATTTATCTGCATGGGATTAAATATTCAACTTCATGCCTTCAGGGATAAAATCAGTCTTACCCCAGAGCTCTTTCAGAGAAAGAGTTTGGATTCTTTGAAGAACATCCCTACCTTTTATCCAGCTCCAGTCAATTGTTAATTCTATCCACAAGCTCTGGGAAACTGGCAAGGCCAGAGGGGCGGTATCCTGTTCTATTTCCAGAAGAGGAGAGAAAAACCTTTGTGGCAAGCCTGACCTCACAGAGGCTCATTAATGCTCTATAACTGTGAAGACCTTTCAAGAAAAATACACACACATGCGCAAACACAGACAGACACTACTGTCACTGTGATACTTAGCCACTAAAATCCAGTACAAGCTGTTTCTCTGGAACGTTGAATCCAGTGTCCTCTCTAGACATCGAATGCAAAGGACTTAGATTGTGAGAGTACATTAGCTTTTGATTAACCGTTGGATGAAGGCCAGTTAAAATTTTAAATCTGAACAAGCTTGCTGACTCAGGCTCCTGAGTGGCATAATGGACAACCTCAGAGCTTTCATTAAAAGGGCTTCTGGTAACTGATGTCTAGAGAAACGAGTTGACACACAATTCCCTCAACTGTTCAGCTATCATCTGCAACAGAATATGTAATTTTGGAATCCAACCAGTCTCTTGAAATTTTCAGGTAAAATTAAATTTCAAGAAGCTGGCACTTAGCTACTCTGAAGAAAGGGAAGCTCTAGTGGCTTGCAACTGTATCACTTTATCCTTCCAAAGCTTGGATTTAATTATGTTTATTTGCATTTATGGCTGCTGGAGTCACAAATCTGCTGATAACAAAATCTGGGATGACTCGTGGGAGGTTCTCAGGAAGTAGCAGAGACCGATGCGATTTGAATATTATTTTTAACTGTGGGTTCTCTGAGCTCTGCCTTCTCATCTTCGTCTATTTTTTTCATCACTAATAGGAACAAACTGTGACTTTATAGAAAGCCCAACTCCAGAAAAGCTGATATAACTCCACAAACTGGGACCAAGGACTTTAGTCTTTAGGCTGTAATCTGGAATGTGTCCATTGTCCTTTGGCAGTAACCCTAGAGGTGACTGTAGGTTCTCTTTGTATCTTATAGAAGAATTTAAATGATATTGTAACTTTTTTTTCCCAGTCCAGTAGGTTTTTGTTACATTTCTAAGATGGTAGCAGTTCCAAAGGAGAAAGATACAATAGCAACTTTGAACATGAGTGAGTCCCTTGAAATCAATTCTTGAATGTTCCTTGGATAACCTATCTTTCCACTAGGTTGTGACTTCCTTAAAGATATCTATCTATCTATCTATCTATCTATCTATCTATCTATCTTTACTTGTTTTGTTTTATTTTTTAGATAGGGTTTCCTAGGTGGGCCAGGCTGACCTGGAACTGACAGTTCTCCTGATTTTGTATTTTGAGTGCTAGAGTTACAGAAGTTTGCCACCTACATTGGGCATCGAGTAAATCTTTTGTTCTTCCTTATTCCTCTGCCTGACAATTTAGAAAGTCAGATCTCAGGTGGTTGTAATTGTTTTACTGAGATATGTAGAGGGCAATTTTTAGGTTGTTTTTTCTCATCCACAAAAGTAGTAATACCCTCCCTTGAAACCAGTATTGGGCGCCATACACATGACTTTTGCTTGGAACCCTGATAGACAAGTGCCATTTGCTGGGTTGTATTCATATTCATCCTCACTCCCCTAGTCTCTCTCTCCTTCCTTCCCTGTCTACATTCCTGCCACAATCAGCTTTTAGTTCCTGTGAGTGGATGGGACTGTCACATATGAATGCAGGAAACTGCAGGGATTTGGTGTTCTACCAGTAAGGAGTGAAACAGAAGAAGGTAGTCCACACAGAGAAAGAAGCAGTGCTCAGCCAAGCAGACAGATGTGGGGAAGCCTCACAGCCTTTCCATGGATCCCAGTGGCTTCAGCAGCCAGGGTGTCTTCCTTAGTGCATAGTTGTGGTCCTGTCTTATAAAAAACCTATACCAGACCCTTCTTACCTCCTTCCCTTGATAGCTTAAGTTGGTTTTCTTGTTTGTGTGTTTGTTTTGTTTTTTCTTTTCTCTTAAACCTAAACAAATGCTGTATGGAATGCAGACTGGTGGCTGCCTGCAGCTGAGGGAGAGAGGAAGAGGAAACCATTGGATCACGGTTGTAATTTTAGAGTTTGTTCTTGTTGTTGTTGTTGGTTTTTTGTTTTTGTTTTTGTTTTTTTGAGATGGAGCCGGGGCCTTATACAGCTTACGCTAGCCTTGAGCTTTTAGTTCAGCCTGGCTTTGAATTCCTAATTGTCTTGTCTTCGCCTCCCAAATGCTGGGATTGTGGACATGCAGGCTACCATGTCTGGATCAGTTTCTGTGTTTTGTTTGTTTTGGTTTTATTTTTTTTAAGATTTATTTATTTATTTATTTAATATGAATACACTGTAACTGTCTTCAGACACACCAAAGAAGATATTACAGATGGTTGTGAGCCACCATGTAGTTGCTGTGGGGTTGAACTCAGGATCTCTGGAAGAGCAGTCAGTGCTCTTAACTGCTTAGCTATCTCTCTAGCCCTCAGTTTCTATTTTATGAGATGAGGTTATAGCGATCAACGTGAATGTGCTTAACGTGTGTGAATGGTCAGGACAGTGAATCCTGTGTTACCCAGGCAGCATCTTTCATTTTGTATGACTGGACTCTGCTCAGGTCTGTATCATCTGACATGAAGGCAGCTATTGTCACCACGCTGCCAGAGTAGACACCAGGATTCCTCTAACAGCACTAAAACTGTGATGCTATCCAACATATAAGGGCTCTACCAAATCCAGGATCAGTTAGTGTTCTTTAGCCTATCATGGGCCTGGAAGACTTCTCAGGCCTCCTGGTAAGCTGCTCCTGAAGGAGGCAGGGAGCAACCTTGTTGGCTGCCATAGAGCAGTATTTGCTCTTGTCTAGACTGTAGCCCTTCAGTTTCAGAAAACATTTTCATTTATTTATTTATTTATTTTGAGACAGAGTTTCTCTGTGTAGCCCTGGTTGCGCTGGAACTCAGTCTGTAGACCAGGCTGGCCTTGAACTTAGAGATCTGCCTGCCTCTGCCTCCCAAGTGCTGGGATTAAAGGCGTGCGCTGTTACTGACCTTTCTCTGCTCTTCCCTGTTCTTTCTTTCTTTCTTTTAATTTAAATTTTATTTTATTTTGTGTTTTATTTTATTTGGTGTTTTATCTGCATGTATCTCTGTGTACCAGGTAAGTGTACCCACACAGGTCAGAAGAGGGCCTTGACTTCCCTAGAACTGGAATTACAGGCAGTCCTGAGCTGCTGTACAGGTGCTGAGAATCAAACTCAGGTCCCCTGGAAGAGCAGCCAGTGCTCTTAACCATGTCTTAGCAATTAAATGCACACATTATTTCCTATGTATTTATTTCATTCCTTTGTAAATCTATAAATTTTATGATAGAGATTGGGCTTCATGACCCCTGTGTACTGCATTCCTGGTAGGCTTTTAATAATACTTAGTGAACTAAATCAAAAATTGAAGAAAAGTTGCTTTGCCAGTTTTCCCCTTAAGGCAAATTCTTGAAGAAATGTTATAGACTTCAATATTTATTGAGCACTTAGTAATTGCCAGATACTATGCCAAGATTTATTTTATTTCATCATTATTTTGTGTTACCGTTTTAGTTGCGTATTTTGTGGGCAGTGTGCTGCGTGTGTGTGAGTGTGGAAGGCAGAAGGCAGATTATGGAAGCAGGCTCTGTCTCTCCAGCATGCAGGGCATGAGGACTGAACTCAGGCCACCAAGGTTGCCCCAGGTTGACAGCAGATTCTCTCCCACTCTGAGTCTTCATCCCGGCTTAATGACAGTCTGTTTTGTGTTGTTGTTTTAACATAGATTACATACCATGCATAATCATTCCAGTGATCATGCTAGACAAGCATGGTTGTTATCCTCACTCCTACAGATGAGGAAACGCACACATAGACAACTTGACCAAGATCATGTCTGTTGGTACCAGGCAAAACTAAGTGGTTAAGTCTTTTTGGTTCCTAAGCCTATGATATTTCTACTTTATCTCCCTACATCTGTTATTATTTTTACTCTTATTGCTGAATTTCTTGCCTGTGTGTGTGTTATAATTTCCCCAAAGGCAGGAATCTAGTTTCAGTATGTTATGGATGCTCGTTAAATATTTATTGAAAAGTGGGAGAAGAGAAGAAAGGAAGAGAGGTAGAGAGAACGTGAAGGAGGAGGAACAGATGGGGGCGGAAGGCACCGGAGAACAGGAATTGTGGGCGGAGCTGGGCCAAATTACAAGCTTGGCAGGAATCAAGCTTGCAGGAGGCTGGACTAGAAAAACACCAGCTCATCATTCTGAAGCATATTCCCAACACCATCGATCGCTTTCCTCGAGGGAGTGATTCAACTCCATGTCCACCGTCAGGTGGTAGTTGATGATAAACACTCTCTAGCCCACTCTCTCTGCTCAGGGCACCTTGGCGTCCAGCCTGCCTCTTACTTGTTTTGAATAGATAGCACAAGACTTTCCTTTCTGTCCGGCAAATGCTGAACTATTGCTTTTTTTTTTTTTTTATAACTATCAAGTCTTCAAATAAAAGGCAAACGTGGTATTGCCTAGCCCTGCCCCCGCAGTTGGTGATACACAGAGAGCTGACTGCGCATATTGCATTTATATACAATCTGGACGGATGTAGCTCATAGCTATATTAAGATGGCTATAAGAGTTAAGTTTATATACATAATGTGCTTAACATAGTATCTACCACTCAAAAAACAGTAGTCTTTGTAATTGTTGTTGGTACTAGTTAAGAACTTCATGACTCCTCATGTAACATCCTGAAACAAAGTAGCACATTAAAACAAGAGTCACTTAAAGCCTTTTCATGATGTTTTCCCAAAATGATGGCTCACATGGGACAAAAAGCAAACAATGTAGTTTGGGCCACAGGGACTTTGTCAGAAAGGTCCTGGGTAGAAGCAAGGACCAGGGAGCGGGACCGCTCCCCTCTGCCAATTCTCCCAGACTCTTGAGGATTTCAGCCCTTCTCCCTGCAAATGAACTTCCAGCACACAGGTGTGATGGTTACCACCTTGTGTTTCCTGCATGTCAGCCTTCCAAGAAAGCCACTTCTTCAGCCTCAAACTTCCAAAATCCCAGGATGAACAATTATTGGCTAAGACTAAGTTGATGCCCAGCCCTGGAGAAATCATTTGAGGAGGGGACTTCAGAATCAGGAAAAGCAACTCCACAGGGAATACACACACACACACACACACACACACACAGAGTAGGGACCAGTTGAGCAGAAAACACCAGTCTCTGTTGACCTTGGAGGTATGTGGTTCTAGAGAACACTGTGCGTCTTGAGCTGAGAGAGACCTGAAGACTTTCCCTTGAGCATTGGAAAACACACATCCTTCTAGCTATAAAACGCCCTTCCTCTTCAAGAGGAGCTTCCATTGGAGAGAGTAGGAAGAGAACAACCTTGCTGCTGCTCCCAGCCAGGTCTGCCTGCTCCTCATACATCGCTCCTGACTCCCATGGTTTCCGAACTTGTTCATACGCTGCTCCCTGAGAGCTTCTCTGTAGCTGAGCAGACTGGCTTGATCGGGAGCTAATTTAGATTATAATCATACACCTGGAAAAGAAATGTCAGACATACACTCATCGCTCCATATATAAATCATGAAGAAGAAAGAAGCCCTCTTTTAGCAAACCACAGCTTTCTAGTGATCCACGGATAAAAGGAACCCCTGCTGCACAAGCAGGGGGAGAACACGGTGAAGAACAGTATCTGATGTCAGCTGTGGCCGTGGCGGTTTGATCTGGGAACACCATTGCAGTAATGGGTCTGTAGGGCTGAAATAGTGTCTGTATGTTTAGGGCCAAGGGTTAAGCCATGAAGCAGATGTATAGGTGGCTTACCTGAAATGCTTGGAAAGGGAAGGGCTCTGGATTCTAGGATATTTGCCCCCTGGATTTGGAATATTTGCAAATACATGAAATACTCATGGGATGGGCCCAAGCCTAAGTGCATGAACATCGTTTGAACTTCACGTACATTTTCTACAGACAGCACAGAGGTAACTTCATGCAGTATTTATGTTGCCTCTGTTTCAGCCTCTGTGGAGGGGCAGCTACAGGAGCTTCTCAGTTTGGGTCATGCTAGCATCAGAGCACTTCAAGTTTTGGAACACCGCAGAGTCTATGTTCTAAAGAAGTCTATGTTGAGGTGCTCGAGTCTTAGAGAAACTCCACTAGCTGCTTGTCATTGGTTGCTTAGTGCTGCCGCTATGATGGTATCGTTTTGGCTACCTTGGGCATTGTCTTTTCTTATTTGGCAAGGATTTGACTATCAAGAAACTCCAACTGGTTTACAGTTTTCAAAGCAGTTTCCTACTTAAAGCAGCATCTACACTGTTTTAATCCTCCACTCCAGCTTGAAGGGTAGTTACACTTTTCTCATTTCACAGGAGGGTAAAACATGGCCCAGGAGGTGGGTGGTGAGTGTCTGTTCTGAGCATCAGAAACTCCAGAAGGCCTGCTTGAGCCAGTTTGGGGAATTGATTTTTTCTCACACACCTAAGGGGATTTGGAAGCACGTGGCCCAAAAGTTCAGAGGTCAAACTCTGTTCTGTACAGGAGCTCAGTTTCAGTGGGGAACTGAAGCAGACATTATGTTAGCGATTTAACCCTTCTGAACCCATTTCACCGTCTGGAAAATAGGTAGTCGTAAAAAATAGCTTCATGGCAGAGGACTTACGAGTTTAACCCAATTACCCTTCATTTAACCCTAGAAAATTGATGCTGTTGACTTTATGGTGCAGGACTCAAACCAAGATATCACCCCTTCCTTTCCTTTCCTTCCTCTCCTTCCCTTCCTTCCTTCCTTCCTTCTTTCCTTCCTTTCCTCCTCTTTCTTTCTTTCTTTCTTTCTTTCTTTCTTTCTTTCTTTCCTTCTTCCTTCCTTTTCTCCTTCCTCCCTTCCTTCCTTTCTTTTTTCCTTTGCTGAGGATTGAATCCCCAGCTTTAGACATGTCAGACCTGGGAGCCATGTTTGCAGCCATCTCCAGATCATTTCTCTTCACTCTTTTACATAGTTGCAAAAAGGAGTAAAAATAATCCATAGTATTCAGCACACACTCTTAACTTTGAATGAATAGCAGCAGCTTTTTAAACTACTCATACAGAAGCATTGGCTAAACAACAGCCACTAACTGCAGGTGCTGAGCCAGGTAATCCCGGAGGCCCCTCAGTCTACCATGTCTCAAACTGAGCACATCCAGGATATGTTTTGCTTGAGTGTATTTCTAGAAAGAGCATAGCAGTAACTCAACTGCACAAGTGACTCAAGCCTTTTTTTAATCAGAGAGTTGTGAACCTTTTAAACTAAGTGAGTCTCTAGACAAAGATTAGACAAATACACACAAAAATGACCAGAACTATTTGCTCTGGTAGTCTGGTGTGGTATGGTATGGTATGGTATGGTATGGTATGGTATGGTATGGTATGGACTGTTTAAAGTTTCCTTTGAACCTGGGAGATGGCCCAGGGTGTAAAAACACTACACTACAGTGTGCAAAAGTATGAGGGCCTGTGTTCAGAGCTCCAGGAACTATGTAAATACTGGGTGTGGCTAACAACCTACAAGCCCAGTGCTGGGGACATAGGAGGGTCAGTGAGCTCCAGATTCATTGAGAGATCCCATCTCAGGGGAGTACGGTGGAGAGTGAGACCTCAGGACACTTGATGTTTCCACCACACACATGTGCACAGGTGCTCACACTCACACATGCACACATACACAAACGCACAACCCCTATGTCTACATACCCTCTTAGTCTGTGCTGGCTATGTTCTTGCCAGCTCCACACAAGTTAGAGTCATTTAGGAAGAGGAAACCTCAACTGAGCAAATGCTTACTGACATCAGATTGGCCTGTCTGCAAGTCTGTGGGGCATTTTCTTGATTGATGATTGACATAGAAGGCCCTGCCCACTGTGGGCGGTGCTACCTGTGGGCAAGGAGTTGTTAGTTGTGCAACAAAGCAGGCTGAGTGAGTTGTGCTTCAGTTCTTGTCTCCAGGTTCCTGCCCAGCCTACCCTTCATGACAGACTATAATGTGGATATTTAACAGTGTAGGTTAAATATAATTTAGTCAGGGTTTATCATAGCAATAAAAACCTAGCTAGGACACATCCCAAACAACAAACAAAAGCCCGAGCCAATGATTTGAAGGAAAAGCTGTGTTCCCTGTGTGGTAATCCCAGCTCATGGGGGACATAGGCAGGCGGATTTCTGTGAGTTCAAGGCCAGCCTGATCTACAGAGTAAGTTCTAGGACAACCAGAGCTACACAGTGAGACCCTGTCTTACAAACGGACAAACAGACCAGCTTCCTTTATGTAAGTTCATATAACTGCTACGACAAATAAGTGTCCTGAAGAAAAGAGCAGCGCCTGACCCGCCTCGTGCTGCCAATCTAAAAAAGAGTTACAGAGTCCTTAAAAACATCAGCCACATCTAGCAACTGAAAGTCCTCTGTAGGGAAAAAAAAACCCAGCAGAAGAAAGGCATAGTTTAGTTTACACACTCATTAATCTTGGCTCATCCTAAACGGTTAGAGATAAGTCAGGGGCCAATCTGTATCCAGCACAGTGTCAGGTTGCTTGAATAGGGAAGTTTCTGGAGGAATCTGCACTGTTCTTGCTTCATTTGAATCTCAGGTGATGAACGGAATGTTTGTCCCCTGTGGCTTCCTACTCAGAGCTCTCTCCTTCCCGGCAGCTGACTCTTGGGGTCCGGTGCTGTCTTCTTCACATGGGACGAGAAGCAGAAGCACCTGGGGTTTCATATATGTATTCTTTGCTTCGGAAACAAGGTATATTATTAATGAAAGAGGACATCCTTAGATGGTGTAAAGCTTTCTAATAGAGAAGGAGAATCTGTGTGCTATGTATTGTGTTCTTCAGTGACTCGGAAGCAAAGTAACTCACTTCATCTCCATCCACCTTTTAGTTTTGGAAAGGGTTCTCACACTGTATTAGTCGGGGTTCTCTAGAGTCACAGAACTTAGGGACAGTCTCTATATAGTCAGGGAATTTGTTATGATGACTGACAGTCTGTAGTCCAACTCCCAACAATGGTCAGCTGCGAATGAGAAATCCAAGGATCTAGTAGTTGCTCAGTCCCACAAGGCTAGTAGATTCCAACAGATGTGCTGGCAAGTAAATGCAAGCAGGAGAAAGAGCAGGTCTTCCTTCTTCCAGTGTCCTTATGTAGGTCTCCAGCAGAAGGTGTGGCCCAGATTAAAGGTGTGTACCACCACACCTGGATCTGGGATGTGTTTTGTCCCAGGCTGACCTTAAACTCAGAGATGTCCTTGCCTTAGAATCCTGGGATTCATAGCTACTGTGCCTCAAGATCTCCATGCCAAGATCCAGGTCAGAAACTTGTGTCTCCCAGCCTCAAGATCTGGATCACAGGTGAGCCTTCCAATTCTGGATTGTAGTTCATTCCAGATATAATCAAATTGACAACCAGGAATGGCCATTACACACATTAACCACGTGACCCCTGAATATCACCCCAGTCCTGCCTCCTAATTATTCTTTATTTAACAGAGCAAACTTACCAATTCATTTTGGGTCCAGAGAACAGGGTCATTATAGAGACCCTGACTACACTGCCCTGCACACTGATGCGAAGATGAAGCAGCTTATAACCTAGAACTATATGTCCTGAATCCATGACTGTGCTGCCAGGTTTTATGTCCACTTGTTAAAAGCTAAAGCCATCTGAAGGCAAGGAACTCCAGTTGAAAAAATGCATCCATAAGATCCAGCTGTAGGGCATTTTCTTAGTGAGTGATTGATGGTGGGGGAGGGGAGCACCCATTGTGGGTAGAGGCATTCCTTTGGCTGGAGATCCTGCTTTCTATAAGAAAGCAATCTGAGCAAACCAGTAAGCAGTGCCCCTCCGTGGTCTCTGCATCAGCTCCTGCCTCCAGGTTCCTGCCCTGTTTGAGTTCCTGTTCTGACTTCCTTCAATGATGAATAGTGCGGAAGTGTGAGCCAAATTAAGCCCTTTCCTCCACAACTTGCTTTTGGCTGTGGAGTTCCATCATAGCAATAGTAATCCTAACTAGGATAATGTCCTAGCTTTGTGGCCCTCAGATTCCACACCTTCACAATGAGGCTGGCAGCAGTGTCTGCCCAACACATCAAATGTTACAAGGAACAAGCAGTCACCTTGTGAAGGGAATTAAAATGGCGCCTGTTACCCTAAACTTATATCCTAAAGATAAAAACAAAACAAAAAACAAAAAAGAAAAAATTGTTATATGTATCTATCAAGGAAAAATAAAGGGTGTGGGAGTCCAGGTTCTCCAGAGGAACAGAGCTGATAGAATGGATATACGTTACAAAGGAGATTTAGATCGGCTTGCACAGTCCAGGTGAGTTGTCCAGCAATGGTTCTGCACAGTGGACAAGCTGAGCAAATCTAGGACCTGCTCATTGTGCCAGGACAGAAGCTTCAGTGGTCACCATCTGGTGCTGAAGGCACAGAGGATTCCTAGCGAGCCTCCAATCCTCAATCTACCTCACAAGGCCAAAGAAGCTTGGGTCTGAAGTCAGTGGCAGCAGCAGCAATGACAGAGCAGATGTGGTCACCAGCAAGAAATGAAGGCAGGCAGGCAAAGGCAGTAGCTTTTCCCTCAGATTTCTTTATAGCTAAGCTACCACCAGAGGTGCTGCCCACTCAAGGGGAGATTCTTCTACCATAGTTAATCCCTCCAGATAAGATATCCATTGGCCCACCCAGAGGCATTAGTAGGTCTTAGTTGGTTCAATTAAATTGATAAATCATCTCTCATGGGGTGGGGCAGATACTGTAATTATAAATAAGGTGGCCAAGAAATTCAGTGAAAGGTGAAAATCAATCAAAGTCTGTAAGGCTCTAGAGTGAGGTGCATGGCTATGTAGGTACAGCACAGGTAAGCTGTCTTTACCCTCCTGGGTTAGTGATAGGCTTAAGGTTTGAACTAGCAACACTGGGCAGGAGGAAAGCACCTATCTATAGAGAATTTTTACATGCACACAGGAATCTCTAGAAGGAAAGAGAAGATCCAGAACTCCACAAGGCACCTTTCTCATGTACATGCTGTCTCTCAAATGCCTTCATTCCAGTGTAAGTGCCAAGGCGCTGTAATCTTGGGCGACCTATTAATGAGCTCCTTCATGGAATGTGGTCACCCCAGACTGAGAGTTTTGGAGGTGTAAAGGCCAGAGAAGGAAGTAGCTGGGGTTTAGGTTTAAATATGCCCCCTGAAGTTCACATATTGGAGCCCCAGTCCCCAAAGCAACTCTGAAAAATAGACCTCCGAAGGGGCATGAGAGGTTAGATTAATGCTGTCGTTGCAGGAGAGGTTCGCTATTATATGAATTTGTGATCAGTGATTGCGTTTACCCTGACCCAACATCCTTTCCCCATCTGCTTTGCCTTCTTTTATGAGACAATGCATGAAGAAGACACATGCCAGGTACCAGCACCTTGAAATGGATCTTCTTAGCCTCAGGAACTACAAGAAGCACTTCTTTATAAGTTAATCGGTGTGTGGTGTTCTGTTATAGCCATAAAAAAAACAAAACAAAACAAACAAACAAACAAACAAACAAAAAAAAAACCCGACTAAGCCACTGGCATCTTCAAAGGATAGCTAGGAAGCCAGCGTGATGAACACTGAGTGTTTCAGAGGTCCAGGCTATGGGAGGTACAGGTCTTATGCCAGTTTTTTGACCACTAGAAGAGCTTTAGCTCTTGCTCTGAGTCTACGAAGGATGCAAAGGCGTCTGATTGGAGGAGTGACATAATTACTGTGTTTGAAATATACCGGGGCAGGAGAAATGGAAAGAACATTCAGAGCTCTTACAGCAAGGATCGCATTACAGGAAGCCCACGGGGGTGGGGGGGGTAACTGTGGGTGTGTTTAGGTGCTTTGTCTCCTGTATTTCCCTTGCCTAGGCATTGAAACGGCCCCTCATCGGAATGGAGAACTTCTGTGAAGTGTAGTTTCCTCTCCTCTGCAGTGGGAGCAAGATTTTTACCTCCAAAGCAGATTTCCTTTTCTATCACTATGAAAAATACTTAACGTAACTGACGCATGGAGAGCAGAGGCCACAGTCTTTGGATTTCCGACTGATGAATTGGTTTGATTGCTTCTTCTGTGGTAGCGGCATGCGGCTACACAGATTTCTTCCCTGTGGTGAAGAAGCCAAGAGATAGAACTGGATGGGTTAAGAGTCCTCATCTCCTCCGAAGCATGCCCACGTTGACCTCTGAGGGGATGCTTCCGGCCACAGGCTCCACCACCATTTCATATGCTGATCAGTGGATCAGGCCACTAGCACCCTGGCCTTCTGGAGACAACTGTAACCCAGGGTTATCGAAGGAACCCAGTAATAAAATGTGCATAAAGTACTTATCAGAGTAACTAAAATATCAGGCTAAGATGTGGGTATATTAATCAATGTGAGACAATTTTGAAAGCATTGCTTTTGGAGAGATGGGAGAGAGGACAACACTTAGCTCTTCAGTTTAGACACTAAAGATACACAAAATTTTCTGGGTTTGCCAATCAGCTTTAACTTCTTTTGGGTGCTTTCTATCAGTGCCTGGAAATTCTCAATAATGAATCTGTGGGCTGGAGACAGGAAAGAGAGGAGAAGGCCCCTCGGAATTTCAGTTTTCAGACAGCCGGCTTCAGATCGGGAGACTTTTTTCTGCTCTTTTGAATGTCCCATTTCTCTGACTTTTTGAATGTGTCATCTTCACCGCCTCCCCTCCTCCACTCTTTTTAGTTAAGTGTAAAGCGAGCTTTTGAAGTGGATATAAAGCAAGAACAACAACTTCCCTCTCTTAGTTAGGAGGCTCTTATTCCTTCAAAGGAACAAGCGTCTGCTTAACGGTGGAGTCCCTTGAGCTGTAGCCATTCATCATGATAACTATATTTGATCTCTTTGAAGTCAAAAGATTCCACTGAGGAGATGGGGCTCTTTGTTGGAATTTACTGAATATCCAAAAAGGGGTTCTAAAGCTTCTTAAATGAGGATACCAGAAGGGGGGAATGCTACCTGTGGCTGGGGACAGGGGAAAGGGCAGAAGTCACTGGGGAAGTTGACCATCAAACCTCATCTTAAAACCATCTCAAGAGCGCTGGTGCTGGGAGGATCCCTAAGATGCACATGCTCCCTGGGCACAGAAAGGTCCTCCCAGCTGACACCCAGCTGTCATTCTGAGATTGCCTGCTGTACACCAGAGACTCCTGGGAAACAAAAACAAAAAACAAAAAAACAAAAAAACAAAAACCCAACCAAACAACAACAAGACAGCAAATATGCAGAGATGATTTGATTTCTGATCCGCACCCAAGAAATACCAAAATAAAAGTTCATCCTGCTAAATCCTAGATTCTGTATTTTCTAAACCCCCTCACATTTTCTGGAAATTTCTACTGTGCAACCGGAATCCGGAGGCACACCGATGATGAAAGCATTAGGAAACCTGATGGAGAGTATGTGCTTTCCTGGAGATCTGGGGAAGCAGACAGCTCAAAGGCACAGCGGGAGTGTCAGCAATGACTCTCTGAATGTGTTAGATAGATGTCTTATGGTTTCTACTGCTGTGGAGAGGCACCATGGTCATAGAAATTCTTATAAAGGCAAACATTTATTTGTAACTGGCTTACAGTTTAGAGTCTTAGTCCATTCTTGTCACGGTGGGAAGCATGGCAGCATGTATTAAGACATGGTGCTGGAGAGAGGCTACATCCAGACCCGTAGCAGGAGCAGGCAGAGGAGACCCTGGGCCTGGTTTGATCAGTTGAACCTCAGTCTATCCCCAGTGCTAGACTTCCTGTAAGAAGACCACACCTATTCCAACCTGTCTATACCTCCTGAAAGTGCAACTCTCTATGAGCCTATGGGAGCCATAGTTTAATCTTTAATAGCCCCACTGTTATTATTATTATTAAATATACTCATTTTGTAGATGAGAAATCCAAAGTGCAAAAATTCTCACGGTTTCCAATGTTTTCTGATGTGGAAACTGGGAGTCAGTTTTCTTCACTGGGACACCGACTACCACCCCGCCATGTCGTGATGGTGAGATGGGACGGGGCTGTGGATGGTGAGCATTTCATCTCAACTATGTCAGCTGAGACATTTATAACCCAGCAACCTCTCTCTAAAAAAGCAGAATACAGCTAATCAAAGTGAGAGAAGCAATCTCTTTTTTAAACATTTATTTATTTATTTATTTATTTATTTATTTATTTATTTATTTATGTGAGTGTGTGAACCACAGTATGCATGTGGGAGTTTGCTCTCTCTTTCTGTGGGTCCTGGAGAATCAACATTAGGTCAGCAGGCTTGGTGGTGAGTACTTTTACCCCCTGAGCCATCTTGTCAGGTCCTTCACCTCTCTTTTTAAGGTCACGTGAAGGATTAACCAGAAAGTTGTGATTCCTATGGGAATCTCATAATTGGAATAAGCACATGGTATGAGTTAGTTTCATAAATTTTCTATAATTGCTCGTCAATCAGTATGTGATGTAAGATAAATAAGATCAACCCTCCACCTCCAAATGGTCTTTCCTTTTGTGACAAATTATTCTTGGCGATGTAATCAGCCAGTTGGGTTACTGGAACAGATGGGAAATGTTTCTTCCAGAATTTTTCAAAACTGAAAAGATTCCTATTCAGTCTGGTGATAAATGTCAATTAAAATAGTTCTCCCTTCACAGGAAAAAATTAGTTTGAAAAAAATGTCAGCCCTGATTGCCAAGAGCAATTAGTTTCTCAAATAAAACAAGCAAAATAAACCAAATCCCCCCAAACTAGGAACAAGCTGTTTTTGGAGGGAAAGTCACATCTGGAGAGTTTTTCAATGTCTTTATAGAACTTCCAGTGACCTATGCTTTAGCATAACAAATGGTTTCTGTCTGTTTAGACAAGTCCTGATGCAGCTCTGACATGGCAATGTTGGCGAAGATGAAAAGATCTTTGGTACTGAAGCCATCACTCAGCTGGACATGAATGCTATTTGTAAAATATGCCTCATGCATGTTCATTACCACAGGAGTGACCAACAAGTAATAAGTCGACTGGACAGCAAAATAAAGATCCTCTGATAAACAGCATGTTAAGTTCTCTCAAGCTTGGTGAGGGCCTTCACCTGAAGCCAGCACACAAAGGTGAGGCAAAGCTGAGACCAGAGGGCTAGAAGTTCACGACTAACAATGCAGTGAACTTAACCTCAATTTAAAGACTTATTTATATATTAGATATTCTTTTTAAAGCCTTTTAAAATGTGTGTGTGTGTGTGTGTGTGTGTGTGTGTGTGTACATGCATATGCATGTGGAAAGAGACCAGAAGAGGATGTCACATCCCTTGGAACTAGAGTTACAAGCAGTCGTGAACCACCTGAGATGCAGAACAGGAAGCAAACCCAAGTCCTCTGGAAGAGTTGTAAGCACTCTTAATCACCTAGCCATTGCTCCAGCCCCTTTAGTAGGTCTATTTGCATCTGTATCTTTAACTATAAAGTCAGAAGTCAGGACTATAAATAGTGTGCATCTGACAAGACCTTGGAGGACTGAATACCCATGTGTACAATAGTCAACTCGTTAACTGAAACACTCTTTTTAATCTCAGCCCACTTGTTATTTTTTTTAAGTTTTTTTTTATTGGATATTTTATTTATTTATAATACAGATGTCATCCCCTTTCCCCATTTCCCCTCCCTAGAACTCCCTATCCTATACCCCCTCTTCCTTTATGCTTTTATACCATTTTGATTACATGTATGTAATAAGGTCAGTTCTAGGTTGAGGGTCAAGTAATACAATAGATGCAAATAGTCGAGGAACAAGCAAGACAATAAACACAAATAGTCAAAGAAGCAAGGCATTAAACCCAGTTACATGAACACTCCCGTGATCACTGTTTCTAAAGGCTTATCAGGATGACCAAAGTATCTGAGCCTACTTCCCTATCCTAGTCCAAGGTCATTTTCATGTCTGAAGCCTACTTCCTTGTTCTAGCCTAAAATTTAGATTTCTGTCTGAGATTACTTCTTTGTTCTGGCCTCATATTTAGATTCCTGCCTGAGATTACTTCTTTGTTGTAGCCTGTGATTTAGACTCCTACCTGAAATTACTTCTTTGTTCTAGTCTAATGTCAGATTCCTGCATGAAGCCTGCTTCCTTGTCCTTGGCCAATGTTATATTCCTGCCAAGCAACCCCTTTTCTTATCCTTGGCCCATGTAAGCTTCTTACCAAACCAAGCAGCCCCAAAGGCTCTTCATCTCTCCCCCTTTTTTTAATTTAGTTAACAAGACTGAGCCTGTCTTAGGTCATTCTGACAAGAATGCCTTACTTACCCGTCATTGAATATGCATTATCAAAGGCAATGCACTTCTGTCTTAGGTTAATAAGGCTCTGTGCAAAATCTTACCTGTCCTTGGCTTGCCAGCCTGTTAATTTAATAACTCTGTCTGGAGGTCCATTTTCAGGTTTAAGCCATGTACATTGGCTGCCAACATGTTGATGTTGTTAAAGATAAGCTTTAACACGATGGGCAGGAATAAAAGTATTCCTAGGACAAGAAGGGCTAGCCTGATCAAGCTATATATGCCATTCCTGACGTTTGTCCAAAATGAAAATACTGAGCTCAGGCCATGGATAATTTTATCAGCATTATCTGCAACATCAAAGGTCAACAGAGCAGCATTTTTAAAATTCATAGTCTCACTATTCAAAGTTAACACACCCAGAGAGGTGCTAGGATTATGCCACATATCCTGCAGGTGTCTTTAAACTTTTTTCTAATTATTATGACAATCATTGCGAATTTCAAAAGTAACACTATTCCAATGATAATTGTCATGACTCTTGGGATGCTCCTAACTCTTGAACCCTGAACCTCCTTCAGATAACTCGAATGGGTTATAGAGCATTATTCATTGTTCCAGATACCTATATAAATCCTTTTGTATACTCAATACATTAGTAACATTTTTTTTTTTTGCTAAATGGTTAACAAAAATAGTTGTCTTAACTCCTTGTGTCAATGCTATTGCAGAAGCAGTGGTGCTAGCAATTAATGGAATTAGAACTGTTATAGCAGCAATAATCAAGCCTGCTACCCTCTTGCTTCTGCTTAAAGCCCAGCTCACTTCTTCCTGCACTTTGAAGCTTTTTTCAGAGAATCAAGGATTTCTAATACTCAGGGCAGTGAGACAAAAGCTGGTTGATAGACTCCCATAACAGACATGTCAGGTTTCAACACACTAACGTAATTGGAAATTATACAGTCAATGCAACTTAGAATAAATGCTGTAGAAGAGACAAAATCAATTTTAGCTTGACAATTAAAGGAGCCTTAAAACATGCACTAACCCTTGTTTGAAATCCAGATCCTGTCCTAACATTATCTCTTGCTATCCTAACATCATAGCAAGCTACAGCTAGCTTCCAAATATGTCTCTGACAAAGTCCAGATCCAGTCTTCCAAAAGTAGATTGTTATTTCCCATATTGGATTGATTTCTAGAGAAGTACATGATTGAGTCATAATAGCTGGGCACCTTTAAGAAGAATACAAGAGACATAATTTCTCTTTTCGATTCTCTATCCCACAAGGTCTAAAAACTTGAGGCAAAGCAGCTTGTCCCATCTGGGATATAGTCAAGCAAAGGTGAGTCAGGAACATATGTCCAATACAGCTCCCCAGTCACCCTTGTCAGGGCACTCAGCAAGCTTACAGGTCAGCATCATTCTTTGTCTCAGCAACAGTATGTCTCACTAATCTTTTTAAAGTTCCATGGGCCTCTTCCACAATACCTTGTCCTTGAGGATTATACAAAATCCCCGTATTAAATTGTTGACAAAAAGTTTTGACTGCTCAACTACAATTGCCAGACCCATTATCTGTTTTTTTTTTAATTGGATAGTTTATTTATTTAGCTTTGAATGTTATCTCCATCCCCCCCCCAAGCCCTTTATCTCATCCCCCCTCCTCTTATTTCTATGAGGGTGTGCTCCCACCATCCTCCCATTCCCGCCTCCCTGCTCTCGAATTCCCCAACACTAGGGAATCCAAATTTTCAGGCACCAAGGCCTTCCACTTCCACTGATGCCTGACAAAGCCACCCTCAACTACCTGTACAGGTGGAGCCATGGGTTCTTCCCTTTGTGTTCTCAGACTGGAGGTTTTAGACTGGCTACTCCAGCTTGTTTCTTAGGACCATTTGCTTGAAACATTGTTTTCCAGCCTTTTACTCTAACGTAGTGTCTGTCTTTGTCACTGAGGTGGGTTTCTTGTATGCAGCAAAATGCTGGGTCCTGTTTAAGTATCCAGTCCATTAGCCTATGTCTTTTTTATTGGGGAATTGAGTTCACTGATGTTAAGAGAAAGTAAGCAGAGGAGATTGTTGCTTCCTGTTATTTTTGTTATTAGTGGTGGCATTGTTTGTGTGGCTATCTTCTTTTGGGAGAAAATTACTTTCTTGCTCTTACTAGGGTATAATTTCCCTCCTTGTATTGGAGTTTTCCTGCTATTATTCTTTGTAGTGCTGGGTTTATGGAAAGATATTGTGTGAATTTGGTTTTGTCATGGAATATCTTGGTTTCTTCATCTATGGTAGTTGAGAGTTTTGCTGGTATAGTAGCCTGGGCTGGCATTTGTGATCTCTTAGGCTCTGTATGACATCTGTCCAGCATCTTCTAGCTTTTATAGTATCTGGTGAGAAGTCTGGTGTAATTCTGATAGGTCTGCCTTTATATGTTACTTGGCCTTTTTCCCTTACTGCATTTAATATTTTTTTTTTTTGTTTTGTGCATTTAGTGTTTTGATTATTATGTGACAGGAGGTATTTCTTTTCTGGTTTAGCCTATTTGACATTCTATAGGCTTCTTGTATGTTTATGGGCATCTCGTTCTTTAAGTTAGGGAAGTTTTCTTCTATAATTTTGTTGAAGATACTTATTGGTCCTTTAAGTTGAGAATCTTCACTTTCTTCTATACCTATTATCCTTAGGTTTGATCTTCTCATTGTGTCCTGGATTTCCTGGATGTTTTGTGTTAAAATTTTTTTGAATTTTGCATTTTCTTTGACAGTTGTGTTAATATTGTCTATGGTATCTTCTGCACCTAAGATTCTCTCTTCTATTTCTTGTATTCTGTTGTGATGCTTGCGTCTATGACTCCTGATTTCTTTCCTAGGTTTTCTATCTCCAGGGTAGTCTCCCTTTGTGATTTCTTTATTGTTTCTACTTCCATTTTTAATGTCTTGGATGGTTTTGTTCAATTCCTTCACTTGTTTGATTTTTGTTCTCTTGTAATTTTTTAAGGAATTTTTGTGTTTCTTCTTTAAGGGCTTCTACCTGTTTACCTGTGTTCTCCTCAATTTCTTTGAGAGTGTTATTTATGTCCTTCTTAAGTCCTCTATCATCATCATTAGAAGTGATTTTAAATCTTAACCTTGCTTTCCTGGTGATATGGGGAATTCAGGACTTTCTTGTGTGGGAGAACTAAGTTCTAATGATGCCAAGTACCCTGGGTTGCTGATGCTTATGTTCTTGCACTTGCCTTTCACCATCTGGATCTTCTTAGTGCTACCTGCCCTGTCTCTGACTGGAGCCTGTCTTTCCTATTATCTTAGTTGTATCAGAACTGTGTCGCGTGAGTGTTATTACTGGGGTTAGAGCTGAGGCCCAAGATCTGCTCAGTGCTCAGGTGCAGACTGGAAGGAACCAGTGCTCTGGGCCAGGAGTGAATTCCCAGGTCCCAGTGGGTCCCAGTTGCTCCCTGTTTGGGGCAGGTGGTGCTGTCTCTTTACCTAAGATACTGCCCAGGTTAGAGCTCCTGGGAGCCCCACTTCTTCTGGGTTCTGTGAGATTGGGTGCAGAACTGCTGCCTGGAATCTGCTCAGTGCTTGGGCCCAGACCAGAAGGACCACTTGTCATTTCTTATTCTGGGTTATACATAGCAGATCACTCTGTCTCTGAATGTAGATACATATATGTGAATATATATATATATATATATATATATATATATATATATATATATATGATATATATGCATATGTGTATATGATATATATGTGTGTGTGCATGTGTATATGATGTACATGTATATGTACTATATGTATATGTATGATATATATGCATGTGTATTATATGTATGTGTATATGATATATATGTGTGTACATGTATATGATATATATGTGTATGTGTATTGTATGTATATGTATATAATATAATATAATGTGTATGAGTATATGATACATATGTGTTTGTATATGTACATGATATATATGTGTGTGTGTATGTGTGTGTTTGTGTGTTCACATGTTCACCTGAGGGCATGTATATGCATATGCATGCAGAGTCTATAGGTCAGATTCTTCAGGCATGGTTCCTCAGGCTCTGTCCACCTTGTATTCTGACACAGGGTCTCTCCTTGACCTGGAACTCCCAAATAGATTACATTGAATCTTCAGACGACTAGACAGGTAGGAAAATAGACAAATGAGAGCTAGTAGCGTCTTGGACATGCTAATAATAAATCACATTATTATGATTTTGTGGGTATTTTGAGGATAAAAACAGTGGCTATTGAACAACATGAAATCAAGTTCCATTCACAAACATCCTAGATGTTTCCCAACTGAAGGTAGGAATGACAGCCAAGACTTTGATGTGTTCTGATTGAGAATAGTGAAATCTTCAGAGTTTGGTGAAACAACAGAAGTCAGAAGCATGCTCCCCATCCTGGGAGCATATATGACAAATCCCATGAGAATGGCTGTCAGGAGCAGCTGGACCCTGCCTTCCCTTTGCCAGTGCCCATGCACTGTGGTACTCAGTGGATGAGATTCCCCAGGAGGTGCTTCAGAGACTTGTTTATACATGTGCTTCACGGTCTAGAATTGATGCTCACTTGTGCGAGCAACTAGGAATCCCTTGCCAACAAGGCAGCACACAAGCGCATACTTATGTCTTGATTAAGTCACCTGTGCTCTGTCCCCTTTCTCTCTCTTGTTGAATTTCATGTTGGAACATTGGGAGTAGAGCCCCGATGATAAAGAAACAAAGGAGCAGTCAGCCTTCTGTTAGTAACAAGCCTTCCCCTTTTATGTCTGTCCCATTGTCTCTCTAATAAGGATATTGACATGTTAAGAAGAAAAAACAAATGCTTATTGAGTGCCTACTGATTGGGGTTAATACTAGGCTGATGACACTAAAAAGCCCAAGGCTGCTGACCTGAAGCACTTCCCCTGGAGGTAGCCTGGGTGTGAGATAGCTATGATTAGAGACTGTCAGGGAATAGGAAATCAAAGAGCCTCTTGAGTATTACGTGAGTTTTATCCTACACTTCATCCTGGAGCACAGTGGCAAGCTGGACCAGCATGCACGGCTTAGAGACACGGCCCCAGAGGTGAGCCAAGGGTGGGGAGGTGGAAATCTCTCTCTCCTAATCACAAACTCAAATCTTATAGTGACATAGTGGAAAGGGAGATTTAAAGGGTTGGTGAGGGAATCTAAACCCACTTGATGGAAGAGGAATGAGCAAGCATCCCCCTCTCTCTCCTCCCAAGAAATTGCCACACTCCAGTTTTTCTGGTTTTCTCTTTGCTGCTGTAATAGATATCTCTGATGAAAGCAACATGGGGGAGAAACAGTTATTCAAACTCCCAGTTCCAAGTTGCAGGGCATCAGACAGGAAGAAAACACAGCACACCTGAAAGCAAAGAGAAACCATTACATCTATGCTGCCTGCTTTATCTCACTTATGCCCAGATAACTTTCTTCACTCTTCTATAGTTCAGGAGATTGGCATGAAATTGTGCCAATCACATGTAGGGTGGGCCATCCCAACTCAGCATCCAGGAGAATCTCTCAAAGCTTTGCCCCATGCCAGCCTTATCTAGGCTGTGTCAGGTTTATAGTAGCAAAGCAGCACTCTGGTCTCTTCAGGGTGCTACAGATAGCCCTGCTTCACACTAGGCTCTCATGTCTGAGCTGTTCCTTGCAGCAGGACTGCTTTCTCCTGTCTGTTGCTTTGCAGTGAAGTGCTTCCCAGACACCCACAGTCTGTCCAGATATGAAAGTTTCCCATTGTCCTTTGCTCTTTAAAGGGTTAAATGTGATTCTGTTAAGTGTTACATGTATGTAAAATTTTTTTGGTGTGTGTCATAAAACCTGTTGCCACTATGAAAGATTACAGAAGTCTTTATGCTTTGCTTTAAGACACGCACATCTGTGTGGATGCCTATGTAATTCTATACATATAAATATTTTGAGGTGATTTATTTTTTGTTTATAAAAAGCACCATGTCTATTTTTTTTTTTAGTATATGTAAAGTGATATATAATTATGGAACTGTTAAAAAATGTCTGGGATGGAATATACATGTTTTCTGTGTTTCAGATACAATTAAGTTTTATCGAAGTCCTCCCGGGCTCTGGAATTCCCAACACTGCTTCTGTTCCCCTCCCCCAACACACCTCAGACTTGTTTCCACACACACTTCAGTTTCTTTCCTCCATTACCTCGGAGCTCTTTTCCTTGTTCCTTCCTCACTGTGCTCATCTTTGAGTTCACCCAGTTCCAAAAGGAGACATTTGCCTCCTTCCCTCCTGCGCTGGGCCCCATGTGCCTTACCAAATAAACATTTCCTCGCCGGTGAGCTCTACTCAGCCTTGTCCATCCAAGGAACCTCACCTTGGCTGTTTTGTTCTACACTTACGCCGTGTTTTCTGGGTGTCTCTATGGCTACATAATAAGGTCAATATATTTCACATATCAGACCTCAGTGACAATACTAGGTGCATAATTGATGATTACTGGACGGCCACTATTAAATCCTATGGTTGATGAGGCTGTCATTTTACACACTGTATCTACTGAGAAAGTTTCTCTGGCCATGTGTGCCAGCTCAGTGAGAGACTGGAGATGCTGGCCCCAGTAGATCTTGATGCCTGCTCTCTCTTTCCAGACCTGCTTTTACTCTGGCTAAAATAGAATGCCCCTGCCCTTTCCCCACTACCATCACTTTGTGACTCCTCTGCTCCACTCCTTTGTCTGCTTCTCCCTGTACTCAACAGTGAACCTCCTGTCCAGCTTACATCACAGGATTACTCCTCTTTCTTCTCTGCTCCTTTGGAAAGTGTAACTGTTTGTTGTACTCAGTTATACAGGGTGACAGTGATTGTTACACAGACGTTATATCGGTAAATGTCCTGTGCTGCTTAAGCTTAGCCTGAAGCTGCTTCTAGAGGAAGGGTTTGATCCTCTCGCATCAGACCTAAGTGTATTTTTATCTCAAAGTGTTCTCCAAATTCCCTTTTCCTGGGTCAGTCTGGCCCCCGACTCTGTAACAAAACAGGCAGAAGTAAAAGCACCATGCCTTTGAGCATCTAAAAGGCAAACTAGCTCCATGTCACAGGTGCTTCCAGTGGGAATGTCTAAGAAGCGCACCACAGGAGGACTCTGCCTAAAAAACCCCAATCGATAACTCCAGCGTCACAGTTTTAAAGAGACTCCTTAGCTGACTTCCAGTGGACACTGAAGTCATCAATTTGATGATGTTTTGCACTGTATTTGCTGTTTATCTTCATCTGTGACTTGCATTGATTCTAGACCAAAAGCAGGGCCGGTCATGCTTTAGGTTGTGCTAAACACGAAAAGACTCCCTTGTGTGTTCTATGGGGTTTGCCTGAGAACTTACGAAAACCTCATCAGCTAACACTAGGTATCCAGGTAACATTAATTTATTAGATGAGCTTATATTTATATGTATATACTTTGTATTCAACTCTCTTTCAATAACATGGTAACAATAATTTGTTATGTGAACTTATATGTGTATACTTTGTATTCAACTCTCTTCCAGTAACATGGTAACTTTATTTATGCTACTGTCTCAGTATTAAGAAAGGAAATACAGTAAAAGGGAACCAGTAAGTAGAAAAAAGGCTGCTATAGTGGCATGCACCTTTAATCCCAGCACTTAAAGAGGCAGAGGTGAGCAGATCTCTGTGAGCTCAAGGGTTGCCTGGTCTACAGAGTGAGTTCCAGGACAGCCAGAGTGACATGTCTTGGGAAATAAATATTGAAAAGATGTAAGAATGGAAATATTTTTTAGTAAAGGTTGATTTGTATATGAAGATGAAACTGTCTGGAGGTTTTCCAGAATGGGAAGGAAAATGGGACAACCAAAGCAAATAACGAAAGTTATGAGTATATTACATGAGGCGAGACTTGGAGATGCTAAGCAAGATTTCCTGAGACCCATGTGGAGTTCACCTAGGCTTTATCTAGATGACACAGTAGCTAGTAGTACCAGGCTACTGGGACTCACCTTGTTAAGTTCCTTCACCAAGCCTGGACATACAAACTAATGTGGACAGAGAGATTAAAACGGAAAATATTTTGCCTCTTGCCCTCCAAGGTCAACTTGGTGCCAGGAACTATGCGACATCTCTCAGAATGTCCTAGAGCCTTGGTGAGTCACCCGTTCTTTTGTTTATGGAGGTCATGGAGACCCTACCAGGTAGATTCTAACCAGCAGTAATTTTATAAAGAGAAATGTCCACACAGAGGAAAAATTTCTTTCAACTTCCCAGAGATGCCATGGTCAAGGAAAGCCTTTGACTTACTTTCACATAGATGGAGCAACTGATCAAGGCAATTCCAAAGGAGCTAAGGGATCCTGTCAAGCCCAAGCGACCAAGGCCTAGCCCCTCAACTATTCTCAATGGGAAAGTCTAACCAAACTTTCACAATGGCCAGTCTTTAAAGGGTGGGTAACGGATACTCTGTGTGAGGTAATCATAGCCACTCAGTTATAATAAAATTAAGGACTCCCATCCTGTTCCTACCCACGGACATAGTACTGTTTGTATCTTCTTGCTAATTCTGTTAGTTTCCTTTGTTTTACAAGGTCTACAGAATCATACTGAAGCCACGGAAAACCCGACCATCTCATCAGTGAACAGCACTGAAAAGGAGTCTCTGAATGTTCATTGTGAGTGGGCTAAATCTGTAATAATCCCAGTGGGGTTGTTACTCAACTGCTGTCTTGCATTTATATGTTCTTGTTTACAAGATGGGCCTGAGACAATCTAGCTTTCCGGATCTGTCGTGCTGATCACCCTTCCAGATCTGTCATACCGATCACCCTCTAAAGCATGAAAGTCAGATAGACTGGAGACCCTCAGCCTCTCTATGCCCCCAGTGTCAGCAGGAGGCAGTTAGATTGATTGACTGACAGTTCGGCAGCTACCCATGTATTATTGGACTTGGAGAGCATTGAGGAACACTTCCCTCATTCCCAGAATCCTCTTCCTCCAAAACTGACATCGAGTAGCTACGTAGATATGAGAAGCATCTTGGAGACTGGTGAAGAAAGATCCTCCACAATAAACTCCTCCAAAACTTCAGATACCACAGACTGCCCAAGAAACCCTCTAAGGAAGATGCCAACTTCATCCTGCTGGAAGAGCTACATGAAAAACCACTGGGTCCCCCTCATCATTGAGCTAAATGCAAGTCAATCGGGAGTGTGAGTGATGGCCATGCCATTTTGCAAAATTTCTTCCCTTTTTGTGACAGCTTTCCACACCCACAATAATTAGCATCCCAGAAGAAACGCCTAGATTCCTGTCTCTAGTCACCCCTACAAACCCCTGAAGAGGGCTGGCCATAACAGTTAAAGACTAAATTCTTGTCACACTGCTGCAGTTGCTAATGACGGCTGACCGGAAGAGATGGACATCAATTATTACATTATTTTACCCTCTCCTCACTATTCATTTCTAGCAAAGACCAATCTTGGGAAAAAAACCAACAAAACAAAGCAAACAACAAACTAAAACAAATCTTCCTCTTAGCTCATCTTTTCTGATATAACCACAATGGCTTATAAGTGAACATCGGGTTCCGACATACAAAGACCCTCCCCCCCCCATAGCTCCTCCTGAACCGTCTCAAACCAAACAACCAACTAAACACAACTTATCTGGAAAGGAAATAATTTAAGGAAATAATTTAAGCAAGGTGAGAGAAAATAACTATTTAGTGTAGCCAGAAAGAATCAAAAGATGACCTGCTGGGACGTTTTGTTTGTGAGGAAAACAGAAAGCCGCTAAACATAAAATAATGAATTTTAAAGAAAGAAATAGCTGGATGTTCTATTTATGCTTCTAATAATAAAGGAATGAAGTGAAGTTGAAAAATACAAAGGCAGAAAAATGTAAAGCAAATTATAAGCTTTTTTTTAAACTTAGTAATTAATTTTAAAAACATAATAATGAAATAATTGCTACAGATGCCTCGGAGGATGCAGAGAGACTGGGCATCTGTGTGAACGAGGATGCCTTTTGCAGAAAAATAATTAGAATAAAAATAATGAGCTCTAGGATGGCCTGGGGCTTTGGAGGGACACTGATCATGTAAACCAAGGAAAATGTGCCCACCTGATATAATACTGTCAGCCTGCTGGGGCTGCTTGGTAACTTCAGTCTTCTGGGGAACGTGGGAGGTTGACGCCTGCTACCTTGGTGATTCTATCCCTGCCGTTACACCCTCAAAGGCCATCACGCCAGCCAGGGACCACTGCTCCACTGTTTATTCAGACATATTTCTGGTGTCTGGCTAGCTCTAAGCATCCATATTTTTTCTCTTTTAATGAGGCTGATTTTTTTTCTCTTATTTTGAGTGATCATTTCCAGTTTCACCCTTTCCAATCTTCCTCTAATAAATATTTCTTTTTGACTAGTCTGCATATTTAAAAGAAGATTGGTTGAGCCAAGAATCTGTCGGTTAGGATGTTATTATTTATGCAGAGGGGATATGGGAGACTCTTAGTGACTGATATTTCCTTAGCATCCTCCTAGCTATTAAAAACAGGCCTGTTGTTGATTATATCTGCAAGCCTGGAGTTTGGGGAGGATGTTTCCTGATAAGGACTAAACCTTTCACTTTAAATCTCTCCGTAGAGTCATTTGTTATATAGTCAGAGATACCAGAATGACTTAGGTCCACTCTCTACTCAGGAGAAGTATGTATACTTGACTTGGGGTACGTACCAAACCTTCTGTTCAGTTATTGCTCAGCCTAACATCCAGCACTAGTGATTGTTTTTTGCATTCATCCTGTGTTTCAGTCTGCTCTAAGAACTATAAGCTCTCTTCACAGGACATGCCAGGAGCAAACCTCAGGAAGGCTTCTCAGTGGGTTTTCAGATCTGCGTTCCCTCATTGCTCGGAGACAAAGCATGATTGAGTTAACTAACTCAATCATGTGTGCTGTGTGTTTGCTGGAAGGGGCAGGGGGTTGTCAGTGGGAGTAATAGAAGTGTTACATCTCTATATTCTCTTGTATTCCTCATCAAAAATACTCCAGGAGTAGATGTTTTGTGCTGTGATGTTCTTGAGTTCAACAAACTAAATCTTAACCCTTCAAAGAGGTTTGAAACAGTGCGAATTCCTCCAAACCCTCGAACAAAAGAATACAATCCTTAGCTGGAGTCCCAAGTTGTAACAGTAGCACAGGGCAACCTGTTTCTGAGCCCGCCCCCACCCCAAGAATCACTCCAGCCCTCAGCTCGCCTGACAAAGCAACAGGCTCTGAACCTCTGCTACCTGAGCAACCATGGCAGGTCTAGAGGAATAATCAAGCTCGCTCTCTGGTTCTCTTGCATGACCTGGCCCTACCGTATTCCTGGGCCTCATTGTAAGGACCAAACAGAAACCAAGCCAGTTAAATAGGGCTTTCCATTTATTTAGATAATTCTGATGCTTTAGGCTCCTGTGGAATTTTGAGCCTGCTAACAATGTTCAATATTGTTTGTTTTATAAACGTAGGCACCGAGAAAGAATGAGCCATTAGGCACCGAGAAAGAATGAGCCATGGGCTGTTTGTTTGTAGAGTCTGGGGCTGCTGGTTCTTTGTCCAGTTCTCCAGGCATTATAGTCTGCTACTTACATAACCGGAAGGGCTGTGTCCAGTGATCAACAGAAATGTCCTAAAGTGATGGCTACCAATGAGTCAGATAAATTACAGAAAACGTTCACAAATGCTTTCTAGCTACAGATTTAATATTTACTCTTTTTATTCTGTAACTAATTTCCCTATAAAACATGGTTTTTTTTTCATGCTCCAAAAGGCTTTCAGATTACATTCCAATTAAAAAGGAAAAACTTGGGACTCCTGCTTGAAATCAGCAGTGTTCACACTGACTCTGTCTTCTCTTTTAATTTAAACATTTGCATCTGTTTTGCAGAGCAATCTGGGCGAACGGCTTACAGTAAGAAGAATCATAAGCCTGGTTTTAATTTACTTGTGTACATTTTCAAAATTACTGTGCCTGGAGACTTCCAAGACTGATGTTTTTAATAAGTAGAATGTCATGTTATCAGGATTTGTGGGGCCTGGCTATCATTTTTCAGATACTCGTGTGTGTGTGTGTGTGTGTGTGTGTGTGTGTGTGTGTGCGCGCACGCATGCGCGTGTGCATGCTTGCTTTGTGTATGTATGTGTGTGTCTGGTATGGTGTGTGTTTGTTGGTGGTATGTGTGTATGTTGTGTATGTATGTGTATATATGGTATGGTGTGGATGGTATGGTGTGTGTGGTGTGTGTATATGTGTGTGTACAGTATGGTGTTTGTGTTTGGTATGGTGTGGTTTGGTGTGGTGTGTGTATGTGTGTGTATGATGTGGTATGTCTGTTGGTGTGGTGTGTGCATATATGATGTGGTGTGTGTGTGTGTGTTCATGAATGTGTGTGGTGTGGTATGTGGTGGTATGGTGTGTGTGTATGAATGTGTGTGGTGTGGTGTGTGGTGGTACGGTGTGTGTATGTGTATGGTGTAGTGTGTGTGCATGAATGTGTGTGGTGTAGTGTATGTGTTTGTGTGTGATATGTGTGTTGGTGTGGTGTGTGTATGAATGTTTGTGGTGTGGTATGTGTTGGTATGGTGTGTGTGTATGAATGTGTGTGGTATGGTGTCTGTGTGTATGGTGTAGTATGTATGGGTGTGTGTGTGTGTTTTCTCTCTTGTGGCTCCTCTTTGTCTCTGAGCACTCTTCAGGCATTCTCCCTGCCTTGTCATGGCTAGGTTTCTCCTGATAAAAGGGCCCGTAATTATCTTTCATAGTTTTCTTCTTTGTGCCATGACTCAAAGCCCCTCACCCCCATCTGAAAGCTAGTATGTTATTTTTCTCAAGGATTGTTTATGTTGTTCGAGAGTTTTTCTTTTAAAAGTTTTTCTTGTTTTTCTTACTGTGACTGACTTCTTTACACAGAGGACCATGAAGCACACCTCAAGTGGTCAAAGGTACCCTGACATTTTCACTGTGTTTATGGGTGTGTGCCACTTTAAGAATGTGCCCATAGTTGTTGGGAGTTCTATAACCAAAGCAGTCGTAGCTGATTCTCAAAGTTATATGCCTGGCTCCCTGTACATCTGCATGGTTCTTCAGTGTCTGACCCTTCTTAAAGTTGCTTTGTTTGGACTTTCCACGGTGCAGTAGATCTCACTAAGAATTATCTTTAGAAGTAAGAGTTATCTACTTGGGAAACGATGACTGTGGGATATAAAATGCTCTGATTTTGTAAATTTAGGTTATCTGGTTCAAATAGGAGCTTTGCTCGTCTTTAATGACCGACCTGCAGGGAAGATGCTTTGCTTTTGCAATGATGAAGATGAGTGTGTGGCATGTATGAGTATGTGTGGTGTGGTATGTATTGGTATGGTGTGTGTGTGTGTGTGTGTGTGTGTGTGTGTGGTATGGAGTGTGTGTGTGAGTGTGTGTGTGTGTATGAATGTGTGTCACATGGTATGTGTTGGTGTGGTATGCATGTGGCATGACAGGCACATGCTCTGTCACTGAGCTACACTCCCTCTATCCCCAGACTATCACTGCTGGTTTAAAAGAAAAGGGGTGGTTATTCTTTTCCATGGAAGACAGTTGCAGTGATTGACTTCCTGTGCAGAATGAAGGAAGTTCTACATCGTTATTCCTTTCCACACTGTGTGAGGGAGAAAAACGGGATACCCACCGGGTATCACTCTCTGAAGGAGAAAGGGAAGGAAGGCCAAGGTGTCTTGCAGCAGTAGATACAAGTCTACCTCACTCACTCTTTCCCGACACCAGTCTCTAACTCTCCCTCCCCCACACCCCCTCCCCTTTTCTTTTTCTCAAACTTTCCTGGTTCAGTTGTGCATGTCTGTGTGGTGTAGACATGATTGTGTATGTGTATGCATGTGCAAGTGTTTGTGTGTGTGTGTGGGTGTGTGTTTGTGAGTGTGTGTGCACTTGTGTGTGATGTACGCATATGTATATGTGTGTGTGTATGTGTTCACGAGTGTTTGTATGCATGTATGTGCATGAGTGTGTACTGATCATCTGATACGTTGCACACTGGATCTGATTTTTAGTGAACACCATTTGCTCTTTTGGTGAACTTGTCACTAGGTTTTGAGGTTTTGGCCCAAGCCTTGCTCCTTGGTTGTCTGTCTTCTTGTTTGGTTTGCCATTTAGGCAGGTCACCTAACTTTATCTATCTATCTATCTATCTATCTATCTATCTATCTATCTATCTATAGATATATCTATGTATCTATCTATGTATCTATCTGTATCTTTAAGGTTAGGCATTTCTACCTAAATTTAAATTTTTCTCCTGCTCTCCCAAGTTTGATGTTGGAAGGCAAAGACGCTTGATTTAATTTCGGGAGAACTGGGGGTTTAAACCCAGCTCTGCCACTGATTAGCTGGGTGAGAAGACATTATTTTCTAGTAGTCTATCTACAACATAAAGGGCTTAGGCGCCATTGATCCTTAAGGTAAGCATGCTCACTTCCAAGCCTGACTATCAAGTTCTATCCCTGGAACCCACATGAAGAAAGGAAAGTGCCGACTCCCACAAGTTGTTCTATGACCTCCAAACATGTATGTGTCCACAGAGAGGGACAGAGACAGACAGACACACACACACACACACACACACACACACACACACACACACACAAAGAGAGATAGAGACAGAGAGAGACAGAGACAAAGAGAGACAGAGAGACACATACACACATACACAAAGAGAGATAGAGACAGAGATAGAGACAAAGAGAGACAGAGAGACACACACACAAAGAGAGATAGAGACAGACAGAGACAAAGAGAGACAGACAGAGAGACACATACACACATACAGACGCACACAAGTACACACACACACACACACACACACACACACGGGGGGGGTGGATCAGAGAGAGGAAGAAAATGAAGATGTAAAGTTATCTGTGCTTTGTAGAGCTCTGCTTGGTTTTCTGTTGTGGATCTTTCTGTGTTGACGCAGATATCTTTCAATATTCTTCTTCCTTGCAAGAAGGTGGGGTAAGTGTCGGTGAATGCCAAATACTGTGCTTTGCCTAATGCTTCACCATTGGTCGGGCATTGGTCGGGCATCTGCACATCGTCTGGTTTGGACCCTCAAATCACTCTGAAATTGATGCTGACAGGCACTTTGACTACAGTCATCTTACACACATGGAAATGAAGGCACTGAAGTTAAGGAACCATTCAAGGGTAACCAGCACATAGAAAAGAGTTAGAAATAACACCCGTGTGTTATAAAAGAAATAGAAACCACACCCATGCTTGGGGATGGAGAGCATTTGCCATTCTTGCAGGGGACTTGGATTTAGTCCCTGCACTCTCATGGTGGCTCACAACGTCTAGCTTCAAGGGATCTGCTGGTCTCTTCTGGCCTCTGAGGGCCTCAGACATGCACACAAATAGCACATGGTACAGACACATACATGCAGTAAGCAAAACATTCATGCCCATGGAACAAATAAATCTTTAGAATTAATATTTCTGTATACCTTAAGCCCCATGCCATTGACTTTTTTTTTAATGAACACAGATTTTTCTTATATTTATCTCTCTTAGATTTAATTTCTAATTCTCAATCAATGTGACAGTACTAAAAACTTTCTAATAAAATATTAGGTTACCCGCCTCTCTTTCCTGTCTCCTGGAGAAGGCAGGCTTCACATATTTTATTCAATGCAGTATAATATTGTTACAACTAGATTTATCAGTTTTGGTCAGGGAAAGGGATTTCCTACTACCACCCAACTATTTCCCGTTTAAAAGACTAGACATAATTTGGGAGAGAAAAGCTGGTCCATGTTTGTTACGGTTCTCTAAGTGCTAGTCATTGCTTGAGGCTCTTTGCCAGACTGATATTTTTTTTTCTCTTTTTGTTCTTTGCTCAGCTTCCTCTGGCCCCTCATTTTTGTTTGATGGTTTGTTTGTTGAGACAGAGTCTTGTGGAACCCAGGCTGTTCTTGAACTGAATATATGAGTTGAGGATGGCCTTGAACTCCTGACTTCCTGCCTCCCCTCCCAAGCGCTCTGATTATGCCTGCTCCAGCTTATTTGCTTGTTTTTACGTTTGTTACATTTCCTCCAACAACTCCAAGACCTGTTACATATCATGGAGTTCTTTCCCAAAGTGCAAAGGGTTTCAAACACTCACATCCGCTATCTTCTTGGATACTCCCTTCCTGGTCCCTGATGCCAGGTTGAACTGTTAATGTGTCAGCCTGGGCTGTGCTCACACAGCAGCACTGTAAGCATGTGAATACTCCACCACCCTCTCATGCATGATCATTACCGCCTCCTTCAGTCCTCTTCCTGAAAAAGTGGGAGCTTACATGTGTGATCCTGGTTTTCAGGAGGCTGAGGCAGGAGGCTTGTTACAAGTTGGAAGCCAGCATAGACTACATAGTGAGAACAGGTCAGGTAGGGCTATAGAGTTGGGGAGTCTGGCTGACTTAAAAAAAAACAAAACCTGAAACTGGGCTGGAGAGAGCTCAGTCGTAAAGAGCGCTGGTACTCGAGCAGAGGACTGAGTTCAGTTTGCAGCATCCACACAACGGTTCACAGCAATCTGTAACTCCAGTCCCAGGGAATCCAACACCCTTTTTTCTGGCTTTCTTGGGCACCAGGCACACACACGGTACACACACATGTCGGCAAAACACACATACATATAAAATAAAAATATATCTTAAGAAAGAACATTGAAAAATTAAACAAAACATTCAAAACCTAAATTTATAAATAAATGTGTTTTCCTGCCCTCCAACAATATCAACACAAAAAGTGGAGGAAAAAAAGGAAAACGAAGAAGTATAATTTTACCGTCTAGTTCCTCGGTTTTATTTATGTTTGTTTTTGTGCTATGTACCCTGTCCCCTCCCCCACCCCATCCCCGCATGCATCCCCTATTCCAGTTCTTTCTTCCAAAATCTTTTCATTTCTACTTGATTTCATTTTCCCTAATCTCTCTCTCTCTCTCTCTCTCTCTCTCTCTCTCTCTCTCTCTCTCTCCTTAACCCCTGGTTTCTATTTTGTATGTCTTGTGAAACTTTACTGTCCTTATTTCATAAAGAATTATGAACAATGCATCAGGTTAGGGCTTGCTGCCCAGCAGGCTTCCTTGTAGGATAAGGCAGAGGCTCGTCAACTGGTCAGGTGACTCCAGATGACAGTATCATTTTATCTTGGAATCCTTCCAGTTCTGTGCAATCATCTTTCAGTAGTCTGGTGGTGTTCTGGGAACTAGTAAGAAAATGTGCTGTTCAGATGTAGACTTTCCCCATATTTTAACATTTTCAACCATGTATCTAACTTATGCCTAGTATTTTGCTGGTATTTCAGATCTGGAGTCTTTGTCTTGGTTCCCAAAGAGATTAAACTTTCTATATTGGTTTGGGATTAGAATAGTCTTTCCTTACTTAGGGCCGGGAAAGGACTAAGACTTGTGGGAACAGAACCTACAATGGGGGGTGAGAAACTATGGAGTCACATGATGAATCCTGAGAACTCCAACTCCAGAGACCAGCATCAGGGTGCAGATCTGAGTTTATTGCTTAGTACATAAGTTTATATACAGTGCTTGAGACAATCCCAAGTCCCTATATGCTCAGCCAATTGTATCTCACCACAGGGTCACCATGTCCCAAAGGAGTCGGTAGAGTATCCTCACCGGTAAGGCCTTCCGTGAAGACTAGAAGCAGCCACCACTCTGACCTTGATTCCTTTTTTGCTATCTTACTGCTGTGCCTGGAGCCATCATAGATCCAGTGCCACCTTCTGCAGATCAGGACTCTTTGAGGAGTCGCAGGAGCCTGTGATGCCTCCATCCCACGTTTTCTTTCCCAAAGTTGACTTCGACACTTCCCAACAAAGAGCCCATTCTTCGCCCTCTACCAATTCCTCTGTTTTTATCCTAGAATCCAAACTCTGCCTTCTGTGCTACCTGTTTCCTTACATGGAAGCTGTCCTGGGCCCTTCAGACCCATTTCTAGTTGCTCGTCTTTGCAGACATGTACATCGCTTCCCTCATTGATATTTCTAAATGCATGGCTACCTCTGATCGTTAATGAAATCTTTCTTCATTTTCCTTGTCATTATGAGCTGATACCTTTAAACTCCAAAACGGAGCAAATGTGCTTCCAGTTACGAGAGCAAAACCTTTTCTGCTCATGTTGTTGAGGTTTGCAGAGGGACTAGTTATTGGTGCTGTATTTATTTGAATCAGGGTTTTACTATATAGGACAGGCTGGTCTTTAACTAGAGATGTCCCACTTCTGCCTTCCCAGTGTTGGGCTGACAGACGTGCACTACCATGCCCAGGGAGATGGATATACTTGATTCACATTGCTTAAGAGTAGTCATAGTCTGTGCCTTTAAAAAAATAATTAAATTTCACAAAAGGCAAATTTCTACAACTGAGTCTTGGCAATTTATTATTTGGGGGAGGGGGTGGGGTAATACATGTGAATATTTAGAAAGAAAAATTTAAGAATGCTCATTTTATTTTCAATTAAAAATTATATTAGCCCAGCATAGTGAATATAAAAATCTTTGGATTTATTTCTCTGGATTTACTTATAACAATATGTTTGAAATGTGTTAAGCAGAAAAATTGGCAGAAGGAGGAGTGGTGTGTGTGTTTGCAAGCATGACAGCAAGAGAGAAGGATGGAAGGAAAGAACGGGTCCAAGAGGAAGCAGAATGTTAGGTTTTGGTTGGGAGGGTGTGATGTTTCAGAGTATAGCCCTACACACATCTTTCATGTCACTGATATTTGTTAGTGGATATTTAAATCTGGCTTTTTCTTAATTCCTCAATCTTAAAGTCCATCTAAGAAAGCTCTCTTATGGTCTTAAGGATGTTGCCCACTAGCTTTGTCCTGTGATGGTGTTTCCAGCTCTTGAGACTGAGCTGTCTGCTCACTTCCGGTTCACTTCCTTTATTTCCGGCTGCTTCCCGAGGTCTCACGTGAGTCAATGGTGAACAACGCCTGAGCAGAGCTCACCCCTCAGTCAAGCAATTCTTCCCCCTTTAGTTCTGAATAGAACTTTTGCTTTTTCAGTAACAGAATTCATTAGCAGTGGATTTATTTTCCCTTGTTCTTTAAAAAGTATCATTTGAATGTCCTCTGAACAGGTTGGCAATGGGAACTCTTAGGGTTTGGTCTACCATATCACAAAACTTTCCAGTATACATGTAAGTGAAGCATAAAGCCCCAAATATCCAAGGGTCCTGATATTAGTTAATTATTGGAGAACAAATGCACTTATATTTCCTCTTGGAGAAATTGATTCTCAACAATTTAATTTTGCTGCAGTAAAACTGACCTTTGCCCTCTTTCCTCTTTGAGGGTTATTTTTAACCCTCTTAACAGAGTGATGGATGCTGTCACCAGTCCTATGAATTACTTGTTTAGCCTGCTAAGATGTGACAACCTGGAAGTTGAAACATTGTTTTGATCATGGAAGACATGGAAACATCAGCAAGATGCTATGTGGTCTTTGTCACTGTCATTTAAGTTTCTCTGTTTATATCCGCAGATTACATGACACATGTGTGTATTGGGAGCTTACACAAGATAGACCTATTTATTCAAAGGTAGACATTACTTCTATTCATTTTTGCTTTCTGTATTTTAAACTCATCATAGTTGCTCATAAAATGTCAACGGAAACAGTTCAAAGGAGAAAAAGAATATAGTGGAAGCAGAAATTCTGTGTGATCCTTATGCGAATACTTTCATATGAATTTAATGTATTCAAATCTATTCGAAAGGTAATATTCAGAGGAGTCCTTGGGGGCTGCACTTCAGGGTGCAGTGAATTAGGACAGTGGTCAGATGGCAAAAGACATGTGTTTTTAATGGACAAATCTTTTGCTCAAATACAGGCTCCAGTCGGTGTGTGGCTGAATCTCTCTTGTTACAGGGATAGACTCTAGTGTACTCTTGGAATTACCTTTATTCAACAGAGGCGTTAAGAATTGGCCACTTTCCACAAGTCTGAAAGTGACGCTACAGTAGTCTGAAAGTAATGCTACATTAGACACGAGAAAGATGTGGCCGACTTTAAACTTCAGCTGGTAGGGAGAGAAGAAAGGAACGGCCAATGAGATTGTCCACCAACGGTGGATCCTAAAGAGTTTGGATTTTCTTTTTCAGTCACTGGAATTAAAAGGAGTGGCCTATAACAAGATTCTCTTAACTCCGCCCCCTTCTTTCTGAAGAACACTGGAATGTGAAAAAGGTGTGAAAGTAAGAGGCAGGCGCCAAAGTTCAGGCTAGACAGGGGTGGGGTGGGGGTGGGAATTGCTCGCACTATTGTGCCCTGGAAATAAAAAAATTTTTTTTGTACTATTGAGAATCAGTTGTCTTCTTTTGCGAAGGAGCCTTTTTTCCTGGACCTTAGCTTTCCTATTAAGTCACTGCTGAGGTATGTGCAAACCAAGCCTGCACTTATGTTTTATTCGCCAAAGAAGAACAAAGCAGCTGCAAATAGAAGTGGGCTGATAAACATTGGAAACGCACACAAGTTAGACTTGATCCGTTTCTGCCACCAACACGCATCTCAGCCTTTGTCATGCTCTTCCCTCATGTGCGAAATGGGGTTAATAGAGGATTTTCTCCGTGAAGTGGGATGATGGAGATTAAAAGAGATGACGTGGGTACATTATTCCCCAAAATAAACGCGAAGTGAATCTTAACAATAATATTATGACTGTGGTTACAACCAAAACTTTTCTGCTCCAGCTGTCAGAAATGCCTGGTGAGTTTCACATTCTTGTTCGTACCGCCTGCTCCTTGGTGGAGCTCCAACAATATTCGAGGGTGCTTGCCTGCAATTTGTGCGCCGCTTCCCCTCAAGGGTTCAGCTAAAAGGCCCGTACAGAGAAAGCACAAAAGTAGAAGACGCGTCTCAGCTATGCCATTAAATCTTGGAAAGTCATCTCAAGGAAGAAAGAGAATGCCGCTGAAAACGGGAAAGGGCCCTTTCTGGAAATCGCTTCTGCTTTTCTGAAGAAGAAGAAAAAAGCCCCGATGTCGCAATATTTTTCAAGACAGAATAGTGTCCCAGACGAAGGAGGAAACACAGACAAGAGAAAAGAAGATTTGGTGGGGTTCCGCGGCAGAGTCGGGAGGGGTGGCGCTCAGGCAGTTCTTTGTTGGGTGTGGGGAACCCCGATTCCACGATAAAGAGCTGCCTGCGTCTGAGGTCTCCCGGGAGCAGCTTCGCGCCCCATACAGCCCCTCACCCCACTCCGCCCCGCCCCTGCACCCCACAACGTGGACAGACCGCGGTGCCTTTAAGACTTTGCTGGCTGCACATGCTCAGCTCTTTGTGTGTAGTTGGGAGTTTTTAAGAAAAAAAAAAAAAAAAAAAAGAAGAAGAAACGTGCAGGAGGCCGGGGAAGCGCTGGGGGCGGGCGCCTCACTTTCGCAGCCGCGGCCCGCGGAGTGCAGTGTTGCCTTCCCGCCGAGGGAAGAGTGGGTTTCTTCTCCGTGGGCTCCGCAGCGCGGGCCACACCTGGGGACACACTCCCAGAGGTGCCCGCCGGCCGGGTGGGCGCGCGGGGGAGTCCCGGGTCCCCGTCAGGGGCCGGGCGAGACCACCGCGCCAGGACCGAGGGGGGACGGCCAGGAGCGCGCGGGATGCGCGAGGCTGCGGGGACGTCCCTCCGCAGCGTGGGTTTCGGCCGCGGCCACAGCGACCGTGTCCGGCGGGCTGAGGGAAGCCGGCTGCTGCCGGGCCTCGGGCTGGTGGGAGGGCGGCCGGGCACCGACGGACACCCTCCCCTCCCCGCATGCTCGTGTTGGACGAGCCCAGCTCAGGGGCTCCCGCGCGGCCCCGCCCTCCCGGGCGAGCCTGGGCATTCGGCGCGGGCCGCGGACGAGGCGGGGCCGTGCGGGTCCCCTCCCCCTCCCCGCCCGGTCCCCTCCCCCTCGGGTCCCCTCCGGAGCGCAGGGCTCCGCCGGCTCTCCGCTCCGCTCCCGGAGCTGCGGAGGCTGCAGGGTTCGGCTTGCCGAGGACAAGGTCAGGGGAAGCGGGCGGCGATGCCCGAGCGTGACTGGAGGCAGCCGACCGGAGGCCGCCGCGCCTGGGATCCTTCGCTCGGGACCGGACAGCGGGACGGGGGTCGGCGCCGTTGAGGAGCCGAGGAACGGCAGCGGCTGCGGCGAGGTCCTTTGCGGCCGGGATCCCCGCTCAGCCGCATCCCCGTGCGCGCCCGCGAGCGCAGCCCCGCCGGGCCGGGTCGCCGGGGAAGATGGAGCCGGGGGTCCGGGCCCGCTCCGGTGCCCCGCAGCCGGCCGCCCCGGTGCTGTGGAGGGCTCGGCCGGCGGGCGGCGGGGGCGCCTCCTCCTGGCTGCTGCTGGACGGGAACAGCTGGCTACTGTGCTATGGCTTCCTCTACCTGGCGCTCTATGCTCAGGTGTCCCAGTCCAAGCCCTGCGAGAGGACTGGCTCCTGCTTCTCGGGTCGCTGTGTCAACTCCACCTGCCTGTGCGACCCGGGCTGGGTGGGGGACCAGTGCCAGCACTGCCAGGGCAGGTTCAAGTAAGTGCCACCGCGGGACCCCAAGCCTCAGCCCTGACCCACCAGCGTCGCTCCCTGCCCCACTCTAGCCTCCGGGTCCCCGGGTCTCCGAGCTCAGAGCACCCGGGAGGGAGCCGGGCGCTGTGCCCCTCCAGCTTCGGGCTGTCCTGGGGAGCTGCGGCCGGCGCCCAGCCCGGGTTGACTCGGTGCTTTCCGCACGTCCTCAGCGGCTTGTCATCCTCTGCGCAGAAAGAATGTTCTCACTCCAATTGGTGCCAAACTCCACCAATTAGGACAGTATCTGTTTCCGTCAGAAACGGTGGAAATAACTCATGAAAAATCCATGAACGTTGTGAGAAGTCAGAGGCGTCAGGGTTTAAAGTTGTGGCCCAGCTCCTTTTCTGTGCTGTTTCTCTGTAGTCATAGAGCACGCCTGAGTTTAGTAATCGAGTGTGGTAAATAGGGTTTACGATGGGTAAACTATGGTCTGTACCTTGTTATAAGTTACTAGGTCGGTCCTCTCATCCATTCCCCGTAAGTCTATAACTTACTGGAATTTTACGCCCCCTATTCAGAATCTACAGAGAGAAATCCAGGCAGCAAATTTAAGTTAACTCGATCAAGGTTACTCAGAAATGCTGAGTCGTGATTCCAAACCAGCTAGCTTCACTCTAGAGTATGCATTTAAAGGTGTTGCGTTTGTTAGGACAGTCATGGCTTCGCCTGACTTTTGACAGGTGTATGAGGACAGCAGTTTGGTTTTTCTGTAACTGAAGTTCTAAGGAGCTTGAATCTCTGGGGTAGAGACACTTCTCCCTATTGTCTGACGCTTATTAGATTTCTGCTATAAAAAGAAGTGGGGTAGCCATTGGGAAGACAAGTGGGTTTCTCTCAGAAACTGCAGGAAAGCGGTCTTTAAGAAAGCTCGTCCTAGATATTTAACATGACGTTTATGACTGATTGTGGTTTAATAGACTACGAAGGTGGCTACTAGTATTTGTTGTGGAGACGAAAGCAGAATCTAGGTAAAGTATCTCTGGCTCTGAGGCAAAAGTAAGAATATGACTGACATTAATATATCTCAGGGTAGTTTCCTTGGAGTTTTAATCGCAGCCTATTTTTCTTTACTTTCTTTTTCACATTTTTTTACTCTTGCTGGCTAGAGCAACTCCCCTTATTCAGTGTAAAAAATGTTTATTTTAAAATGACACTCAAAGTTTAAGTAGATTTTATTCTTTACTTTTTGGTTTTGGAGGGAAATCTTAGGTGAAATTTCATACAATTGGTTTGGAGGAGTATTTCTAGAGTTCAAAGTTTCAGAAATTAATACATAAGTTTTACAGATGCCCTTAAAGTAATTTAAGAGAGGCACCAGTTAAAAATCTAAAAACTGTTTTACAATGAGAAAGAGAGATCCAGTTAAATTATGCCTTCCGGGTAGCATTCTTTCCTCTGACTGTGATAGTGTCAACCAGCCCTTTTACCTATTAAGAGGATATCATGTATATGCATGCTGGGAGCAACGGACAAAGAAAAAGCTACATTCACTTTTCACAGATTTCTACAGAGTAGGATTGTTTGAATCGTTTGTAACGGTTTTGGTGGTGAGTTTGCTCCATGTATCTAAAGAGTCTGTGCGGTGCCACAGTCTGAGCTCTTCAATCCAGTCCTATGTTTTGTAGTAAGGATGCTTGTTAACAGCTAGATCAGCACTCTGTGACTTCTCTTAGATGCTGTCCCAGTTGGTAAGAGAAATCACCCATATCAAGTTAAAAGTAGACCGAATAACACTGAATGATGTTGGTGAACTAGATACATTGTTAACAGAAGGAGAGTAGGTAAACTTAAATGAGGCTACCTTCTGAACTTACTACATATTCATCCTTGGGAAGCTGTCATTCCCATGATTCAAGTACTGCTTAATTTTTCTATGAAATACAAGTTATTAGAGTAAATATACATAGTACATATCTGCGTTTTCTCAGGCATACTTTTAGGGGCAAAGAAAGTATATTTGATGTTAAAAACTGTGGACATTTAGAAGTACAGAACCATTCTTGCTAAAGTACATGGTGAGCTATGAACAGTTTATTTGAAGACATGTTTTCATGGGAAAAGACCTGAACTTGACAATTATCTCTCCAGTCTTTAGTAGGTTGAACAATAGCAGCTGGGCACATAGTCGTGAAAAGTGATTGATTAATCTTAGTAAGCAGGTGTCAAAATGAATTGGTACGTTACCTTAGTCTTTTTCTATCATAGATGTTGCAGCTAGGGAACGAAGCATTCTTCAAATGCCTTTTTGCATCTGAAGATTGTCATTGGGGTAGAAATGTAGGAGCAAACTGTAAGTGTAAGCTACTCTTAAAGTGATATACTTATATCTAATCTATATTGTTAATGACAGGAAACCTTTGAGTAATGTGAACAATTGAATGTTCTCTGTCTACATGTCTTCATCTTCTAAGTAAATTTTTAATAGATAATTTATCATTTACATTATTAAAACATGTAATCCCATAGTAGGGATTTAAATTAATTTAAATGGATTGTTTAGTCTAAACTGTGAAGTAGATATCTTCCTTTTGTTTCCATTATTTGGCTTCTTAAGCGAATCAGATTCCTCCTCCTCTTGTTCTCTCAGCTCCTTGTGAATTCATTTGGCCTCGAGGTACTTGACAGAGTCCTTACTTCTTTCCTGTCTAGTCTTTGCTCAGGTAATTAGTGATGAGCTGTCTAATCTTAGCCTGGCTCCCAGTTTCTAAAGGAGGCTTTTCTGACAACCCAGTCAATCATGCCTTATTACATAATGCTGTAGCACAGCTTTCCATTCTTAGTGCTTTTACACAAAGTAGTAATTATTTTTTTCTTTAAATTGACACACAAGAGACTACAATTCCGTCTTATTAATTTTTTTTTTCCTGTGGTCCAACATGTGCTCTGCAAGTGCTATGCTGAGTTTCAGCTTAAAATTTACTTTTTGAAATATGTGGTGTATGTGCAAATGTATGTATGTGTGCACATATATATGTTCATATGTATGTGTGTGCGTGTATGCATATTTGTGTGTATGTGTGTATGTGCATGTATGTGTGCTTTGTGTGTAGTGTATGTGCACATGTTTATGTGTATATGTGGTATGTATGTTGTGTGTGTGTACACACACACATGTGTGAAACAAGCAGTGTAGAAGAGGGTCCCAGAGTCCTGGGAACCAGAGTTACAGGCAGTTGTGAGCTAGCTAACATTCAGGGTACTGGGAACTGAACTCAGTTCCTTTGTAAGAACAGTATGTGTTTGTAACTCTGATCTGTTTCTGTAGCCCCTGAGCTGTACTTTGTAATGTAGAATTTGGGAAGTTTTGAATTCTGTCTATACCTATGAAATGATCACAGGAATAATGACCATGAAAAGAGCAATCCTACTCAAAAGTTTCTAAAACCTCCCTTTCCCTCCTGTTGCTTTTCCTTGTCTCTCAGAAACTTCTGATCTTTGTTCTCTCAGTACAGATTCGTTGGTGTTTTCTAGAGATTTTTTGTAAGTGGAATCATGTGTTACATTTTTTCTTTAAACAGCCTCTTTCACTGTGTATCATTTTGAGACTGGTTCTGTGCCTTTTATTTCTGAACAGTTTCTGATTTGTGGACACACCCGTTTTGCTCTTCCTTTTGCCCTCTGATGGATCTTGGGTGGTTTCCAGTTTTTGACTATTCCTTATAAAGTGAGTGAACTCCCTGTAGAAATCTCTGTGTGGACTTAGGCTTTCATTTCTCTAGGAGAAATAGTTCAATGTCTGGATCCTATGGTAGATACATGATTAATTGTTTTTAAATTAAAGAAATTTTATATGCATTAACATTTTCCCTCCACATACATATGCGCCCCCCAGAGGCCAGAAGAGGGTAGCATATCCCTTGGAACTGGAGTTAGGGACAGCTGTGAGTGCTGGAAATTGAACCTGAGTCCTGAGAGAGAAGCCTGTGCTCTAAACTGCAGAGCCATCTCCCCAGTCAAATATAGAAACTGTTTTGCAGGTAATCGTTCACCTTCTCAAGTAGTTATGAGAATGTTCTAGTTAATTCACATTCTTATCAGCACTTGTCTGTTTAAATTGTCACAATTCTAATGGATAAGCGGTATGTCACTGGCCTCTTTTTTTTTAAATATTTATTTATTTATTTATTTTTGGTTTTTCGAGACAGGGTGTCTCTGTATAGCCCTGGCTGTCCTGGAACTCACTCTGTAGACCAGGCTGGCCTCGAACTCAGAAATCTGCCTGCCTCTGCCTCCCAAGTGCTGGGATTAAAGGCATGCGCCACCACCGCCCGGCAACTGGCCTCTTTTTAAACGTTCATTTAGCATGTGTGTGCACTCATGTGACAGACCATAGTACATACGTAGTAGAGGTCAGGTGACAGTTCCATCGTGGGATTCTGGATGGCACTCAGGCTGTCAGAAGTAGCCATTACCCTGCTGAGCTGTCTCCTTGGCCCTCACTGGGCTTCACTGTGCGTTCCCCTTAGGACTAATGATGCCGGATATCTTGTCATGCACCTGCTTACTATCTGTCTTCTTTAGTGAGGAAACTTTCAAATCTTGTGCATATCCAGTTTCCTCCCTTATTTTTGATTTTTATTTTGATTTTTTTCATTTATTGCATAGTTTGCTATCATTTTCTACCAGGCTGGGGCTATCTTTTATTCTATTTATTTTTAATTTGTCTCTATTTTCTAATAATTTTAATTTAATTTCTATTTTAAAAATTAATTAATTTATTTTATGTGTGAGTACTCTATCTGCATGTATACCTGAGTGTCAGAAGAGGGCATTAGACCTCACTATAGATGGTTGTGAGCCACCATGTGGTTGCTGGGAATTTAACTCAGGACCTCTGGAAGAGCAGTCAGTGCTTTTAACCGCTGAGCCATCTCTCCAGCCCCTAATTTAATTTCTTATTTTTTAATGTGTCTCTGTATATGAGTGTGAGCATGTGTGTGCATGTGAGTGTATACATGTGTATGCATTTGAGTGTGCACATGAGTGTGTACATATGAGTGTATACATGTGTGCATGTGAGTGTATGCATGTGAGTATCTACATGGGAGTGAGTGCATGTGAGTGTGTAATGCCCATGGAAGGAGGAGGCATTATATTTTCTCTGGAGCTGCAGTGGCAGGTGGATTTGAGCTGCCTATCATGCTGGGCACTGAACTCTGGTTTTCTGCAAGAGCAGAACCATTAACCACTGAGCCATCCCTCCCACTCCTTGGGGTGCCTTTTCTTTCTCTCAATACTTCTTGTCGAATAACAGAGGTTTTCACTCGGGCTGGTTTCGGTGCTCCAGTAACGCTGCTCTCAAAGAATGGACCCTCATTATCTGCTGGAAGAACTTTTGTGGAATCCGCATTATCTGGTAGAATTTACCACTTGTCTTAGGGGTTCTGTTGCTGTGATGGATACCATAACCGAGAGCAACATGGGAGGGAAAGGCTTATTACACTTACAACTCAGGACAGGAGCTCAAGGCAGGAACTAGAGTAGAAGCCATGGAGACCCTGCTCACTGACCAGGTCTCCCTAGCTTTCTCAGCCACAGCTCACAGGCATCTGCCCAGGTGTGGCATTGCTCACACTGGCCCGGATGCTCTTGTACCAGTATAAGTCAAGAAAATGTTCCACAGACTTGCCTACCAATTTGATGGAGGTATTTTCTCAACTGAGGTTTCTTTTTCCCAGATTCCTCTAGCTTGTGTCAAGTTGACAAAACCAAACCAAACCAAATGAAAACCAAACAAACAACTCCCCCCAAACAACAAGCAAGCAAGCAAACAGCAGCAACAACAATAGCAACAACAATAACAACAACAACAGCAACATAACAACTAGTATACCATGGAAGCCCTTTAGGCCTGGAATTTTATTGGTTCTCCAGAGATAACAGAGGAAATTCTACATGATCTTGGTCGCAGAAGTGACTTCTTATACATGTCCCCAAAAGCACCGACCTCAAAGTTCAAACAGACATACCAGACTGCATTATGGTAAAAAGTGTCTGTTGCAGGGAGCTAAACCAAGGACCCCACTGCCCCATGAGAATGGCCATCTTCTGTGGGTGAAGCTCAGGGATGGTAAAGCTTTTCTTGGGGTCTGAGTAAGAATAGTTGATCAGTGGGACCAGAACTAGCAAGCGAAGCTCTGAAGCTCCATCTTTCCAGATGCTTACAGCCAGAGACTTCCTACAGACACCTGCTGAGACTACCTAACCTCTCTCATCTGCTCTATGTGATCAATACTGAGGTTCTGGGTTGTGGCTGTAGTAGGTGCCACCCCATCATAGTGTGCAAAGCAGGTTTTGGCAAGAGCTCATAAATAATAGACTAAAACCAAACTCTATGGATTGAGAAAGAATTATAAATCATACATTACATGAAAGACTTTTGTCCAAATTAAGAAATGCAAACAACAGGGAAACTACCTGCTTAGAAGCAGGCAATGGACTTGAATTCTCTTAAGATACACAGAAGGCCAAAAAAAAAAATCCGCATAAAATTTATGTTCAGCATCTCTAAACATTAGGGAAATGCAAATTAAAGCTATAATTGCCTCGTACCTGTTAGAAAAAGCTATTATTGAAAAGATGAAAGATACACGTGTTGGCTAGAATGTGAGGAATCGGAAAACTGTTTAGTGGAGATGTAAATCACTTCACCCATTTTTGGAAATAGTGGGAAGGTTCTTAAAAAAAAAAAAAAAAAGGAAAAACTTGAAGACAGAATTACCATGTGATTCAGCAGTTCCAGTTCTGGCAGTGTGTCTTCAATCCTACTTTTACTGCAGTGGCGTTCACAGTGGCCCAAACTTGGGAGAATATGAGTGCTTATCAGTAGACATTAGGGGTTGGAAAAGGTGGCCTGCTGAGGCTGAACGGAAATGACGTCATTTGCAATATAAAATACATTGTAGCAAATGGATAAGGCAGGCATAGGAAGAGTAATAGCCCTGATCTCAGTTACAGGTGGAGCTGAACTCATCACTTGGGTTGCTTAGGAGAGGGATGGGTAGGAAAGGGGGTGGTTGGCAAATGGTGTGAGGTGTGCGAGGTTTCAGATGAGAGGAAGTCCTGATGTTCCCTGGTACAGCAAGGTGATTTATGTATATTTTAAGATCCTGAAAGTTGAATTGAATGCTCTTATCATGCAGAAAGCTAAGTATGAGGGGCAATAGATATGTTAGTGTTTTATTTGTGTGTGTGTGTGTGTGTGCGCGTGCGCGCGCATGGGCACACGCACATATGTGCATGTATATACATTCTTCTGAAAGCTAGAGGGTAGCCCTGGGTATTTGGTATTGTTCCTCACATGCTGTCTTCCTTCCTCTTCCTCCTTCCCTCCCTCCCTCCCTCCCTCCCTCCCTCCCTCCCTCCCTCCCTCCCTCTCTCTTTCTATCCTTCCTTTCTTTCTCTTATTTCTCCTCCCTTCCTTCCTTCCTTCCTTCCTTCCTTCCTTCCTTCCTTCCTTCCTTCCTTCCTTCCTTGAGACAGTGTCTCAGTGAGTATGCTATACTGAATGGCCAGTGAGCCCTCGGAATCTCTCTCTGCCTCCCTAATTCTGGGGTTATGTGCTCTTGTCAGCAGCCCTAGCTAGCCACCTTCCCGCCCATAGTATATACATGTTGAAACGTCATATTGTTCCCAGAAATATATACAAGTAGTATTTGCTAAAAAATGGAAAACACCAAAGATGTACCCAAAGAACTGGTAAATAATATTTCAACTAGAAAATCTGTTTTGAGAAAAACACCTTGGGCTGGATAGATAGATACTTCATGTGGTAGAGTGCTTTTGCCATGGAAGCGTGGGGATCCAAGTTCAAATCTCGGAACTCACATGCTAGTGTGTGCTTGTGGGCCAGCAAGCCGGAGCAAGCTCTTGTCTTTGCCCACAAAGTATCCCATGCAGCCACAAGTTTTTTTTTTTTTTTTCAAACCCATAGGTGTTGGGCTCTGAAGTTAGGTATCCATGTGTGTATAGCTCTTACCATGGAAATGTATTTCCTGCCCAACAAAGTATTTCTGTAAAAGATTGAATATTAGACGCCTACTGCGTCTAATATTGTTGCTCAGATGGTTTCTGTGCTCTCAACGTGGTCTTTGTAGTACATTAGCAGTGCTAGAATTAATAAATGGGTGGAGCTGTGTTCCCATAATTCCTCATTTATGCAGACAGTCGGCCAGTAGTTGGCCAGAGTCCTAATCTAAATTAATGTGTCTCTGCTTCTTAGATCAAGAAGAGGCATATTGTATTATAATGGTAGTTGGGTGTAGTAGTTTACAATTATCATTGCAGAATTCCGTAGTTTGCAGCAGGAGGATTTTCATAATTGGTAAGGCCAGCCTGGGCTATACAGAAAGTCCTAGGCTAGCCCGAGTTACATTGCAAAGACCTGTTTTAAACAATTCAAAGTTTGAAATTTAGAGTGCATTTTGCAAACTTTGTCTAATAGTTGACTTATGTGTTACTTAATCTCTAGAGATCTGCATACAATGGCAATATGAGGGTGTTTGTGGTCACTTGGCTGTGGGGTTTTAAGACTCTTGGCTATAATAGTTCCAGATTGTGCATAAGTTCACAGTGTGACAGCAGCGCTTTAAGGTGACAGTTGGAAGAAGTAAGAGGAGATTGAGATTTGAAAAATATTTGTTCTTACTGTGGGGTGTGAGTGGAGATTCTTACTGTAGGGTATGAATGGGCTCTGGCTGTGGAGTGTGAGTGGAGATTCTTACTGTGGGGTGTGAGTGGAGATTCTTACTGTGGGGTATGAGTGGGCTCTGATTGTGAGGTGTGAGTGGAAATTCTTACTGTGGGGTGTGAATGGGCTCTGACTGTTGGGTGTGAGTGGGCTTATTCTTATTCCTACATCCTAGTGCTGAGAAGAGATTTCCATTCAATTTTCATGACTGATGTCAGCTTCCTGTGCTGACACTAGAATAGATGGGATTCCTCTGTAGTAAGTAGAGAGAAGTTAAGCTCTTGGTAGAGTCTTCAACTAGTAATGTGGAATGGAGGTAAGGAAGAAGCCCAGGGCTGTGGGATGCTGCCTTACGATCCTTGTCATGCAGAACACATGTGTGTAGTAGCTTCAGGTATTCCTGGTGTGTAGCTTGGATGAAGAGCAGAGAGATTCCTTCATATCTTGCTTCTAAGGAGGAGAGGAGAGAGGTATTGTGATAGTTCCTACAGAATGGGTCTTTGGGGGAAGGAGGAATATTTTAAACTATAGGCAATGGACTGGAGAACACAGGACAGGACTGAGCAGTTGGTAGAGAGTAGACTCTAGGTCAGAAATGTTGGCAGAGGTGGAACTAGGAGGCTGAGGCGGGTAGATCTCTGAGTTTCGGGTCAGCTTGGTCTCCATAGGGAGTTCTGGCAGAATATGACTCTGTCTTAAAACAAAAACAAAACCAAACACAAACAAAATCACTTTTTTGATGGGGGCATCTGGTGGTATCTATATCTAAACCTATATCCATATATGTATGTATGGTATATATTTTAATTGATACCTCTTATAATTGGGCCATGGCTTCTTATTTGTTTGCATGGTTTGTGATTCCTTTCTGTTGTAGGTAGACAGGACAGTCTCTAATGAGATGGCTCTGAAACTTACATTCACCTCCTCCAGTCTTTGTTTTTGCTGTGGATTATGTATGTTTAATGGGCTTTCTCAACTATTTTCTAATTATATATATATTTATTGTGAGTGACCTCTGGTGCCGCCATTTCTCTGCCTTGTGATCAGCTACTATATTTATGATGATCTCCAGGATTACCTGGAGCCAGGGAATAAGGAACGAGAGTCTTTGCAGATTTCCTGCGGGTCCTGGAATTGTCTTGTTTCTGCTTGTTCCGAGCTAAGGATAAGCAGAAGTCGTACCTTGAGGTCCTTTTTGAGCATGTAGTCTGGCTTAGGCAGGCATGTAGCATCCTAAGTTCCTTAGTGCAAACCTGCCTGGAGCTTTCTCTGTCCCTGATTTAAAGGAACTCTGGCTAAGCTTTCTCCTAGTTTTCCAGGAGTTTTTAGGCAGGTGTGTCCCTGTCAGGAATAATATTCTGTTATTCTTGTTTTAGTATTAATTGAATCTCACATGTTGTTGACTGTTTTTCTTTTTTCTCTTTTCTCTTTCTTTTCTTTTCCTTTTTTTTTTTAAATGAGAGCTACTTTTCTGGAATGTTTATTTTTTAGAACATTTTTATCAGGTTTTGTCATCTTGAGCAGAGTAGCCTGATACTAAATAAATTGGCATGGAATCCATTTTTTTCTCTGAAATTACAAAACATTTTTTTTTCTCATTTAAGTGACGGTAAGATTTTTACCAATGAAGCCATCTGTGCCCACGAGTATTTTTGATATCTTGTTTTTAACTATAAACTTCTTTAGCAGATATAGGACTTTGTAGATTTTCTATTTCTTCGTTGTTGGTTTTGCCAAGTTATGAGTTGAATTAGTAATCATAATATCCCTGTTCTTTTTCTGATAACTAATATTTTCTTTCTTTGTTGGTGGGTTTGTTAGGTGTTTAACAACTACTACTCTGTGTAAGATACGTTTTAGTTGTATAGTTTTCTCTTTTTGATGTGATTTTACAGTCCTGAGAATTTCTACTTTTCTTTTACCATTTCACTCACTACAAATCTGTTTGAATGTGTTCTAGTTTCTCGAGTTATAATTTAGTTTTTAGTTATAATATATGTGTCTAGTTATAATTTGGGTTTTTAGTTTTCTAATATTTATATTTAATGCAATAAATTATGCAAAGCACCAGTTAAACTTCATCTTATAAGCTTATATAAATGAATCAATTTAAAATGTTTTCCAGATATCCTTGTGACTTAGAACTCTTTTTATTCCTGGACATTTAGGGGTTTTTAACTTATATTCTCCATTATTGTACACGAGGTGCGTGGAGTTTTAGAAGCATGACTATTTTAGCCAACTTTCATTAATCGATTAAACTTACTTAATTTACTTCTGGTGTTACTTATTGCTATGGCCAAAGACAAGTAGCCTGCCACTTCCTTTAAGTTTGAAGTTTTTTTTCCATCCTTACTTTTGAAATAAAATTGCTGTGGGCTCAGAATGTCCCAAAAATATGTGGGATCCAGGTTCTAAAGTCCATGTCATCAGACAGAGCCCTCCAAACTTTCATGGCTACACTGTTTTTTGGGTGTGTCTGTGTCTTTTTTGGTATTGTTTTTAGCATATGACTTGTGAGGGCCATGAAGAAAACTCATGAGAGGTCACGATCAGACACAGACTCATGTTGTTAGATCTTAGGGAAGTCATTGACAGTCACTGTCTGGTCCAGTATGATACAGAGTGGATGTCTAGCTCTTTCTTTAGCATATTGCTGTGGTTTCACAGCAGTAAACTAATTCTGCTGCCTTCAAAGAGAGAGAGAGGGAGTGGGGAGGAGAAGGTAGTGGTGGTGGTAGTGGAGGAGGAGGGGGAGGAGACTGAGTTGTGTGGAGGTCGGAGGGCAGCTCTTTGGAGTTGGTTCTCTCCTTCTACCACATGGGTCCTGGGGATCAAACTGAAGCTGTTTGACTTAGCCACAAGCACCTTTACCTGCTGAGCCATCTTGCCAAGCCTGATGTCACTGTCTTTATAATTGTCCTTGGGACTAAATTTCTTAAGTACCACTATGGAGATCACAGAACATTTCGACCTGGAAAGTTTGGAGACTGAGAGAGATTGGGCAGTCAGGCAGAGGTCTGCCATCGGCTCGCACGTGGACTGTTGGAGTTCAGTTCCACAGGGAAGTGCTTGGGACAAGGAAGCTTGGACATTATCAATGCAAAGAGGCAGGGAAGCCAGGACATTCATGTTCCTAAGATTAGACTGTTTGTGGGCTAAAGGCTGTTCCTGGGAGGAGGTAGATTCATCATCAAGTCTCACTGTTTGCATGAGCAAAGCGAGTTTTAGCTGCTGAAGGAGAGCCCTTCAACAAAGATTCAGATACTCACCTTATAGATCAGGCCAACTGTATGGAAATGTAGGAAAGCCTGAGAGAGTGTGAACACAGCACTGTCGCCGTCGGTCATTGCACTATGATGTGAACACAGCACTGCCACTGTCGGCCATTGCACTACATTGTGAACACAGCACTGCCACTGTTGGCCATTGCACTATGATGTGAACACAGCACTGCCACTGTCGGCCATTGCACTGTGGTGTGAACACAGCACTGCCACTGTTGGCCATTGCACTATGATGTGAACACAGCACTGCCACTGTTGGCCATTGCACTATGATGTGAACACAGCACTGCCACTGTCGGCCATTGCACTATGGTGTGAACACAGCACTGCCACCATCGGCCATTTCACTACATTGTGAACATAGCACTGCCACTGTTGGCCATTGTACTGTGGTGTGAACACAGCACTGCCACTGTTGGCCATTGCACTATGGTGTGAACACAGCACTGCCACTGTCGGCCAGTGCACTGTGGTGTGAACACAGCACTGCCACTGTCGGCTATTGCACTACATTGTGAACACAGCACTGCCACTGTCGGCCATTGCACTATGATGTGAACACAGCACTGCCACTGTTGGCCATTGCACTGTGGTGTGAATACAGCACTGCCACTGTTGGCCATTGCACTATGGTGTGAACACAGCACTGCTGCTGTCAGTCATAGCAGTACAATATGCCTATCTACAACTATTAAGATAGCAGCAAATTATTTTATAAAGTTGTGCTAAATTCCCATGAGATTTTTTTTCTACCTCTTTCTTTGCCCATATTTGATATTGTCAGCATTTTGCTTTTCTGTTGGGTGCAAAGAGGTATGTCATTCATTGTCCATTTATTTTGTAGTAACTTGGTATTAACGTACTTGATTTAATATATTTAGGAAAAAGAGTCATAGTTTTAACAAAAATCCATGTTAGTAGTTAGAGGGATAAGAGGGAATGGGAACTTGGAAGAAACAGAAATAAAAGTAGGCCCTTGTGGCTGACGGCTGAGAGTAGAGCAGGTCACCCTTCCTCACCACCTGAAGATGAAGTCTTGCTTGGTGGGTGTGGCCAAGGCTTAATGAATGGAAAGGTTATTTTGGGGCTAGAGTGAACTCACTCTGGAACTTGCTCTGAAATATTTTAATGGAAGCTGAGGAAAGCTGATCATGGGAGTGTCTCACTGTAGGGTGCTGAGAGGAAGCTGGGGGGAAGCTGTTGGTGGCTGGATGCTGCTGGCCACGATGTATTTGTTGTGTTGTAATTTAGTGTTGGCAAAGCCACACAAGTCTGCATGCACAGGAAGCAGAATCCTTTTCTCCCAGAGTCGCTTCCAGGGAACTTTGTGAACAAATCATGCCGGCTGACTGTAAAACTTGCCATCTGGCAAAGAACAAGGATTTGAAGGGTCCGGGTCTATTTTAACACAGTAGGCAAACAGATGGATGGGAGGTGAGAAAGTACCAGATGGGTGACTGCTACAGTGCACCTGTAGATTCGGCTTTCACAGGAGCTTCTTGGGCATATTTGACCCGCTCTCCCGCCCCCCTCATAACAACCAGAATCACTGTGTTTGCCTAAGAAGACACACTTCTTACAAGCCAAGAGCTTTTTACCTTTGCCGCAGAATAAGAAAGCATAATCCCCAAAGGCGTTGTATTGACCATCGCTTGTATGGATTCTTTCTTTTGTTCTCTCTCAACCACACTGAGTGGTCAGTCTAGCTGTAAAATTAGCTTCTGACCGCTTGTGTGCAAAATAGGATTGTGGAAAGAGTGATATGTACACACGTGTACACGCACACACACACACACACACACACACACACACACACACTGAAGCTATGCCAACCTTTAAAAGAACACAGCTTGTGATGTTACAATTTTGTCATTTTTTTTTAACCTACCTACTGGAATTTTGCTTGGTGGAATGACCTAGCTCTCAAATACAGATCTCAATTTCTCAGTTATCCTGGTATAGTTGGGAAGTTATTGTCCCCTAGTCTTAATTTATTAAGGTTATTGTAGTTTTTCAGTACCAAAAGTTTTCAGAAACATCCTGCTGCTAACTCCTTTCATGCTTTTGAGTTAATTATTCCCAACATAAATAGTTTCCCTTTTGAATTTAGCATATTTTTTAAACAAATACATCATGTGATAGTCATGGAGCGTTTTGTTATAGTCCTATTGTTTGTAGCTTCCTGTTTTGTTATCTTGCTTTTTATGCTTAATTATATTTCAATAGTCATACATTTCACTTAAAAAAACAAAAAACAAAAAAAACCAAACGATTGGTGGATGTAACTTGAGGCCTGGGGTAAGGGTCTTAGCATCCTGTTAAGCTGTAAGCCTTGGAACTTTCTGTTGCCAGGATGACTCATGCCCTCAGGCTTACTGCTTTCGTTTGTGTGGGGATTCTAGGGAACAGAGCTGATAGAATGAGTGAGTATACACCCGTGTTAGTAAAGGAGTTGTTGGGAGTGGTCTCAGTAGTCCAGCCTTGGCTGTTTCTGGATGGGAAGGACCGTGTATGAGATTGGGAATCTCGCAGACCCAGTCTGGTGTTGGAGTCCAAGGGAGGGCCTAAAGATCAATCAGTTTTCAGTTTTCCACATTGGAACCTTGAAGAAGTGGATTCTGACACCAGAGAATTAAAGGGTCAGGATAGATGAGCTTGCCAGTGAGAGTGAGGGACAGCAGAGAGAAAGGATGAGCTTCCTTTTCCCATGTCCTTTATGTGCCACCAGAACATGTGACTCATTTAGGGTGGGTCTTCTGACCTAAGATGGATTAGGGTGGGTCTTCCACTTCAAATAATCAAGCCAAGAAAAGTCCCTCCCAGGTGCTCCAGGGGCTTGGCTTTAGTCACTTGAGGATGTAGTTAAGTTTAGTCATCACACTGCTGGTATACCATGACTTAAAGAACAAGTCATTGTTCTCGTGTCAGAAGTATCATGTGGCACACTGACGTGCCTTTCTGCTTTGGGCTCTGCTTCCCATTTTTGCTTTCATCTTTCCTCAGGCTGGGCTCACAAGCACACACTCTTTTTGGTCAGTTTCTGTGAGACTGAGAAATCTCTAGCCCCAAAGCAGCTTTTTGTGCCTGGCTCCTTTTATAGAATCTGTGACTTCTGGGCCTTGACTTGGTCACTAGATACAGTTGCTGATCAGACATGGAATATTTAAAAATTTATTCCACTTTTAAAGTTGGTATGAGGGGCGTCTGTCTGGATTACCTCATCTGCTATTATTGGAAGTGAAAAATTAGAATAAGTTAACTAGCCTCTTATTTAAGCTGTACTTTGTTTTTCTCATCTGTGGTATGGAATTGTTAACTATTTTACAGGGTTTTTGAGGTTTTAAAATAAAGTGATATATTATCCACTTATAGTAGTACTTGCTATATAGAACATGTTTGTTATCCTGAGAATATAGAGATTTGTCTGTAGCTCATCAATTTTTTCTAAGCATAAATTTGCATTTTTATTACCAAAACCATTTGTTGGAATTGTGAAAGTCTTTCAGATAACATTAGCATTGACTGGCTTGTCAACCTTTTTTAATCTCCTAATTTTTTAAGGCTCCATATACTAGATGGAAAATGTTAATTTTATTTAAAAGTAGATTATGACCCTGATATCAGGGTATATATGTATGTCTGTTTATGTGACTGCAAAAAGCTAGTTATCTGTAAAGTATGTATGTCTATATACATATGAAGGCTAAATGAAAATTTTAATTATGGACTTGTTGATTAAGTAATTTGTCTAGAAGTGAAGTGCATCTAAAATTTTAATATTAATATTTAATTTTAATATTTTAAGATTCTGAAAAAAAGTTTTTCTAATGGTTTAAGTATAGATAGAAAAATAAAACATTTTGATACACTCTTATTTTTAAAATTGGCAGAGATTGTGTACAAATGTAACGCAGTCAAGAGAAGTTGATGAAAATGGGCATTGAACTCTGATGTATCTTAAGGCTGCGTAACGATTGTGGTGTATTGAAATCACGTGCAGCCGTCACCCCCAAATCACGTGCAGCCATCACCCCCAGATGCAACCCTGTCCATCTGTGCTGTTCAGAGGCCATTTGATCGTCCTTGCACCAGAGCCTAATTTTAGTGAAGATAAAATTTAACCTCGTCAACATTTTGTCAACACAGAACCCATCAGTAAAATGTTCAGGTTTTTACTGACTTTTCCTGTGATGTCAGTTGAAACGGTCGTGGTTTATCCAATTTGAGGAAATTTAGACAATTTCTTTTCAGTTGTAGAGACGGAATTGTTTTAGATTGTCAATATAGCTTCCAATTTGTAAACTGTTACATCTCATTGTTTTGGCCTAATGCTTTGAATTTTTCTGCACGACTTAATGCTACCTTAAGGTAATTGTTTTCCTGATTTTTCTTTTTTAGGTTAACAGAACCTTCTGGATATTTAACAGATGGTCCAATTAACTATAAATATAAAACAAAGTGTACATGGCTAATTGAAGGCTAGTAAGTATACGATTTGCTATCAATACTTTGATTTTATCCTAGATGCTGAAGCAGTGTCTACTGCCGAAGTGTTAGGTAAAATCACAAGATGTATGTTTCATTTCCTTGTCTAATGCCAAAGCGTTAGGTAGAATCACTAGCTAATATGTTTCATTTCCTTGCTTTTTATTGGGGCATATGCATAATTTTTATGAAGAATGTAAACCATAGTACCTTCCATTAATGGTATAATAGATAAATATATATTTTGTTTTTGAATTATATTTATTGTGGGAACAAAACACATCAGGCCTCATGGCTTTTGAAAAACATCTTGTTAGGAAGTTTACACATTCTGCAGAAAGTATGAAAGTATTCCATGCTGGCTTCTGCCACTAGTTACTGTTTCCAGCATTTTAATTCTGATAGTCTTTTCAAGAAACTGTATTGTGCTAAGGATCTTTTAAGAATATTTTCATAGCATTTTGTAGACAGGATGGTTATTAACCTTGGCTCCTTTGCAGAGTGAGGTGTTCTGGCTACTTAAACTTTATTATGAATTGGTAGGGATTCTTTGGTACTATTCTATGACTGTATTTGGAAAGCAATGCTTTTCAGATTACTTTAAAAGTCTTTAGAATCACAGCCGCTACGTCTGATACTTACCTGTCATCTTACTTTAACTTTTTTTGCTCTTTGGTGTGTATCGCCATTGAGAAAAAAAAATCGAAAGAACCCAATGCTTCCACGTAAAGGATCTGTATCAGTGAGAACCGTTGCATCTGAGTATTGAATTTTTGTAACCAACTTTATTCAAGTACAACTTGATGTGATAGAATGTATTCATGTTAGTATATAATTTAATATGGTTTCTGTAAAAAAAAAAATACACGAAGTATATAACTTCTGCCTTAATCAAGTATATAACATCTGACTTTTATTGCTGACTGAATTTTTAAGGAAAAGATACGTGTGCTTTGAAACTTATATCTTGACAGTTTATCAGTTTTTTCTTAGTGAAGTAATGACTTGTAGAAAAGTATCTGAAATAGATTTTAAATAAAATAACTGTCTAATTCTAAAAATATTATATTTTGTATATCACCTACGAATTTAAAGATACTTTAATTTTTTTCTTTCAGTCCAAATGCAGTGTTAAGGTTGAGATTCAATCATTTTGCTACAGAATGCAGCTGGGATCATATGTATGTTTATGATGGAGATTCAATATACGCACCTCTAGTAGCTGTACTTAGGTGAGTAGTTCTGATTACGCACTGAGCTTAATCAACAGCCGTAGGGAAGTAAACAGCTGCGTTATATTTTCTATTTGACGTCCACCCTACGCCCTATCCTGAATTTATGGTGGTTGTCGATGACTGGATTTTAAGGATTGTTATAATAAATACCTTTTGTGCACTATGACTTAACGTAAGTGTAAGTACAGTAATGTTAATATGACAGGTGAATAAAATCTACACTACAGGAACCCTAGACATCTTTACAAATACCTTTTATTTCTACTGTATTTAGTTTTTATCCTTTAAGTTGGTTTAAATATGTTTTCATAAATCTGTTTAGAGATATTTGGGTGAGTTCAGGCTGACAAATAAGCAAAGAATTGTATTTTTTATAGTTATCTTTCTGTGTTAGTGAACTGAGCAAATTTTGAATTCTGAAAACATGGATACTTGACATAAGGGTTTAATAAAGGAAGTGTTTTTACAATTCATAGACGTTTGAAAATCTTAGTTACTTCATAATATTTTATAAGTCATATAAACAGGACATTAATTTAGATGTCATAGCATTTTAATATCAATTTAAACTTTTAAATAATACTGTATCATTGGAAAGCTGTGAGTAGGCGGAAAATACATGAAATATAGAAAAAGCATAAACATGTAGATTTTGTATTCAACTTAGCCACCATGACTGCTGACATGTTGCCTGTTAGGTTATTATGCCATATCTCTCTTGGTTTATCAATGTTGAATATTTGAGCATAGATTGAAGCTTGTTGTTCCCACAGTGATTTTAATTTGAAATATTCTTTTCACTGTCTTCATTAGTAATTTGAAAATCTGTTGGGCAAACATTCAAGGGCTGGTATTTCCATTTTATCTTATGATTCTATAATTCATGACTTTAAGAGTGAACCTGTACTAAGTAGTATTGATTCTGTGATAGTAGTAGGTATTTGGTCTGTGATACTGCTGTAAATACTTTTAGAACTTCTTAAAAAGATTTATCAGCTATCTATCTATCTATCTATCTATCTATCATTTATCTATCATCTGTATCTATCTATCTATCATCTATTTATCTATCTATCTATCATCTATCGTGTGTGTGGTCTGTCTGTCTGTCTGTCTGTGTCTCTCTCTCTCTGTGTGTGTGTGTGTGTGTGTGTGTGTGTGTGTGTGTGCGCGCGCGCGCATGGTGCACAAGAGCATGTTCATGTAGAGCATGTGCATGTAGAAGCCAGAAGAGGGCGTTAGATCCCCTGGAGCTGGCTGTTGTGAGCCATCTCAAATGCGTTTCTGAGGACTGAGTTCTGGTCCTCTGTAAGAACAACTAACACTCTCGACCACCGAGCTCTTGACCATATGAACTTCCATTTTGACTTTTTTGAACATAAAAAAAAAAAAAAAAAAAAAAACAAAGATAGAAATAGTAATTTAAGGACACCAGATAGAGATGTAATAGACCCATGAGAGTAATTGTGATGTAAGAAAATTTATTATACATAAGATAGTGGGTGTACACATTTATTTTGACAGGATGCCATTTTTCTATCGTTCATTTTATGCGATTGTTAACTGACTATTACTTAGCTGTCTGTATCTTTTTAGTTTTTCATTTATCCAGTGACTTTACATCCATTTATCAGATTTTAACCAACTTTTTCCTGTTACTAAAGGAATCTTTCCTGAGATAATTATCAGGATGGGGTTAGTCTGTGAAGATGGCACTGGAAACAGTTCATCATCCAGCGTGTCTGGTACCTGTCCTGAGTGTACTGGTTACTTTTCCGATAGCTTGGCACAATCTGTGGTCATCTGAGAGGAGGGAACATCAGTTGAGACTGAGCCTCCATAAGACTGGGCTATAGGTTAGCCTGTAGGAAAGTTTTTAAATTTATGATTGACATGGGAGGGCCCATCCTATTGTAGGTGGTAGTAGCATTGCCTTGGGCTGGTGGTCCTGGGTTCTATAAGAAGGCAGGCTGAGCAAGCCATGAGGAGCAAGCCAGTAAGCAGCACTCCTCCATGGCCTCTGCAGCAGTTCCCACCTCCAGGTTTCTGCCCACTTTGAGTTCCTGCCTGACTTTCCTCAGAGGACTACGATTTCGAATATGTAAGCCAAATAAACCCTTTTCTCAAGTTGCTCAGACACTGCGGGCACGGGAAACTCAAGATTATTGAATATCTACTTGAGGCGAAGCTTTGTGGCTGCCAGTTTAGCTGTCCCCGAAACCTCTCAGAAATCTGGGTTAAGTTCTATTATCCCCTACTTGACAACTGAGAAAACTGAGACTCAGAGAAACCATTTATTTACTTCTAGTAGGTGATAAGCCAGGGTTAGGATTTCAACCTCAACTCAAAAGCACATACTCTTTAACTCTGCTTTGCTAAGAAAAATCATTTAATTATAATTATACTATATTTTTTTACTCAGCCATCTACACGGGCATTTATACCATTTAACAACCTACTCAAATACCAGAGAGTGTTAGAAGCCTGGAGGATATGGTGAGGAACAAGGCAAAGGTCCCTGATGAGTTCAGACACCAGGCCTGCTAGAGGAAGGGTACCAAACCTGTCCTCACTGTCAACACCAGTTGGGAAGTTGGGGGATCCTGTCTTTCTCTCTGTTTGGCCATAAATTCAGGTAACCCATGCTTCCTAATTGTTGAGAATCTTCAAGAGTGGTTCATAGAGCTCATCAAAGTGCTGCATTTGTGGCCAAAGTTCTTATTATTAAGAGTAGAAGTTGAAACTGGCCTAAAGAGAGGGTGAGTTAGTTAGGGTTTTACTGCTGTGAACAGACACCATGACCAAGGCAAGTCTTATAAAGGAAAACATTTAATTGAGGCTGGCTTACAGATTCATAGGTTCAGTCCAGTATCATCAAGGCAGGAGCATGGCAGCATCCAGGCAGACATGGTGCAGGAGGAACTGAGAGTTCTACATCTTCATCTGAAGGCTGCCAGCAGAATACTGGCTTCCAGGCAGCTAGGATGAGGGTCTTAAAACCCATATCCACAGTGACACACTTACTCCAACAGGGCCACACCTCCCAATAGTGCCACACCCAGGGCTGAGCATATACAAACCACCACAGAGGAGCACGGAATGAGATTGGGAAGGATGGCAAACACCAAGTGTTGCATCCTTAGATGCATCCGCCTAGCGCATCAGTGCGTGCTACACTTGGAGACACCCCCGAGTTTCAGGTGTCCGGAGTTGGCTTGCTGAGTAGACTTGGTTGAATCACTGGCCATGAGAAGGCTGAATACAGATCTTTATTCTGTCCTCCATTATTAAGTCAGGTTGATCTCAGATGACTTCAGCTCTCTAATCAGATTGTAACTTAGTTGGAGTGACCATCCAGAACCTGAAGTGTAGCTTTCGATCCCACGATGAAAGGACCCTTTGACAGAGACCACCAAGACCTACTCTAAATAGCAAAGACAGTTTGTCACTCGAGAAATTTTAGGAATTTAAAGATCACATGCAAAAAACCGGCAGCAAAAGCTGCCCCTACTTTTTTTTTTTTAAACTACGCAATACCTATCCATGAAAACAAATTTCCCATACGTATTATGTATATCCCATAATGAAGAGGAATAATATATCATTTCTGACAACTAATTGTCATTGTTGTTCATGGTGAACTTTGTTATGAGTAATAGAATAAGAGATGAAGTATAGTTCCAGATAGAACATTTGAGGGAGAGAAAAGCACGGATGACTATAAAGGCAGTAAGAAAATGTTAAGCAATTTTAGGTAGCTTTAGCATAGCATATGTGAAGGACTCTCCGGGAGGTGAGTCTTGAATAAACTGTGCACAGTAGTAACGTCTGCTGAGTGTGGACTGTAAGAGGATTTATGCTGTCAGTTCATTGAATTCTCGCATTGCACTCTTACCATTATGCAAATGGAGCTTGAGGCACTGAAAGATTCTGTGAGTTGCCCCGAATTTTTCTCTGGTTAAGTGACGGAGTCAGATGGACCCATGTAACATAATTCTTGAGTCACTGAAACAGTGATTCATTCCTGATGCACCATCCTTAAGAAATTAGATTTTATTCCGTCAGCAAGACATTTTTACAAATATGAAGACATTTTAAAATATGTAATTGAGAAGTTTTGTTTCTAACACCCTACCCCATTCTGGTGCCGGGCAAATTTGTGTTGGATATTGAATTTGGAAAAAGTTGTGGGTAGTAACAAACTAGGTCTGGAAAGATGTATTCCTGCAGGAAGTAGCTGGGGTCAGCAGCAGCAGCAGCTCACCTTCAACTTAACGCAAGAGTTGAGACAGCTCAGACCTAAGGTGCAGGATGAAATGTGGAAGGCCTGACACACAGTGGTTCACCTTCCCTGCCTCTAGTTGTTGGGGTCCGAGTTCAAAGTAAGGTCCTGAGCTCTGGAAAAATTTTGACACCCCATTAGGCCTTAAAATTTGGTTTTCAACTGTGAAGAAAGAGAAATGGGCTCTGTGTGGCCTGGGCTCATCCTTAGGTGTCAGCTCGGTATTATTTTAAGATTGGTTTTGGTCGTATATAGTTGATTTACTCTGTGGGTTGTGTTATAATGTGGACTCATCCAAACTGTCTGGTAGGTTGTATAATAGATGGAGGTCCCTTTTTCATTCATTGCTTTAAAAAAGATTTAAGAAATGTTTGTGTTTGTTCGTGTGTGTGTGTGTGTGTGTGTGTGTGTGTATGTGTTTCTATCTATATGTATATCTGCCTGCCTGCCTTCCTGCCTGCCTGCCTGTCTGCCTGCCTTCCTGCCTGCCTGCCTGCCTGCCTGCCTGCGGGTATGTGGATTAACTTGTAGGCTTATGGAGGCCTGAGGGTTCTGGTCCCCTCCATCTGGGGTGACAAGTAGCCTTCAGCTGCTTGATATGGGTGCTGGGAAACAAACAAGTCTTCTGCAAGCGTGGCAGTTGCTTCTAACCGCAGAGCCATCTCTCCACACCTGCATCTGGCGCCTTTGAGCTGTTTATAAGTCAGCAAGAGAACAAATATGGTTCCCTTCCTTTTCAGAGAGCTCTCAGAGGCATCTTAAAGTCTTAGGAATATAACTGGTTCTTTTTTGTCCTTGTACTTAAGTTGATTTTGTTGTGTCACTACATAACTGCCAAGGACCAGCCTCAGTTTGAAGAAGCATTCTGAGAGAAGGAGTGTTCATGACAAAACAAATGACTGGAAGTCAAATTGTGGCTTCAGGCTGATGGCCTATGTTCTGCTCGAGATGGCTTTCCAGATTGTTCTCTCACTGTATTCTGGTAGAGACAGCTTTCTCTTGCTATTCTAAAAACTATAGCTCATCTCTTGCAGACCAAAAGGCTAGTCTTTTATTCTACATATCAATCCAGTCATTATCTCGGGTTCTTTTTTGATTATTCCATGGATCATCATCCCATGACCCCAGCCCCTTTATTCTTAGGAAGACACAGCAAGCAAAAGCACAGACAATCAGCTGAAGCTGAGACCCTATCTTGGAATTACCAGTCTGAGCACTTCTGGACCAAAATTCACTCTGTCCTAGGCTGACCTTGAACTCAGGAATGTGCCTGCATTTGTATTTGTCTGTCTTAGTATCTTTCTGACAAGCTGGCTCATAGTGCAGCTGTCTCTGTTTCTTTAGATTTCTGAAACTCCTTATACAATTCATGTTGCAACCTTACATTTTTGCATAGAGAGAAAGTATGTATTTTTGTACTCATGATTTCAGTGTTCTTTCCTACAGCCTTAAGAGTTGTCCTGAAGGTCTCAGCATTTACTATTTTGCTGAGACGTTAGACACACTTTCACCTCCCAGACTCGTGCTGTCTCTGATTATTATGGAGTCATTAACCTTGGCAGAGAGGACATTCCTTGAAGGAGGAACATGAAAATATGTACACTATTATACAAACAATCCTTACACCCACACCATCAACACTTGTGGAGGATTATGCCCTGCTGGCTCTGTTCCTTGGGAAGGAAACCATGCCATACTCTTCCTTACAAGGCCAAGCCGGACTTGGCACAAAACCTCCTGAGGAGTTGTGTAGAAATATGTATTCACCATTGAGTGGGCACCGGTGACAGCAAAGAGATGATTTTGTACAAGTTCAGCTTAGTGAATGAAGAAGTTTGTTGGGGTTAGCTTGCAGGAATGTGGGTGAAAGGTCACTTACAAGGTAAGGGTGACTAAAAGGTAGTTGCACCCCTGAGAAACCCCTCACAGTATAGAAGTGACAAAAACTGCATCCTCCAATCTCCCTGCCCAACATGTGGACAGCTGGGCAAGTTTCAGTTTCTCAGCCTTTCCTTCTGAGCTGCTGAACCTCCTGTGTCAGTGGCTTCCTGACTCTTCCAGGCCTACACTGTCCCTCCGGGAGGAGTTTTGTTTGTTTTTTTCTTAATTTGGAGGAAATAGCTATAAAAACAAAGCAAAACCCAACACTTTCTCTGGCTCTTATATTCTTTTCTCTCCCTCTGTGTTTCCTAAGCCTCAGAGGAGTGAAGAGACATTAGTTTTATGTCTCCTTTTACAAAATACACAACAGATACAATCCAACTGTGAGAAACACACGTATATTGTAAAATTAATACTGACGTTATAGAAAGCAAACTGATGACAGCCTTGTTTTAAAACCTGTCTTTTTTTTTTTTTTTTTTTTTACCATTATATCTAGTAGATGCAGTAACGTCAGGGGTTGTTTACTTTCTAATTTGTATTTGAAAATAAAACATCTTTTGGATGTCATTTTTCTATCAAATGTGGTTTGTTTGAGAGAATTAAGTTCCCAATGATGCCTAAATATTACTTTAACTTTGGCAAAACTTTACTGTTTTGAGAAGTGAAAAATCTGAAAAAAGTCTCAGAGGTGAGTCTCAGAAGTCAAATGTAGAAGATATACCTTAATATTCTATTTTATAATATTCTAAAGAAACATATATAGCAGCAGAGTGGGCCTGAAGGTACAAAGTTTTAGTTGTTAAAGTATATAAAATAACCATCCAATGATGGAAAGGCCCTGTAGCTAGATTGTGGTGATTCTGCAAGGGTACCTTTAAATCCAGTTGTATGCTATATAGGGAAATAATTCTTTGATGAATTTAAATCATATTCATTTAAATAAAAAAATCAATAAATTTAAATAGAAACTAGGAATCCACTAATTCAGAACATGCAATTTGTCAACTTCTTCATTCAATCGCATGTTTTCACATATTTAGAGAGGCTAAATGCTCTAAAATGAGGAATGCAGTTTTTCAGATGAACAGGGAGAAAGAGGGCTGAATCAGAGCTGGGTATGGTTGCTCACCTCTGTAATCATCATGAGTTCAGGGTCAACCTGGGCAAACCAAGAAACCCAAACTCAACAAAAACACAGCAACAACAAAAATCCAGAAAAACAAAAAGCAAACTGAACAAAAACGTAACAACAACAACAACAACAACAAAACACACGCACACGCACACGCACACACCAAAATAAAATGCATCCAACTAACCAGCCAAAGAAACATCTGGTTTTTAGAACCTCTGTACATTTACTCCCCAGCCTTTCAGCATGTTTCTGCTGTGTGCTAATTGACCTAGATGAATATTTGTCTGGAAATATTTATGTTTTAATACAATAAAAGACAGAATTTCAAATAACCAAAAGTACTTTAAAAGTGTCTGGCACTTAGATCATTGTGTTGTAAAGGTACAGTTTTAAGTATATTTCATTGTAATCACGTAAACTGGTCTAGAATATTTCTTCTGGCTGCATTTACTGTTTGGAGTCATAGGGGAAGAAAAAAGCTACTTTTTTTCCCCAACTACTTGCTACAATGTTAAGGCGGCTTAGAATGAAGCCTTAGCGATGACCTAAGTCAGAAGCCCTTGTGTAGCCTTTGACACGGGATGGAGAGCAGAATGAGGAGAGATGGGACATTTCCAAAGAGGGTTAGAATAAGAAGAGAATGAAGAGCAGTGAGAGGAGGAGGAAGAGGAAGAGGAAGCTCAGGAGGAGGAGAAGGAGAAGAGGGAAGAAGGATCAAGAGGAGGAGAGGCAGTTTGGGAGTGTGTGTTAGTGTGTTATTAACAGTAGACCTGGTGGTATAGAAATGTGTACGGTTGGTATTTGTTTTCCTGCTAGTTGTCCCTCCTAACGTGCACGTGTGTGTGCGTGCGTGCGTGCATGTGCTCTGAATTGGACGATGTTTTTGAGAATATTTTCTGTGCACAGTCACAGTGGATCCCCACATTTCTCGTTTCTGATCTCCTTTAGTGGCTTGATTGTTCCTGAAGTGAGGGGTAACGAGACGGTGCCTGAGGTGGTCACGACGTCTGGCTACGCGCTGCTCCACTTTTTCAGTGATGCTGCATATAACCTAACTGGCTTCAACATTTTTTATTCGTGAGTATTTGTTCAGTCTCACCTAAAAAAACATGCCTCACATATATGAGTGTCCTATATATATGGAATAGGTCAATGTATTAAATTTCAACGTATATAGGATCTTTGCCTAAGCAACCTGATGTATTAGCAGTATGCCACAGATTGTCCTCTAAGTCTGATTTTATGATAGTTTTCAAGTCTGGCGTGTCTTGCAGCAAGTTGTGCAGCTGAAAAGTTAATTACAAATTTAAGATGGTTATGGTCCATGATTAAGTAGAGCAGCACTAGAGTGGTTTACATGTATAGCAACATGTATGTGGATGGCATGGAGCCCTGCACTGCCGTTTGTGCTCTAATGTACCTTACTTTTAGCTTGAAGAGGTCTGTGGAAATTAAGGTCTGACTGTCCTTCTGTCCAGGGACATCCTAGGGACTGTAGCTACATTGTGGAATTCCATCTCTTTTGCAACAGTTTCACCAAGAGGAGAAACTCACGTTACACTCAAAGAAATTGAGATAAACTACTTGGCTGTACTGCTCTATCTTGTAAAGTCAGAAAGATGATCACTGAAAATCTGTTATGTGTCTGACACTTTGTACAAAACTTACTACCTGTGGAATTTTTTGAGAACGTGACTTCACCTCTTTACAGGTGGGGGAGACTTCAACAGTTAATCCATCTCGGGTTAGGACTTCTGACTGGGACACTGGTGCTCAGTCTTATTGCTTGTCTTAGATCTGTTGAAACTGTTCCTGAAGTCTTCATTTAATTTTGGTAGGTCTCCAGAAGTTACCGATTTCTTCCAGTTTATCAGACTATAGGTCTTCAGACAAGCTCCAGTGATGGATTGGACATCGTTTGTCTATCGTACCACTTTGTTTGTTACCTCTAACTTTAGTAGTTTGAGTCTTCTGCCTTTGTTTGATTAGTTTCATTAAGAGTTTGCCAGTCTTGCTCACCCCTTTGAAGAACCCACCCTAGTCTATCCATTCTTTCTGTTGTTCATTTCTGTCCTGTTAGTTTCTTCCTTGAGACTTAACTGTTTTTTCCACCTACTGATTTTGACTTTTGTTTGTTCTTGTTTTTTTAAGACCTCATGTTCCATCATTAAGTTTTTAAATAGAGATTTCTGTGATTTTATTCAATGATATTTATAACAATAAGTTTATCTCTGATAATCATGTTTATTTTAATGCATAGGTTCTGCTATACTGAGTTTTCATTTTGATTTGAGTTTAAAAATTCGTTCTGGAGTCTGTTTCTCAGTCTTTATGAATTTGTATATATTTTCAGTGTTTGGTTGGTTTCTCTTCACCCTGCTGTGATTAGAGGGACTGTGAGGAAATGTTGCAGTTTATTTGTTACGACTTGCCTTGTGTTCTACAATGTGGTTCATTCTAGAGAATGTTGCCATGGGTGGCTGAGAAGAATGTGTGGCCTGCAGTGTTTAGCCAGGGCAGCACTGATGTCTGTTAAGTCGTTTGATGTATACAACGTTGTTTAAGTCTGAGAAGTATTCACTGGACTTTGGGTGGTCTGTGTTGTTGAGTGGGGTGTTGGCATCACCTCTTGTTACTGTGCTGACGTCAGTCTCTGTCTTTACATTCAACAGTGTTTGTCTTGTGAGGCTGGATTTGCTTCTTGATATAATAATTCGATCCTGACGAATTATTCCCTTAGTTAATATCATGTCAGTGTGTGGTTTCTTTGTGGATTTTCCTTCATTCACCTCATGGGGTCTTTTAGCATCTGTTTATCATGAAGACTTTCTGTCTTCTTCAGTTAGGATGGACAGTTTTGCTGAGTTCCTGTCTCTAAGAGATTGTGTTACTGTGCAAGTCTTGTGAGAAGTCCACGTGATTCTGATTAGTGTCTGTATATGTGACTCAATGCTTTTGTCAGGCAGTTTGCCGTATCCTTAGCTTGGTGTACTTAGTACTTTACCTGAATGCTTAGTACTTTTCTTGAATGCTTAGTACTTTCCCTGTACACTTAGTACTGTTCCTGTACACTTAGTACTTTTTCTGTACACTTAGCACTTTTCCTGTACACTTAGTACTTTGCCTGTACACTTAGTACTTTACCTGTATGCTTAGTACTTTCCCAGTACACT
>JANHMN010000003.1:182790392-182856648 GCA_030674055.1 Rhabdomys pumilio
GTACACTTAGTACTTTACCTGTATGCTTAGTACTTTCCCAGTACACTTAGTACTTTTCCTGTATGCTTAGTTCTTTCCCAGTATACTTACTACTTTTCCTGTATGCTTAGTACTTTCCCAGTACACTTAGTACTTTTCATGTATGCTTAGTACTTTCCCAGTACACCTAGTACTTTTCCTGTATGCTTAGTACTTTTCCTGTACACTTAGTACTTTGCCTGTGTTTGAGATGAGGGTTTCTTCTCTAGTCCTGACTGGAGTGCTGCATGCCTCCTATATCTGATAGCCATTTTCCTCATGTATTTGGGAATTTTTCTGCTATGATTTTAGTAAGTATATTTCTTATGCTTTTAGTTTCTACTTTCTATGACCATGATTTGGAAGTTTTGTTTGAAAGTGATATCCTACAGGTCTTGCATGCTCTGTTTGTAGGTCCTTTATGGTTTTACAGATGTTTGATTTCAGCTACCTCATTGTTGAGCTTTGGAGATCTGGCACTCTACCTGATCTGTTGGCGTGGCTTCCCTACATTTTTAAATTTGACTTATTGAGTTTTTCATTCTGCAATTTCTGATTCATTTTTTCCATTATTTTTATCTTTTTTTCTGGTCTTGCCTTGGCTTCATATTTTATTTAGCTATTTGTAGCTTCTGAATTTATTCAGGAGTTCGTGTCTCCTTTGATTTTTTTCAGCATACTTATTTCTACTTATTTAAAATATTTTAAATTTTATTTATGTTTTTTTGGTGTGAGCGTGTGAGTGAGTGTGTGTGTGTGTGTGTGTGTGTGTGTGTGTGTGTATCACATGCATGCCTAGTGCCTACAGAAGATATTGCATCCCCTAGAACTGGAGTTACAGACAGTGTGAGCCTCTATGTGGGTGCTGGATATTGAACCTGTATGTGTTCTAGAGGAATAGCCATTGCTCTCAGTGACTGAACCATCTCTGTAGTCCCTTATCATGTTTAATTTCGTTAAAACCCTTTTATATCTAGATGTGCGGGGGTGAGGTAGTGAGAGAGGTGCTCTCAGATGCTTTTAGAGAAATGACCACAGAGTCATTTGTCAATTCTTTTGCTTTCTTCAGGAAGATAGAAATTGCTAATGAGAAAAATTTTTTTTGCCAGGAATAAAGTCTTTGAAATACCTTTGAATCAGCAGTTTATTATGGGATCTCCTCATTCTACATTGTATCCAGATGTGTATACACAGCAGAAGTAAATGTATTATGGGATCTCCTCATACTACATTGTATCCAGATGTGTATACACAGCAGAAGTAAATGTATAGCAGCATATAAGCAGTCAAGGGCATTAAAACACGTCTTCTGTGACTGTGTAAGGGGAGGCATGTGCCTTAAAGTGTTAGAACTAAGTAAGGTTTTGGTTCTCTTAAGTTTCAGGAGTTCAAAATGTCTCTTCTTAACATACATATTCAGAATGTTTATTTACTTCTTTATATACATCACGCTTGAAACTACGGTCGCTTCAGAAGTTGAGTGTTGTCCTTGAGATCAGAGTTTTGTTAGCAGAAGACATCTAGTGAACGAACTAAGACTCAGCAAATAAGTAACAATGAGATGAGAGGCGTGGGGGCAGTGTAATGACAGATCAGTACCTGGGAGGCTGAGGCAGGAGAGCAGCCTGGACTACAGACTGAGACCCTGTCTCTAAAAACGGGTACAGAAACAAAGAACTGGAGCCACATTGGGAAACTGTCTTTTAATTAATAAACACAAAAGAGAAAACGATGCCTACGAATGTGACCCAAAATTCATTTTAAATTTTTCTTGAATTTTCACATACGAATGATATTTGAGCCTGTGAATTATGTTTTGCAGAATCAATTCTTGTCCTAACAATTGCTCTGGTCATGGAAAGTGTACAACCAGTGTCTCTGCTGCAAGTCAAGTGTATTGTGAATGCGACAAATACTGGAAAGGGGAAGCATGTGACATTCCTTACTGTAAAGCCAACTGTGGGAGTCCAGATCATGGGTACTGTGACCTAACGGGAGAAAAACTCTGTGTTTGCAACGATAGTTGGCAAGGTAAGCATGCTGGGATAGTATGGGGATGGCGTGGGGTTGGCGTGGGGATGGCGTGGGGTTGACGTGGGGTTGGCGTGGGGTTGGCGTGGGGATGGCGTGGGGTTGACGTGGGGATGACGGGGTTGGCGTGGGGATGGCGTGGGGATAGCGTGGGGATGGCGTGGGGATGGTGTGGGGATGGCGTGGGGATGGCGTGGGGTTGACGTGGGGTTGACGTGGGGTTGGCGTGGGGATGGCGTGGGGATGGTGTGGGGGCGGCTGGGGGCAGCGTGGAGATGGCAGATGCAATGCTATACGGATCGTTTTAGTTAGCACACCCAAGTCTCAGGTATTTTTGTTTTTTGGCTTTTTTGGTGGTGGTGATGGTGGTGGTATGTTTAGGTTAACAGTTAAGTTCTTAGTTATTTGCATTTTTATAAATAAAATAGGGAAAGACCTGTCCACATGCTGTTTTAGGGATTAAGTGAAGTTACATATTAAACTTAAAATTGGAGGCATGTGATCATTATAATCTTCTGTAATCTCTCTGTTGACTCCTAAGAGACTGGACGACTTCACCTGTCTTACTATGTGGTGTATTTAAACTTACCTCATGATTGGTAATATACTGTACTGCAAAAATAAATTCAGTTCTACAGGTATGGGATCATGTTAAATGTATTTCTTAGGAGAGACTGACCCCTTGTGGCTATTTTTTAAAAAGGACAGAGACTATTTCTTTTTTTCTTTCTTTCTTTTTTTATTGGATATTTTATTTACATTTCAGATGCCAATCCCTTTCCCCATTTCCCTTCCCCAGAAAACCCCTATCCCGTGCCCCCCCTTTTCCATTTGGTTTTTATACAATTTTTTAAATGTTAATCAAAGGCTTTGTAAGTATGGTAATGCTCAATCAGAAGGGTAACCTAATACCCAACCTAGCTATGTAAACTATCTTTGACTAGTGGAGACACATGAACTTCTGCCTCCATGCCCCCTCTCTCTTTCTCTCTCTTTTTCTCTCTCATTACCGAGCTTCTCATCTACTTCATTTTCTCCTCTCCTTACTCCATCTTTTCCTCTCGGTGCTCCTTTCCCCTTAGCTCCTCCTACATATTACCCTTCCTGTTAAAATAAAGCTTTTCTCTCAGAATACAATTAGAGCACAATTATTCCTATTTGTACCAGTGAGGTACAAGATAGTCTTAATACCCAGTCCATCCTTTTGTTGACTAACCAGAACCTCTGCCGTCTCTCTTGACTAGAGACTATTTCAATAAATAAAAGTTTACTTAGCTGCTTTTTGTTAAAGTCAGGTTCCTCAGAAAGAATTCTAAGGTCTTCATTAAAGATTAGCTTTAAACCACATTGAAGAATTTTGGGTTTCCTAGGCATCTATAGTCACATATTTGTCATTGTGGACTTAAACTAAAGGATAAGTGTAGTTATCTGAAATCATCTGTTCAGGTCTAATTTGCTGATCATGTTTGCGGAGAAACGTCTGTGCTAACAGAGTACTTTTTGACAGAGGGAAATGTGATGCACACATTACACAATTCAGAGGCATAGTAAACGCAGAGCGGTTCTCTCTGACCTAACTAAGAACCACACACGCACACTGTGCCAGTGATTTCCTAGCAAAGGGGATTTTATTATTGATAATATATTATTTATATCTTTGACAAGTGCAAACTTTCAAGTGTCCATTAGTGGCGGGGATGTGTATTTTAAGTAGTTAATCACTTGCAAATTTTTTGTCTTCAGAAAATGCTTTGAGGCTTTTTTTCCAACTTAAAAATTTAAACTAAAATATTTCCATTTTCTATAACGATAGTTGTACGTAAGCAGCAGTTAGAGTACAGCCAGGGAAGTAAAATGTGGTTTATCTACAGTGCTTTCCACATGAGGCTTAACTGCTGTATCATCTCAGTAATTTTGAAAGATGACTCTTCTGTAATATCCCTATAAACACCCGCCCCTTTCGTTTGTCCTCTGCTTGAAAATGTCCCCTTTGTAGTGCTTCACTTTCTGAGGATGGCAGAGACATGATTCAAAACAGCACCCATTCTAATTTTAAAAAATTTTACTGCTTTTATATTCTATTCTCAATAGTATTTCATGAAAGCACTCGATAAATTTCTGGAACCTTGTATGTCTCAGCACTCCAAAAAGGCGGAGCCAATCCTGTCTTTATTCACTCTGCTGAAACAATGGGGGCATGAGCGGTCCAAGTGTGCACACACTGTCAGACATGAGTGATATGAGTGTGCACACACTGTCAGACATGAGTAATACGAGTGTGCACACACTGTCAGCCATGAGCGGTTCCAGTGTGCACACATTGTCAGCCATGAGCGGTCCAAGTGTGCACACACTGTCAGCCATGAGTGATACAAGTGTGCACACACTGTCAGCCATGAGTGATATGAGTGTGCACACACTGTCAGCCATGAGTGATACGAGTGTGCACACACTGTCAGCCGTGAGTGATATGAATGTGCACACACTGTCAGCCGTGAGTGATACAAGTATGCACACACTGGCAGCCATGAACAGTTCAAGTGCACAAACACTGGCAGTGAGCATCGCCCTCTAGACAGTAGTATTTTATTAGGAAAGCATACAGGAAAAGCCTGATTAACTCTTGGTTCCAATCTCAGCATTCCGATTTGTCTCTGGGCCCCTTGATTCATGGTTTTCTGTATTGCACAGTGAGATTCCCGCTCAGCAGTAGATTTTCCCTTCTGAACCTGCTCATCTAATTCTTTATCACTCTGATCTTTTTACTGCTGAAGACATTTTCCAAATCACAGAGGAGTGTGTTTTAAGCAGAGAAGGCACTATTAAAGCTCTTGTCTCCCTCTTCCTGTAGACAGCACTTGAAGGAACCAATAGCTGAAACGGACAAGAATTTAGAAAACGCCTAGTCTGGCATTTTGAAAAGTAAACAATTTTATTGTATAATTTAAATTTTGTCATAATATATATATACTTAACAAAGAATGATGCACACATGTGAAATTGATTAGACACTTCTATGGACTCATCTAGTTCTGTGACTTAAAAAACATTTAATTTTGGGGTATGTTCATGACAAAACTGAGGAAAAGATACAGAAAATCTTCCCCCACATTAGCATAGCTCCCCTTATCAACAACATTTGCCAGAATGGATGTCTGTTAAAGCTTGTGAACCTACATCAGTAGGTCACTGTTACCTAAGGTCATGGGTTATATTAGTTGTATTGGTTAAAGGTACCATGGCATCCATCCACCTTACAGTGTAACACAGAATTGTTTCTCTGACTGGAAACTCCCTGTTCTCTGCCTCTTCACTGTTCCTTCCCTCAGCTCTTGACAGCCAGGGACCTTCTTCCTGTCTTCATCTTCATAGTTTTGGCTTTTCTGAATGGGATATGCAGTCTTTATAGTACCTTTGGTATATTCTGAGAAGTGTACCGTTACACAGTTTTGAGCGCACAAGTTAAGCTTGGTATGCTCTCCTTAAGCGATACATTCGTTGATACCATAGTTGTGGTAATTAGTCTTCTGTTGATGGAAACATTGTTCTGTGATGCATGACTGTCGCAGAAACTCTGTGGCATGTAGGGTTAAGAAGTAGCTTCTTTGACTTGGCACTCTGTAGTAGTTTCTCCCCCATGTTCCAGTGACCTACAGCTCATTTCTTTGTAGCATGAACAATGTGTGCATTCATTGTGTACATGTGCTCCAGTTTCTCTGTTGACTTATTAGGACCTCTCAGTTGCTTCTGATGCTTATGTAATATAATTTGTTTATTTCATTTATCTTTTGAAACAGGACTCATAATGTTGCTCAGGCTGGCTTGGAATTAACTCATCATGTAGTCCAGGCTGGGCTCAAACTTGTGGTAATCTATCACAGACTCCTGAGTGCATAGAATTTTTATAGTATTAATTAAGTCACATTAGGAAAAAGGTGTTTTGGAAAACATTTATCTCTTAAGTTTATTTGTAATAGTTGGATAAAGAAAATAAATTTTAAACTAAATAAAAATCAAAACATAACAAATTCACTTTATGTTCACATGTAAAGAATAATAAATTTCACAGGGGCCTCCAAGATATGGCAATATGTCTTAGCAGCTCCATCAATCGAGTGGCTTTCGGTTTTTCTTCTCTGTGACTTTCTGAATCCTTGGGCTTTTGTTAGAGCAACATTAGTATTTCAAACTTACTTGAGCAGAAGGGAGGTTGTTATGCTCTTTGGAAGAGATGGGTGTCTTTCCAGCATTGCTTATTTCCTTTTGCAAATAGAGTTCACTGACTTTTAGACCCACCTATCGCCTGACAGCTACATACTGTATTTTTTTGTCTAACCTTACTGCCAGTATGAGTACGACGGTCAATGGGATGTGCTATGGAGTGTCATGTGCATGTACTAGCCCACATCTATATTTCTCTGGCAAATGCCAACAGCTAGAGTAACTAAAGCATTCTCTGCCCACTTATCAATTCTGGAGGTTGGATGTCTTAGATAACAAGAAAAATCAAGTTCTGGGGAGAGCCATCTTCTCCAGCTACAGATGGTTGCCTTCTTGCTGACTTTTCCTCTGGCAGAGCTATGGGAAGAACACACTTGTGCGCATCCCCCACACTTCCTCAACCATCACATTGGGGTTTAGGGCTTACATCTAGGAATTTTTGTAAACACCAACAAACATTCAGTCTGTAACAGGATAATTCTTAGAGTGGATGATTCTCATGGCCACTTCAATTTATGAAGAAATTCATCCCAGCTCACAGGGTTATTTTTGGGTAAGTCGACTAACCTTTCTGGTTATTAATTTCATTTTCTTTAGAAAGATACATTACATTTACATCTGGGTCCTAAGATAACAATTCTATAATGTATTAAAGTGTATTCATTTATAGTACTGTCTGTATGTGGTGTATGCATGTGTTTATGGGGTATGTGCATGTCTATGTGGTGGGCAGAGGCCAACACTGGGTGTCTTCTGAGATTGCTCTTCACTTTATTCGTTGCGATGGGCTAGGGGAGATCTCTTTCTGAACTGGAGCTGATCAATGAGCTAGACTTGACCGGGCCTGGGTTATATGGATGCGCGCCATCATAGTCAGCAATTGGGTGGATGCTGGTGGCCCTAACCTGGAGCCTCATGCTGGCAAGGCAGGCACTTTAACAACTGAGCTGTCTCCCTGCTCTGAAATAGCATTCTTAAGGACTAATGCTATAGTGACATTTCCTTTTTAGTAAGTAGACACTTGATAATAGCTCTTGATTTAATCATCTCTTTTGTAACCAAGCTTAATGCATTTTATTAACCTATAAAATTCGTATTTGTGAATAATACTTGAAGATTAGACATACACTGTTTAGGTATTCTGTGAACATGAGACCAGACTAATAAAATGGGCAGTTTGGTTTTTGTGCCTAGAATAAATGTTAACCGGCATGCTTTCCTTTCTACTTCATTATTTTAAATGTCTGTGTATATAGCCTTGATGGCTGTAATGATCAGAAATAGGTCTCTAGGATGTTAAAGTTATCCTTTTCTATGTACATGTATCTCATGTATCTTGATACTACCAGTGATTTTCAGAATGAGTGCCTCAGGAGCTCAAGGGGAAGTGACCCTTTTCTGCTCCAACCATGATGCTATCACTTTGGAATAGTTTCTGTATTGAGATTCCACGTACAACTTCATTTTAGTCTCATCACACCTCAAAATTGGGACATTGAAGACCACAGATTTCTCCTTAAACAGACAGACAGAACGACAGACACTCTTTTATAATGACATAATTTACCTAAATTGTAAGAACTGTATTTTTAGAAAGGATGTAGAGTGATGCCTACCAGTCATGTGACTCATTGTTTCTAAAGTTAACTATTGTAAGAATAGTTTGGGAGCATTTAAAATACACTGAAACAGACAGTAGGACTTTAGTGATTGCTTCTGTGAGCCTAGTACATATGGAGAATATTTTGTCTGCAGTAACAAATGCCTTTCAGTGGAGCTGGAAGACAGTACTCTTCAAAGATGTGTTCTTATCTTGCTTTTCCTCTCTTCTTCTTCTTCCTCCTTCCCCTTGCTCCCCTACTTTCCTCTTCCTCTTCCTCTTTCTCCTCTTTTTCTTTGGAGACTTTGAGATTTCTGTATACATTTTAAATCATAAGTGGAAGAAAGAAAAATGATGGCTATAGCAAATTAATATAGGTATGCTAAATAATATAAGAAAGGCACTGTAGGAATTAATTTCACTTTGAACATGTGACCAGTTATTTAGTTTGAGCAAAACAATATATCCAACATATTAAATGAAGGCATATAATCTTGGAGTTATGATAAGTTTAATTCTGGATGGTTGTAATGAAATAAATGTTGCAATATAGTGAGTCATGTGTATTTTTTTTCTAGGTTCCCAGAGCACACAGTGATTATGTTTATACAATACTGTATACATGTCCAATTATGATTTTAAATGTATAACAAAACTATTATAAATATGCATAATCTCAATTAAAAACATTTTACTGCTACAAAATGGTAACAGTCACTGGTGTTGTTACTGAGCCTTTTTTGCCGTGAGAGGGTCTTGCCTCAGTTTCGTGGCTACCAGTGGCCACTGGTAAAGGCTGCAGTAGCTGAGAGGTCAGATTGCAGATCAGTCTGATTGGTGTGATACTGGCTGAAAGCATCTTACCTGAACAGAACTTTTCCAAACTGGTGTCCTCCCAAGCATCTTCACTAACCAAGCAGTATCCTACGTTTTATCATCCTGAATTGTCTTCATCAGCGGATTCTGTATGTTATCCTAAAGTGTCAGCAACACCTTCATCAACGGACTCCGTGTTGGGAATCCATTTTTTCTTTTGTCTCATCATAAGGAGTAACTCTTGTTTCAGTCTGTCTCTGTGCTTTGCTTCTGGTCCTTTAGTTGCGCCCACCAGATTAACAATCACTTCTTTGACTGCAGCGGAGTCATTTAAAAGCACTCACGGGATTGATAATATCTCCCTTAGATTCTTTTGAGTGCTGGTATTTTGACCTCCTTCCTTAATCTTGGATCCTCTTACTGTATCAGAATGGTGTCGAAGCCCTTGGGACACATTTCCAGCCTTCTCAGTGGCATATTCAACCCTGGATTGCTTGCTGCAGTCCGAATGAGCCCTGGCTGGTCACTCTGTGGAACTTTCTCTTCCCCGCCCCCGCCCCTCCCCTTTGTAAACCAGCCTTTGCAGCCCCACACTTGTCTCCTCCCCTTCCTTACCTTTCTAAGTTTTCAGAGAACTGAACAGAGGTAACATTTTCTGAGGTCTCCACTCTGCCATGGGTTGAGCTTTGTTTAAAGGGATGTTGTGAGTGGTTTGCTCTTCCACTGAAAGCCAAACTTGTGCTGTTAGCAGAAGGGCGTTCGCCTCACCGTTTGGTCTCAGGGGTAGCACTTTCATCTCCTTTAAGTGGCGGTTGGTAGAAGGGGACAGTGTATACTTTTGATTTAAGTGAAAGGAGCCTGACTTCCCCATTCATCTTGACATTTAGAATCTAGTGTAGTTACTAGCAGACTTAATTTCAGTACTGTTTTGTCTTCAGTAATAAGGAGATTTAAGGAGAGGGAGAGAATAGGGGACAGCCAGGTCAGTTCCTGAAGTGGTCAGAATACGTATTTATCAGTCGGGTTTATTGTTTTATGTAGCTGTGGTTGGTGACAACCTCAAGTGATTTTAATAGTGACGTGATTATAGGTTGTTAGGTCATGTGATGCTAATGACAGATCTTGGATAGTGAGAAACACACAGGATACACACAGTGCTCTGAAGAAGCAGATGCAGGCCTGATTCAGCTAGTGCTGCTGTAGGACTCAGCTTGTGACACATGTATCTGTAAGTACAGTGACAGGAAGTGCAGTGGAGCTGCAAGTGCATGACAGGAAGTACAGTGACACAAAGTGCAGCAACAGGAAGTTTAGCGCAGTGACAGGAAGTAAAGCAATAGGAAGTGCAGTGTAGTGATAGAAAGTGTAGTGTAGTGACAGGAAGTGCAGTGCAGTGACAGGAAGTGCAGTGACAGGAAGCACAGCACAGTGCCAGGAAGTGCAGCATAGTGACAGGAAGTTCAGTGCAGTGACAGAAAATGCAGTGACAGGAAGTACAGCAACAAGAAGTGCAGCAACAGGAAGTGCAGCACAATGATAGGAAGTACAGCACAATAGCAGGTTGTACAGCAACAAGAAGTGCAATGCAGCTACAGGACGCACAGTACAGTGACAGGAAAGTAATGCAGCAACAGGAAGTGCAGTACAATGACAGGAAGTGCATTGACAGAAAGTGTAGTGTAGCAACAGGAAGTGCAGTGCAGTGACAGGAAGTATAGTGACAGGAAGCACAGCACAGTGCCAGGAAGTGCAGCATAGTGACAGGAAGTTCATTACAGTGACAGAAAATGCAGTGACAGGAAGTACAGCACAATGACAGGAAGTACAGCAACAGGAAGTGCAACAACAGGAAGTGCAACAACAGGAAGTGCAGCAACAGGAAGTGCAGCAGTGACAGGAAGTATAGCACAATAACAGGTTGTACAGCAACAAGAAGTGCAGTGCAGCTACAGGACGCACAGTACAGTGACAGGAAAGTAATGCAGTAACAGGAAGTGCAGTACGATGACAGGAAGTGCAGTGAGAGAAAGTGTAGTGTAGCAACAGGAAGTGCAGTGCAGTGACAGGAAGTATAGTGACAGGAAGTGCAGTGCAGTGAGTTCCTCTGTATCATGCTTCAGAGACATTTATCACTCATCTGTATCTTATGGGTGAGGACATAGAGACTTGTCAGTCACATGAGTCTGGATAAGAGACAGTTGCTGCTCCAGTTTTATACTATTGGACATTTGTTTTTACTTTATGAAATTTTAATAGTTTCTAAATAGTTTTTATTATTATTTGCTGATATATGAGACTACCTTCTGAAGCCAGTTTGGTTCTTAATAATGTGATCCTTATCACATTTCTTTAATAGCTTGTAATTTATAAATTTTTTATAGACTTCTTATGAAATATTAAAAACTTCATAGCATTTGTGAATAGACTTTTATTTCCACTTTATAAATGGCAAGCTTGATCTAAGGTCACATCATAATCGACCAAACTAGGATTTGAAGATGTTGTTTCCCACTTTAATATTATAGAAGCACACTAAAGGAAATATAAAATTTCATGTGATTTAACAAGTTCTGTATACATTATGATATTCATTAGAACATGCTAAAATCTGATTATATTTCCCTTGTTAATACTTTATTTGCAAGTTATATCTTAGACTTTTTTTCATGAAGGAAGATTTTGGGCCGGGGTCTCACTATGTACCTGAGTTGTTAATTTGCCCATGAGCTTTCAGTCTTCCTTCCTCAGCCTTTTGACTGATGGTTTTAGAGGTGTACCCTGCCTCGTATGGTCAGACTATTATGCATATTACATTTTTAATATGATGAATATTCGATTCTCTTCATCTATATAATCTGTTTCGGTAATATAAGATCTTTGTTTAATTCAATGTGTTGTTTGACTTTTTTTTTTTTTTAAACAGGCCCAGATTGTTCTCTGAATGTCCCTTCTACCGAGTCTTACTGGATTTTGCCAAATGTTAAACCCTTCAGCCCTTCCGTAGGTCGGGCTTCACATAAAGCAGTTTTACATGGGAAATTCATGTGGGTGATTGGAGGATATACTTTTAACTACAGTTCTTTTCAAATGGTTCTGAAGTAAGTATTTATTTTTTGACTTTCGTAACAAACTAAGTTCTGTTGTTCAAATATATCAATGGCTGTTTCTGAGGTACTATTCATTTGCTAAATTTGAGACTATATGCAGTCAGTGCCCAAACTCAAGTATTTGTCATTGTACATGGGGGTTTGTTTTGTATAAAAATTTTAATACCTGTCTAGAGTATTTTAAATAAGTTTCACACTTCACTGGGAAGCCATGCAATTTGCTAAGAAGTCTATGAAAGGAAAGGGTTAAGTTAAAGGGGAGGATGAGGGAGGCAAATGGAGGAGTGGAGAAGGATTAAAGCGTTCTGTGTGTGTGTGTGTGTGTGTGTGTGTGTGTGTGTGTGTGTTAAATCGTGCGAGGTTCTGAGCAGGCTTTGACTTACATTGTAGAAGACTCACTCTGACCATTTGAGTCATAACGTAGGGCTCTTGGGAAGAAGAGTGGAAATGGGGATTTAGTTTGAATGGAATTATACAGGGAACGAGTTTGAACCCCAGCCACAAGGAGGTTGGGAGGAAGAAGAGAAACCGGCAAGCAGTTTGAAAAGAAATGAGGGGATCAGGGAAACGACCCTATGCAGTGACTTCAGAGGGGAGAGGGTTCGAGGATTAATGTGCCACCCGTGTCAGATGCTGGCCATTAGCCAAGCCATGCAGAAGAGCAGCCAAGGATTTGATCTGAAGATGTTGACCTTAGTGAGGTTTGTGGAGTAGTTAGTTGGGTTAACAGACTTTTTGGAGTCAGGGTAAGGAAGATGGAAGACAGCTGGAGAGCAGCAGCCTGCTAGCTCCAAAGGAAGTGAGGTCACGATGTAACCCACTTTGATACATGTTTGCTGATCTAATAAGACAAAAGGAAACAAACAAACACAAGCGGAGTATTTGGGAATCACGGAGCTCACCTGTAGCAGGGTCACAGGCCTCTGGAAGCAGCACTATCTACTTCAGGCTCCTGCCAGCTGTTTTGACAAGCTAAGATCCAGTGTGGAGTGTGGCCGCTGTTCCTGCAGGAGCTCGGAGCCCTAAGCACTTCAGATGCATGTTTTAGAACTTCAGTTAATACGCAATAGATTCCAGAAATGATACTTTTGTGTCACATGTTACAAGACTAGCTTACTTGTATAAAATCCTATATACTACTAGATTTATTCTGCTCAACTTAAAAGAATTATTAGCAAATAAGTTATATTTATGCATAGGAAATATGTAGTGCTTAATGAATTGTTTTCTTATACACACACAACACACAACAAGCATTAATATTAAAAGCAAATTACTATTGTAAAAAGGGAGAGAATTTTTATCTGTTTCTAAGGAGAGCTGATTTTATTTTATTTTGAAAGCAATGAACGCGTTATTTATAAGTTATAAGCCCAATGCAATTATTAAATGTAACTAGACTAATTCTAGCAGTGAATGGCGTACTCAACTTTATGTATCTGTTTAAAGTCTTAAAAATTTAATGTTTTAAATTTTGTTTTATGTGTATGAGTATTTGGTTACATGTATGTGAGTACCATATGCATGTCTGGTGCCTGTGGAAGTCAGAAGCATCCCCTGGAACTGGAGTTACATACAGGTCCACTGTGAGTACAGGGACTTGTAACCGCTGAGGCATTTCTTGAGTCCTGCATATTGTACATTGAAGTGTTAAGCCTTAAGAGCAGATATTCCTTTCCTTTCATTCTTTCTTTCCATATTTTTTTTTTGAGACAGGGTTTCTCTGTGTAGTCCCAGTTATCCTGGAACTCAATCTGTAGACCAGGCTGGCCTTGAACTCACAGATCTGCCTATCTCTGCCTCTAAGTGCTGGAATTAAAGGCATGCGCCACCACTGCCCAGCAAGAGAAGATATTTCTCTACTGAAGCTTTATTAACAAGTTTTAATATGGTCTGTTAAAACTGTTAGTTATATGTCCTTCAGAATTTAAAGAGAATTTGGATTCAAGTGAAGAAACACATACACACAAATTAAAGAACTGAAGATGAGTTTTAGCTTGCTAACGTAGTTTTCTTGTTTTCAGTTACAATTTAGAAAGCAGTATATGGAATGTAGGTGCTGTATCAAGGGGCCCTCTTCAGAGATATGGACATTCTCTTGCTCTGTATCAGGTAGGTCTCCTGCTTACAAACATTTTGGTTGTTGTTTGTGTTAGAGAAATAGCAGAGCTCAGATCTGTTTCAAGCACTCCATGGGAACGGTAGACCAGAGGCTCAGGATTAGAGGTCTACTAGACTGACATTTTATAACACTGCTTTCTGGGGCATGTACTGCATCACAGAGAGGCAGCTTTACACTTGCCCTCCTACTCATGAAGGAGGGCTACATAGCTTTGCATGTTAGGTTTATTTATCTATTTCATCCATTTTTAAAAATTCAGTGTATGATGAGTGGTAAGGGTTCAGCCTCATTGTTTTGCCTGTGTCTGTTTTCCCGCATTTACCTCAGAGAGCATCTTTTCTTACTGAGTAAGTAGCAGTTCTGTTAAACACCGTGTGACCACAGGTGCATCTCTTATTATCAGTGTATCTCCGAGCTCCTCGTTCTCCCGTGCTGATGTGTGCCAGACCACATTGTTTTAGATTTGTATTGCTTTAAAGAAGTCTCTTTGCTCTTACAGGTTGGTCTGCTTTCCTGTAACCCTTGTTATTATAGATGACTCTTAGAATGGGATTTCTGTTTCTACAGAGAATTCTGTTAGAGAGCGAGCCGAGTCTGTACATAGACTTGGAGATCTTTGTCATCTCAGTGGACGTCTGCCGATCCCTAAATGTGGGACATCTTTCCGTGTATATCTTTGTAAATTCCAGCTGTGTTTTTATAACTTTAGTTTTGAACTCTTTTGTAGATTGATTCCTAAATACCTTGTACTTTCTGGTGTTCAGTGTAATTGCTCTGCTAACGTTGCTTTTGTATTGAGCATTCCAAGTGTGCAGGCAAACATGCACTTTGTGCCCTGACCTCATGCTACAATGTAACTGAATTCACTTGCTAACTGCTTCGTTTCTTAGGATCTGTTATAAAGAAGGTGATACAATCTGCTGGTAGAAATTGTCTTCCGTCCAGTTTTATCTGGGCCCTAATTAGTTCTCGTCTGTCTGCCCTCGGTGGACCTTTCAATAGAAATGACAAAGTAGGCATCCTTATCTTATTCTTGGTTTTCAGGGAAATCATCTAACATATATTCATTAAGTATAATTTTAGTTTAGTGTTTTCCTTAGATAACTTCTATCAAATTGAAGAAAACATCTTTTTAGTTTGCTCAAGTATAGCGGTCTATACCATTTTTCTTCACTTACGTGAGTCAACTATGAATGAAATTAATTGGATAATCTATAAGTGTTGAAGGTATGTAGTATTTTCCCACAGCCATAAATGGTAATAAAATGTATGTTGAGGGATGTACAGATGCCCATGGTTTTGGAGTGCTGGAAAACATTGAATTGTTGAGAGTGGCAAGGACAATTAAGATAGACTATATAATTAAGATGTAACCATTATGGACCCAGGTCATTCAGATGCTGGGAAGAGCTGTATGCTGTCCATGGGTGATGTCAGCATACAGCTCTGCTTTTCTAACATGTGGGAGCAGTATGTTGTAAAACCAGCACATGCTTAACACAGTTTCTGATGTGTTTGAAAACAAAAATATACTTAATAGAGTATATAATGTGAACGTTTAAACTGAGACTCATTAATGCAACTTTTGAAACCACAGCTAAGCTTTCCCTTTCTTTACCATTGATGTAGTATGCTGCAAGCAATTACTAAAATGTTGCGTGTAAGTCAAGTCTTAGAGAACTGATGCGTGCTGCCGAGAAATAACTATTCTGTGTACTGATGAGTGCATTTTAACTCACAGGACAACATCTTTATGTACGGAGGCAGGATGGAGACAAGTGATGGGAATGTCACTGATGAATTATGGGTGTTTAACGTACGCAGTCAGTCATGGAGCACGAAAACCCCCACTGTCCTTGGACACAGCCAGCAGTACGCCGTGGAGGGACACTCTGCACACATCATGGAGTTGGACAGTAGAGATGTCGTCATGATTGTGATATTTGGATATTCTGCAATATATGGCTATACAAGCAGCATACAGGAATACCATATCTGTGAGTTTCTTTAAAAATGCAATTTCTTTAGTGGCTGGGAGCATTCTTATTTTAATCTTCTAATCATTTGGTCAAAATGGTAAGTTATTTTAGGTTGGAATTATAAGACGAATTATGTTCATAATGGTTTTTGAATATAATCCTTTTAATTATGCTAAAATTTCGTCCTTTAATATTTGGGTCTATCTCTTGGCCAGATGAGGAGATGTTTTATGCTCATTTTCAGATATCTTAAGCTATGAGGCATTCCAACAGATGGTGCTGTTGCCTTGGAATTTACCTATAAACCAAAAGCTGAAATTACCTCATGTCTTTGTAGTTTGTGAATTTTAGGATTTTCATCTTCTGAATCATGTTCTTAGTCTTACTGCTAGGTCTGTAGCTACTTTAAGGTAGATTCTCAGGGAAAAACTGTTGGTTTCTAAAAGAGATTGTTGTTTAGTGTGTGGAGGTGACCTGCTCAACCTATGCTTGATTTTCTTTACTGCTGGTTTTTGTTTTGTTTCATTTATTTATTGTGTGTGTGTGTGCATGTGTGTGTAATTTTTTATATTGTTATTTTTAATTTGTCCACAAACATTTATCTTATAGTTGCTGTTTAAATTTAAGAATATTCTCATGTCTTGGTCTCTGTCATTAATGAACTCCAGTTCTTAGCTTTTATGTGACCAACATATGTGACCTTACAGAGTCTGAACACAGTCACAGTGAGACTGTTCCTTTGTGTGCCACACTGATAGTGAGAACACACATGTGTGGAAGGTGCCCTTCCCAGTCTCATTCAGACGTGACTCTGCATGCACGGCCAGGACAGCACCACACATGCACTGGAGTGTGCAGTAGTGTTAACGTCCATGCTGGCTGGTAGCTGATGCGTGTGGTATCTGGTAGGTTTTTATTCTCAGTTAGGAATAGTCTTTTTATAGACTGGCAACTGAAGTTTTGATGCATTAAAAAATATCTGTATATTCAGTTCCTTTTGGCATGTTCTATAACCAAAATACCACTTCTAAGTGAATTTGTAATAGTATTTTTTTTGTTTGATTTCTGTTTTCTTGGTTGCACAGAAGTGGAATGAGTCATGATTTTTGAGTTTTATCAGAGACCATGAGCACTGAAAACATTCTGTGTATTATATCAGTACAAGTTAAGATCTATCAACTTTGCTCTCAAATCGTGTTCCCCACTAAGATTTACTGCTCTGTTCAAGAGCGTTCGAGCAGGTGGTGTGATGTCCAGGTGTCTGATGTCAGAAAGTTAAAGGGCTTTCACCCTGAAAACTATACAGTAAAGAGCACAAAACTGTGGCCAGATGTCGTTAAGAGAGACCACAGTCATTAGTTCCCTGACATTAGTTCCATGGTCTACTGGTGCTTCAGTGTTCTATTATAACTGCTGCTGGGCTAGAGAGCCGGCTCATGTCAGGAGCACTTGCTCCTGCGAAGGACCTGAGTTCAGTTCCCAACAGCTACCTGGTTGTCTGATGTCACAGCAGGAGAATATCTTCTTTTCCCTTCAAAACACATACCAGTGTGCCTGTTGGTAGAACCTGACAATATTATGATTGTCAGGAGAATACTAGAACTTTAGTTTTTTTTAAGGACTGGAACAGTGTAAAACTTTGCTCATTTAGCTTAGGTTTAAGGGTAATGTTCTGGCTGGAGAGATGGCTCAGCAGTTAAGAGCACCAACTGCTCTTCCAGAGGCCCTGAGTTCAATTCCCAGCAACCACATGGTGGCTCACAACCATCTGTAATGGGATCTGATGCCCTCTTCTAGTGTGTCTGAAGACAGCTACAGTGTCTTCATATACATTAAAGACAGTAGTCATGTGTCTGGAGCAGCCTTGCTTATACACTGAAGGCCTAAATCGGCTATGGGCCTGAGTCAGCCATGCCTGCCTGCTAACACAAAGTCTTGGTCTCTGTGGAAAAACTCTGACCCTAGAACAGATAGCTACAGACCTTGTAGACAAGTAGCCTTGGTGGAAAACTACCGGCCTGGATAAGAACAAATAGTCATAGACCTTGTGGATAGGTAGCTTTGGTGGAAAGTACCAGCTGAGATAAGAACAAGTGAATCCTAGACAGTCATAAGTGACCTGTTCCCTGCTTCTTCACCCAGCCAACACTCTGTTCTGGAAGATATCTGTACTCCCCCTGAGAACACCTATGCTTCTGTGTCACCCCTTCCCCACATTCTGCTTCTATGTGTATATAACCCCTGTGTGAAAAAAAAATAACGGTTTGATCAGACTATAGACAAGCCGTGGTTCTTTGCGTTCTCCTGTTTTCCCCCATTCTCTCTTTCAGGTGGTCCCCTGGACCCTGTTCACTGCCCTGCTGGACGGGATAGTCATGTAATTTTATCTCTGATATATCATTAACTTATTCAAAGTTTGTCACATAGAAGGCCTTGATAAAAGGCTATATATTTTGCTATATATTTTATTTTATTAAGTACTATTTTAAATAACATAAATACATGTAAGTAAAATTTCTCCTATTTTCTTTTATAAACACAAAAATTGAATTTTCAATGTTTCGTAATTTATTATGGGTGTCACCTTGGTCTTGTCTCGGCGCCCACTGTGGTGTCTTCAGGTTTTAAGTACTGAATGTTGGGCAGCTCTCTCTACTCATAAAAGTGTGCTGCGAGAGTTAACTTGCTGGCTTTTTATATTTTGTTCGTACTTTTACTACTGCTTGAAATTCATCATCTCTTTTTCCTCCGCCATAGCGTCAAACACTTGGCTAGTTCCCGAAACGAAAGGAGCCATTGTGCAGGGCGGATATGGCCACACAAGTGTGTATGATGAAGTGACCAAGTCCATCTATGTTCATGGAGGCTACAAAGCATTGCCCGGTAATAAGTATGGGCTGGTGGATGACCTCTATAAGTATGAAGTCAACACCAGGACTTGGTGAGTAGACTTTGAGTGACAGTTCGGGAAGGGGGTGGGGCAAGTGGCTGTGCAGCAATAGCTTTATTGGCGTCTTATCATCCAGTATATTTTGATAGTATTCTTTCCCCTTCCCCTGCTCCTCCCAGATCTTCCTCACCTCCATCCCCTTCAACCTCATGTTCTTTTTATCTCTCAATAAAAAACAAAACCTTGACAAATCAAAACAAAGAAAACAACCACCCAAACTCCCAGAAATACCTAAACCAAAACAAAAAAAAAAGTCACACACGAAAGCTGTGGATTCATTTAGTGTTGGGCAACTACTCCTGGGCACGGTGTGGACCTAGGAGTGTGCTTGATGCACCCAGGGTTTCTACCCTGGGGCTTCTTGGTTAGGGTAGGACTTGGTGCTCACTTCTCCTCCTCTCTGTGGTTGTGTGTGGTTTGAACCTGAACAGGCCTTGTGCACGCTGTCACAGCCCTGTGAGCTCCTATGAGCACGAGGCCTGTTGTGTTGTGAGAAAATCTTACGTTTACACAGTAGTGGTGGGTATGGAATGCCACAGAAATGTTCTTGAACTTATAAAATCTTAATGATAACCATGATACATTGTCATGCAACCAATAGTACAAAATAATCAATTCTCCATGTATGAACTACATAACTTAAAATAATCTGATCTGATACAAACACCTACAGTCACTTCCAATACAATCATCGTTTTAGATGCGTGATTTTGCTTAAGGCCATAGTCTGGAGCTTTGGTACTGTATGTGTGTGGGATTTGTGCTCATTTGCACTTGTGTTTTAAAATATTTGTTAAGTTTGCAAAATCATTTTTTTTTCAGTTTTATCATCTAATTTGGATGAAATGCCAAGCTTGTTGTGTTAAGATATATTTTGTTTTTTTTATAACTAGCAGTGCTATGCTATGCATGCTGTATTAGCCTTCGCATGCTCACTTACAGGAATTCTTCTGAGGCCCACACATAGGAGTGACCCTGTGATGTGTGACTGAGGCACCGCCTGGTGCCCACAGAGGGAAGGCCTCCATGTTGTCACTGTAGCTGGTGACAGGATTTCCGCTCCTGCTGCGAGGTAGAGAGAATGGTGGCTCAGTGACATTTCGAAGCGTGGTTCCCCAGTTAATATGGTGGCTTGGAATTCTCTTTGGGGTTCATTTGTCCCTTTTTTGTTTAGCGTATGATGCATTTATAGCCATAACATTCATTTTCTTCTAGAAATACGGATTTTTTTATTTATCTTTTGTATTTATAGTCTTAAAATATAAATTTTGTTGTACTTGTTTTGTTTTCCAGAGTCTGGGAAGTTATGCTTTTTGTTTTAAGACAATGAACATGTCTTTTGAAGTTACTTGAATGCACTTAAGGAAAATTGTTTATTGCATAGTGATTTATTATCCTTTTACTTTTAAGTCTATGCCTGACTTTCTGCATTGTGTGAAGAGAATAGGGTTGTGAGACTTCCTTTGGGAAATGAAAAATAATGTTCTAAACATGACAAAAGAGATTAGGCCACATAATGAAGCAGCTTCCTGAGACCGAGGGCAGGGGAAATTAATGCAACTATAGTAAAATTCCCTCAGAATGAAGACAAAGAGGAAAGGCATTTCCCTGTCTTGGAGGCAGCTCTGACTGACTGACAACTGATAGATTTTCTTGTTCTGTAATCTGTGTGCACGGTGGATAGTACATGTGCATGTGTGTATTTTTTTTTCCTGTGGTAGGCACACAGGTTTGTACACGTGCACTTATGTGTGCATGCCTGTGGAGGTTTGAAGGTGGAGCCAGGGAGTCTTTCTCAAACATCACCATTTACGTTATTTGTTGAGGAAGTGTATCTTAGTTCAACACAAACTTCGCTGATACAAGTGGGCTTTACCCACCCGGCCACACCCACCGAGCCACAACCAACCACACCCACCGACCACGCCCACCCAGCCACACCCGGCCACACCCACCCGGCTACACCCGCCTGGCCACACCCACCTGGCCTCACCCACCTGGCCACACCCACTTGGCCTTTACCTGGGCTCTGGAGAGCTGAACTCTACTTGCTATCCTGTTATTTATGCAGTAAAGACCTGACCAATTGAGTAGACAGCTTAACTGAAAACATGGAACCCAGAAGACACAGTGCTTCCAAATGTCTGAAAGCAAACAAGCAGTCTAAAATTCTGTATCTAATGGAAATATTAAAAAAAAAACAAAAACAACATAATGACATTTTCAAAACATCCCTGATTCCCTGCCCCGCCAACTGCACCACCAAACAAGCACAACCAACCGACAAACAAGAATTGAATCAGACAACATATCTCAGCCTTAGTGGGGGAAAAAAACCTAAGATAGTGTATTGTTTTATAACTTACTCAACAAATAGGAATATGTTTGATATCACTTCTGTGCTTCAATATTATATGCTTCTAGTTTGTGATAATTTGATATATTAAAAGAGGCTCACATTTTAATGTTTAGTTAGCAAACATTTTTATTTTCACTTTTGGGAAAGGATTGAGGCATGGAAGTTCAGGATACACTCAAAACCCTTGCTGCTACAAGCCTGAGCAGTTAGATCTCATCTGTTCACATTTACAGAGAGGAGGAATAGAAATGTCGTTGACTTTAAGGGTTCTCACTCTTCGAAGTTGACTCTTTTTATCTTGTGCTGACTGATGCTATCCTTTCCAGAGGGCTTTAACTTTGTCATAGAGGTCGGGTGTCTTTATAGCTTTGATTAACCTTGTTAAATGAGACAGTTCATGACGCTTTTTTGCATATCTGTCATATCTGACAGTAGGAGCCTGTCACCATATTCTCCCCCCCCTCTCCCTCCCTCCCTCCCTCGCTCCCTCCCTCCCTCCCTCCCTCCCTCCCTCCTTCCCTCCCTCCCTCTGTCTCTAATAATAGGGACTCAGATTTTGAAAGCCCTTTTACCTTTCAGAGATTTTGGAGACAGATCAGCTTTGTAGGTTTGCTATCAGGTAAACCACATTTAGGTTGATAACGATGACCATACTTATATGTCTGTATATTACATGTCTGAGTCTTTTCAACAAATGCTTCACTGGATGGTTTTCAATCTGTTTATTAGGTTAAAAAGAAAACCAGAAAAACTACTGACAACTCTTTGAGGAGTTGAAATATAAAGGAAATGTGTTAACACTGATGATAGTAAGAGAAATGAGCCAAGAGAGTACCGTTTTTTAAGGTTGAAGAAATAATTATGTTTGTAGCCTGACCCAGGACCGATCAAACACAGGAAGAAAGGGAGCACTGTGCTAGATGAGTGTTTGCAAAAGCAGCAGTGGGAAGGAGCACCGAGGGGGAGCATGTACTTCATGTTCTTCGAGACAGGAGAGATGGGAGGCTACGTGACCACAAATATGGGAACTGGGTAAAGGCTTCGAGAACTTACACGACGTTCTCGGTGAAATAAAACTAAAGTCATTGGTTGAAAACACGAAGCTACAGGACGTTTGAGTTGCAGATAGATATATATGGAGTGATCATTTGGGAGGAGGGGGAGGGCTGGGCGAGGGAAGTGAGGGATTGTGGGTAGGAGGGTGTGGCACTGATATGAGGAACTGTGAGCATTTTCAGCCCCGTGTCTTGAGTCTTTAGCTTGAATGAGCAACTGTGGTCTCGATGCTCTATTTGGTCTGGTCGTCAGTATACCCGTTTTCCTAAATCAGTTACTTAGGGTATAAATTCGTGGTCCTAGGGAATGGCTTTACATTCAGTTTTACTCAAACCACATTCCAATTTGGATGTCTACTCATTTGCCTCCCGACCATTGATGAATGATAGCTTTTCACACGAACGCATAAACAAAACTTCTTTTGTTACTGTCGGTTGTGGGAAATGATGCCTAGGATTTGTTTTCTTCTGTTTTATTTTGCTATCTATCTATCTATCTATCTATCTATCTATCTATCTATCTATCTATCTATCTATCTATCTATCGATGGATCGATTGATTGAGCCATCCATCCATCCATCCATCCATCCATCCATCCATCCATCCATCCATCTGGTGTGGATAGTGCGGATACTTTTGAGTGTGCACATATGCCTATGCACATGTGTGTGCATATACACAGAGGTCAGACATTTGCGTTGAGCTTCTACTCTATTCTCCACCCTACTTTTGGGACGGGGTCTCTCCCTGAACCCCGAGTTTACTGATTTGGGGGAACTCAGTGTGCTCCAAGGAGACAGGCACTTCACTAGTGAGCCATCTCTTTCGCCCTCCAGTTTAGATTTCAATGTGCAGTGTCTCCTTTTTAAAAAATGTAGAACATCTTCTTGTATTTATTGTCATATAATACTTTGAAATTTTGGGCAAATATTCTGTCCATTTTATTATATTTGATAGATTGTGTATTTTTCTTTGCAGTATTGGTTTACTTTGTAATTTGCAATCATGCTTTCTCAGAATGTGGATTGTTTTTCTGTTCATTTATTATTTGATAAATAGAACTTACATGTATACAGTCAAAGAAATAAATTTTGTTTTATTAGCTGTGCTTTGTATTTTTCTTAAATAACACTATTCTACAATATTTTATATTTTTATAATTAATTTTCAGGTTTTTATAATTAGTTTCACAGTTAATTTTCAATCTAGGTTGGTAAGAGCTTGTGTGTGTGTGTGTGTGTGTGTGTGTGTGTGTGTGTGTGCAGTAAGAGCTTGTGTGTGAGTGTGTATGTCTGTGCAATTAGAACTGGTGTGTGTGTGTGTGTGTGTGTGTGTCCAGTAAGAGCTTGTATGTATATGTGTCTGCAGTAAGAGCTTGTGTTTGTGTGTGTGTGTGTGTGTGTGTGTGTGTGCAATAAATAGTCTCTGGGCATTGGTCAATAACAGTTCATACCTCTGATTGTCTGTAGTATGGAAAACATTAATAACAAAAGTATACATAGGTGATTAATATTTTCATACTTTTCTCGATGAAATCTGTATGTTCTAAACTCACACTTAGTGTGTGTGTAGGGGGCACATATGAGCAGGAGTGTGTGTGCATGTGTACAAGCTACAGTGTGCTTATGGAGGAGAGAGAGAGTTGGTTCTCTCTTCATGCCATATGAGTTCTGGGATTGGACTCAGCTTGACAGCAGCAGGTGCCCTTACCCGCTGAGCTGTCTCCCTGGATGCTTATATGCTTTTCCTAAGGTGCAGTTACGTCTCACTATGTTCTTCGTGTTTCTCATAGCTGACACTGAGAGTGTGCAGTGTCTTACGTCTGGAGCATGTGCAGCAAAACTGTGATCCTGGCAAAGGCCCCAGGAAATGGTCTCTGTTTTTCCAGCATTTAGTATATCCTGGGCTTTCTTTCATGTAACCATATCCTAATCTAAATTTTTGTCTACATATGACTTGCTTTGTAAAGACTCCAGTCAGTGAATTTAGAGTCCGTGTGAAGCTAATATTAGTATGACCTCATTTATATAACGTACGTTTTGACTTCATTTTACCTTAGCTACAAAACATTTGCAGAAACTCCATTTCCAAATGAGGTCACATTCTGAAACTGAAGGAATATATTAACTTTGGGGAGGGTACTATACATTCAGTGAATACAGTATTTCTTCTGCCTTTATCTTGATGGAATTAAGACTTATGTTTATGTTTTATGTCAAGGTTGCTGATTTTAGTAATTATCTGTGTAAGTAATCTTAGTTTTTTTTTTCATAGAGGTTGGTTTAGATTTTACATGGATAATGTGAATAAGATCCTTCTGAGTTCTAAAGCTTTTAGCATTGTCTTTTCATGGCCACTGCATTCTCATCTCATTGAAGGGCAGAAGGAAGTAAGGCTTCATAGGCATGTTATCAATCCTCAGACTTAAAGAAACATTTCAGCTTGTCTCTAGTAAGAGCTGTGTGCGTGTGGGTTTTGTAGAAACCATTATTAAGGAGGTTTAATAAACTATCCTAATAATGCCCATGCTACAGAAGAATGAAATTAGATGCATATCTATTACTTTGTACAAAAATCAACTTGAAACGGATCAAAGGCTTCAATGTGAAACCTGAAACACTGTTGCTGGAAGAAAACCCAGGTGCAGGAAAGATTCTCTGAAGGGGCTGTTTGCTCTGGAATCACAGCCAACAATTGACAAATGGAACCTAACAAAACTAAAACTCCTCCACAGCAAGGCAAACAATCAGCCACGTCAAGAGGAAGCCTGCGGAGTGGGAGAGAATCTGTCAGCCCTAAATATAATAGAGGATTAATACCAGAATATACAAAGTACTAAGAAACAAAAACAAATTAATTAAAAAAACAATTAAAAATTGTCTGTGGATCTGAAGAGAGTTCCCAAAAGAAGAATTAAAAAATGGCTAAGTTCAGAAGTGTACAGCATCCTCAGCAGCTAGGGTTACACGGATGATACTTTCTCTGAGATTTCATCACACCTTGGACAGAATGGCTACGATCACGAAGATAACTGACGCACGTCTGTGAGGATGTGGGGAAATGGGAAGCTCGTGCACTGTTGGGGGTTTGCCAACTGGGGCAGCCACGTTAGAGATCTATGCCATTTTAGTTATTCTAGAATGCCCTGCCCCTGCCTCTGCTTCACAGTGACAGGTGGGCTCTCCCATCTGCCTTTATATGGATTCTGGAGTCTGAAGTCTTGTCTCCACGTTGGCAGGGCGCGCTCTCTACCGTGAGTGTATTCAACAGCGTCTTCAGTGTGGGTCTAAATTCTTCGTTGTTGATGACGTTTAGTTACTGCAGTAGTGTTCCTTGGGTATATGATCTTGTCGTCATGGAACAAGTTTTGCTTCTTTGTCAAACGTCAGTTGGATATACATATGTTGGTCTGTCTCTGGGCTCTCATCCGTTCTGTTATTTGTCCATACTTTTGTCAGTAACAGATTGCTTTTCTTACTGTGGATCTTAGTAAACGTTGAGGGTAGGAGCAGTCAGTCCTTTGACTTTATTCAGTATTTTTTCTTAAATATTAATTTAGTTTGATGTTCTTAAGTATTTATTGTATTTAAGCTTGCGTGCCTGAATCTGTGCCTGTGCACAACATATGTACGTGTGTCCATGGAGGCCATTCATTTATAAACGTTTATTTTACTTTCATTTATTAATTTGTTTACATATTATTTTGAGATAGGGTTTAAGTAGGCTACCTAGAGCTTGCTATGTAGAAAAGGCTGGCCTCGAATTTAGAGATTCACTTTATTCTGCCCCCCAAGTGCTTGAGTTTTCTTAAAATCAGAATTTTGTAGTCTTTTTTTTTTTTCCCCCATGAGACTCGACAACAGAGCCTCACGGGATTCGAACTCGGACGGGATGAGGCGTGCCCGCCCTCTGCTGGTGGACGCCCAAGCGCCGCGCTGCGGCGCGCTCGCTTAGTCTTTTTCATAAATCTTATACGTATATAATATTATATGAAGTATACATTTTATTTTATATATTTGTATATGTATATAAATATGTTTCTATATATAAATGTGTTACTATATATAGTAACATATTTGTAGTAATATATTTAGTACAGTATATATAGTATATATACATATATAAATGTATTTATATATATACACACACATATATATACATATATGTGTGTGTATGTATGTATGTATGTGTGTGTGTGTATATATATGTGTGTGTGTGTATATATATATACATATATATATATATACACACATACATACATATATATATTCAGTTCCCTGGGGAGAGCTTCAGAGATTTCTGTTTTGTCTGCCTTTTTTTTTTCTCCTGGAGAACCTCTGTATTACTGGTGAGAAATTGTGGGTGCATCGGCTCAGTGACCTGATTCGACTTTATACACAGTACTTACAGTAGGAGGCTGGTGTCTTTTAAGCTTGACTCTCTGGCATGGAACTCCTGTCTTATTGAGTAAGGTAGGATCAACATTCTTTGGCTCCACTTTAACCCCCTAAGCCTGATTGATAACTCTCACCTCTGCTGAGGGCTGAGTATGGAAAATCACCCAGACTTCTCCAACTTTTTCCTGGAATAGAACTTAGGTAAGAATGGGGAGCGTGAGATTTATGGTGGCCTAATACTCTCAGCAACGTATCATTGACCTGAAGTAGGAACTAAGGGATGAGGCACTTGGTTCCCCTGGCTCCACCTCTCAGAGTTAGAGATCTGTCCTTCTGAACTGGTGTCCGTCAGTGGTGAGGAGATACCGGGAAGCAATAGTAAGGAGCCTGATCCAGTACACTATTGCTTGTACCCTCTTCTCTGTCCTGTGGAATAGAGGATTGAATTTGCGACCTTGTGAAGGCAAGGCAGGTGCCCCATGGCTGAGCTTTCTGTTCCTAGCCACACCCCTGTTCTGCTGCTTTTTATTGTGTAGCAGGACTCACTACAGTGCTCAGGCCGCCCTTGAGTTGTGATGCTCCCGTCTTAGACTCCTACGTTGCTAACATCACAGGCCTGTGCTACCTGGTCAGAATCAGTGTTGACATTCCTAACCCAAGCTTAGCAGACTTTCTTTAGTAAGTGTATAATGTTGCTCTTCATGGTTTTATGAGATTGTAAATTTTCTGAGACCATAAAACTATTCTGAATTAATTAATGATCTTTTCCTGGAGAGACTGTGGAACCCTTCTCATTGTCACTCTGGGAGTCCATCTCATTCTTTAAGCATTAGATGATATTAAAAAAAAACATGGTTTTAGAGACTAGATACAAATCAATAATTTTATCTACGTTTACTGTGTTTATAATTTTAATCATAATTGTCACAAAGTATTAGTTTATATTTTATTTATCTTTATATGTTGGTTCATTCAGAGTCATTTATAATTCTGAGCATATACTTTTAGTAATTTACGTAAATTTTACTGTTTCTGAAAAGTTTATTTCTGAGGATTTATTTTTAAGTGTGTGTGTGTGCATCTCCACATGAGTGTAGGTGCATGTGTGAGCACAGGTGCACATGGGCAAGCACAGGTGTGTGAGAGTACAGGTGCACATGAGTGAGCAAAGGTTTGTGTGAGTACAGGTGCACATGAGAGAGCACAGGTGTGTGTTAGTACAGGTGCACATGAGTGAGCACAGGTGTGTGTGAGTACAGGTGTACATGAGAGAGCACAGATGCACATGAATGAACACAGGTGTGTGAGAGTAGAGGTGCACATGAGCAAGCACAGGTGTGGGTGAGTACAGGTGCAAGCACAGGTGTGCATGAGTACAGGAGCACATGAGCAAGCACAGGTGTACGTGAGTACAGGTGCACATGAGTGAGCACAGGTGTGCATGAGTACAGGTGCACATGAGTGAGCACAGGTGTGTGTGAGCACAGGTGCACATGAGTAAGTAAGCACAGGTGTTTGAGAGTACAGGTGCACATGAGTGAGCAGGTGTGTGTGAGTACAGGTGCACATGAGTGAGCACAGGTGTTTGAGAGTACAGGTGCACATGAGTGAGCACAGGTATGTGTGAGCACAGGTGCACATGAGAGAGCACAGGTGTGTGAGAGTACAGATGTGCATGAGTGAGCACAGGTGCCTGAGGAGTTTCCAGATGCTCCTGGAGCTGCCTGGCCTTGAAGTGTTCCTAACTACTGTCCCATCTCCAGCCCCTATGTGCAGTTTTTAATTACTCACACATTGTAGATACATCTAAAGACAATGTTGAGCAAAAGAATCTAAACACAAATAAGTACAACTCATATTAAAGTAAAGCTGGTCATTGAAATAAAAATAGTAATGTTTCTATCCAGGTTCTGATTATTTGGTAATGTCCATCTCACGGAAATTCATTGAGTTTTTGACTTATTGTATCTTTATTTTTGTGTTTAAATTTTAATTAAACATAAAGGCTCATTAAGGGGTCCTTATCAACTTTATAATTTTAACCCAATGTAATTTGGACTAGGTTTATTATACTTAACTTTTGGCTTGTCTTAGCATGAAAAAGTCATGGTGTTTTGGTTCTTTCTTTTGAGATAGACTGGTTTCCTACCTTCAAAAGTGAAAAATCATTCAAAATATAAATTATTAGTATTAAGAATTCTATCTATATTGTAATTTCTCAAAGCATCTTGAGATATTGAAATTTTACAAATATTCTTTTAAAATACTGAAGCTTTGAAGTTATTTACAAGTTGTTAAAATATATGTATTTCCCCCTTATAAGTCCCAGAAAAAAAATTATATACAAAGTCGTTACTTTATTTATAAAATCAGGGAAGTCTCTTTATCCTTTGTAATACATTTTTAAATTTTATTCTGTAGGACTATTTTGAAAGAAAGTGGGTTTGCCCGGTACCTTCATTCAGCTGTCCTTATCAATGGAGCTATGCTTATTTTTGGAGGAAATACCCATAATGATACTTCCTTGAGTAACGGTGCAAAATGTTTTTCTGCCGATTTCCTGGCATATGACATAGGTATGTATCTGTTAGGATTGTACAAAGAAGAAAATACTAGACAACTTTCTCAAATAGATTGATAGCATGCTTATATGTCATTTTAGAGATCAGCTTAGTGACAGACTATGAATTGGGTTTTCTCTAATTTCAGCACAGTTCTCATACAGAGCCAAAATCAGATGTATTGGAATTTGTTAGTATCAGAGACAGAAGAGGAGAATTATAGGAGTGACCTTTTGACCTTTAGAAGCATTTGACTGTTGTGTCCTCATTTGAAAATTGTATATACCTCCTGTGTCTTATACTGCATCAGTTTTAATGATGGAACGATATTGAATTCCATCAAACTATGAAAATTAAGACAGGAATTCAAACACTTTATATTTAGCAGAGATGAGCAAAACTTATTTTATATTAAATATACTGAATATATTTACCGAGTGTGGGGGGAAATTTCATTGAAAGGAATGTGGAAAAAGAGATAATGAAATATGATGAGGAGACAGTGAATCCAGGACATGCCTGTGAGTGAGACAGGCTGAATGAGGCCCTGCAGCGAGCTGCAGCCAGCGCTGAGGCACTCGCTTGTTCATTGTGCTGTGTTCTTGTTGATTCTGTGTGGAAGGGTGAACTCACGGAAACACCACAGCTAACTCTCCAGTACATCATAGCAGTGAAAGTTCTGCTTCTGTGTCTGTCATGTTATCGTTGAAAGCTAGCTGGTACTAAAAATGTATTTGGCAGCGCACAAGAGTGTCTTTTATTGGTGTTATAGACAAAGTGCTAAATCAAATCCAAAGCTGTTTTCTCTATGTGTAGAAGTCAAGGAGGCTGATTAGATGTGAGCCGGACTTACTCCTTAACATCATAAAGGTGCACCGTCTGCTTTGCTAGACGGTTTCATGTGGCCACACAGAAAAGAGCAGTTGACAATTAAAAGCCCTTTGCTCTTGATGCTATTGTAAGTTTTCTAGAAGAAGTGAAAGCTTTAGAAAGCTCCTGAATTATTGGCTGAGATCCAGAACAAAGTAGGTTGACTGGGACAGTGGATCCAGCTGGCAGTGAGCGATCTCTTTTACCTGGTGGTGAGACGGTGAGCTTAGCTTTCTGGAGGAAAATGAAACCTTTATTTATTTAATTTTGTTCATGCATATTCCTTCTGTGAATTTTTTTTAAAGTAACAGAATAGGATGTCATTGTTACTGTTAAAAATCCACAAAGTGGGATTTAAAATTTTTACATTAAAGTTTTCCAGCAAACTTCTACACAGCGCTTGTAATTTAATGAGCTGTTTTGTACGTGAAATATTGAAAACCCATTTTTATTCTTCTGTATTGTTGAGGATTATATTTCAGTGTTATGTGTCCAAAGAGCTTACAGAAGGTTAAAAAAACAAACAAGTTTTGTTTTGTATCAGAAAGAAACAGGAAGAGGGGTCAGAATATCGGCATTCTATTAAGCTCTGAGTGTTAGACACTGTCTAAGGGTTTATGTACAAAGCCTGAAGCCTCTCTAAAGGTCTGTGATAATGTCACTGACTCAGCTGTCAGGCAGGAGTGACAGGGATTGATCTAGCAGAGTATCAGCCACCATTCTAAGACCTGTATCCACCTGCTTGATTATGCCGTGCTGATGGGTCAGGTCCAGTGCTTGTTCTGAATGTTCTGTGTGGAATCAGATAACTTAGAGTCAGTGTTTATTTCTTAATGCTGTGGATAGATGAAAGCAAATATACTTCTCATTGTCTTATTTTTCACACAAAAGAAAATTTATTTCAAAATATTTATTGTTCATTGGAAGCAAAGATAGGCATTTAATGAACCAAATAGAAAATATTTTTTTAAAACCATGTTTTCTTTCCTGTATAAGGCATATTCCTTGTTACGTTTAAATGCGATGCATCGCAGTGGTTACGTGAATTTTAAACAAATTTATGCTGATACTAATTTTTTATTGTTCTAAGGTTCACAGTTTCAATCTTCCACCATTGTAAATTTTGCATAACAAAATCATTAATCTTTGGAAATATAACTTTGTCTTCTGCACATCATATTGTGTATGGTAAAGATTTAACCAGTATATGCTGCTGATTTTCAAAATGCTACGGTCTGCAGCCTGCAGTTCCTTAGAAAGGTTGTTGGGAAAATCAACACCAGGTGTATACAACCCAATTATTAGTCACTCGACAGCTGTCTTTTCCAGAAGTGACTTAAGGGATGGGAGGAGGTGGCTCAGTGGTTAAGGGAACAGGCATTGCAGACGACTCAGGTTCAAGTCCCAGGACCTGCCCTGGCGGCTCACACCTGCCTGCAACTCCAGCTCCAGAGGAGCTGATGACCACAGGATCATGTGCCCTCTATGGCCAACCACACTCAAGTGCATATTCCGCCCCCACTCCCAACAATACACATGTAGTAATGTAAATCAAAATTCTTCAGAAAGTGCTGGAAGGGGCTGGAGAGTTGAATTGGTTAAGAATGGTAGAGACCCCAAATTTGGGTTACCTATGTTGGGTGGCTCACTCCTGTCTGGAATACCTGTTCCAGAGGGATCCATCTTCTTTAGCTTTCCTGGGCGTTGGCACGCACGTGCATAGATTCATCCACAGAGATGTAATACTAAGAATTAAATAAAAAGTGACTGAGGTACGGCTAATAACAGCCAGAGCTAGTGAATGACCTTGGTTGGCTATAATTCTTAGCAGGACACATTACTTCATGTTTTAGTTGCAAACCGAGCTTGAACTCAGATTTTAGAGTCTGAAGTTGTTTATTTGTTCTTCTGTTATTGTTAGTGATCGTGTTGCCTTTAGAGAGCTGCAAGGGCACCATTTCTCAAGATTCGAATTATGCATATTTTCCTAGTAAAGATAGGTTCAGAATTTAGATGAAGGTTTGAAACAAAATGAAAAACAATAATTAATTTTTTTTATTTTCATAAAGGTAATAGAAAGATGAAGGTGTAAACCCCGAGTAGGGTGATTTTGGGACCAGGCAGAGGAGCAGGGTGCTTCTGACAGTGTCTTGCATATGGCAGGAAACAGAAACTCTGTCCCATTTAGTTAGTGACGGTTCCAAGCGTGAGTTCTCACAACACAATGGTTTCACGTATGGCTTTAATTGCTTGGTAGTGATTACAAAAATTGTTAAAAATGGAAGACAGGTCCATATTTTCAGCAGTAGTGTTTTAATTGGTATTGGTAAAATAATGATGTATATTTTAATTGTTTTATTATACAGCAGAGTTAACATGTCACTTACCTAGTTTATGAAGCGTAGCATACATGATTTTGTACAACCCTATGGGGTGTTATATATGAATCACGTAGAATGGATACAGCCCTGTAAGTCATAATTTCCAGATAAAATCATAAATGCAAATTAAATAAACCACTTATTTATTTTTTTGGAACATTCCAACAAAGTTCTGAAAATTCCATCTGGCTGGCTCTTTGTGCTCACAATTATTTTCGTTTCCTGGAGGTTTTATTAGTCAATATTTTCTAATTATTTTTTTTACTGTATTTTCATGGCTTATGTCTCGCTGAGCCAGCCACCTGAAAGAGCCAGTTTGTTACTTTGTAGGTCAAGAAAACCCTTGAGAGCTTTCATGTGGCTTCCTGTGGTGAATCAGCCAACTCCTTTTTTTTTTTTTTTTTTTTTTTTAAAGTTGCTCTGCATCCCTGGCTGAAGTGTTATCTTTCTCTTTGGTATATGATAAGGGCAATAATAGTCTGTACAACAGCTTCCTCCTCTTCCCCCTTCCTTTCCATCTACCCTCTTAAAAAATCAAAATAAATAAATTTCCTCTCAGTTTGTCAAAGTGGGCAGCCTAACCTTCCCTGCAGTGCTTGGCTCTATACAGGCTTTATAGTGTAGACTTTCATTGTCCATATAGTGTGTATTACATTGCGCACTTATGGAGGGTGGGGGTGGGTGGGTGGGTGGTGAGAGCTGGCAGTTCGCTGTCACTAACCCAGTCACAGGTGTCTGAAGTAAAGTCTTAATTCAGACATTTTAATTCCAACATTACACTACCCTCTGACCCTGCCCTGTTCTAACAGGAAAGTCTTTTAGTTGGGAAGGGGCATATCCATTTATCAAGGTAACAAAGACACCAGCGGTAACCATCAGCGGATTTGATTACACTCTGGTGTGTTTGTGTTTTACTGTGACTCACCCTCAAACTGACTATGAAGTAGTGAAGCCCAGATGGAAAGGCAAGGAGCAAAATAAATGATATATGAAGAGTGAATTATCATTTCTCTTAACTTCTGCACACAGTTTGAGAGACTTTGTGCTTTGCCTGTGGGTATTAGTTTTCTTCACTTACAGTTCAGGCGGTCTTGTAAACTCTTGTTGCACAGGCTGTCCTATGTGCTGTCTGAAACACAGTCTGGTCTAACCAGAGTGATATTGTCATAGGTCCCAAGTGCTAGTGTTTGAGGTGTGAGCCACTACTCCTGGCCAGAGATTGTTTTAAATATGAAAATTACTAAATAAGTATACTAGAAGGAAATCTTGTACCAGAGGAGGGTTTGCAGACCCTGGAGGATGCAGGTGGAAAAAGCAGTCGTGAAGACACTCATTGCACAAAGAGCATTGGCAAATAGAATCTAGTGCTGTTTCAAAATAGCATAATATAGGACATTAGAATGTCCTATATTTCTAGAGAAATAAAATTGTGATTAACTATCAAGAAGTTTATACATACAATTTCTTATATGAGGACCACTGAAGCCAACAGGGAATATAATTTGTTGTCATTATTGTTGTTGACACACGTGAAATCATCCCACTCTTAAAACTGACATAAAGCACAGTACTTAAAACAATTGTGACTTTTTATTTTATGTGTATGAGTGTTTTGCCTGCATGTTTGTCAGTGCACCTCCGTGTGTCTGGTGCCTGCAGAGGAATGAAGAGGCCATTTGGATGCCCTGGAGTGGGAGTTACCAACAGTTGTGAGCTGCTGTGTGCATGTTGGGGATCGACTCAGGTCCCTTTAGAAGAGCAGCCAGTGCTCTTAACAGCTGAGCATCTCTCCAGGCCGAGGGATATTAAATATTGTGAGTAGTTTAGAATACAAACAGAATTCTTACAGAATTACAGATTTGTAATTTCATGGAAACCATGGGGATTTGTAGAATAATTAGTCAACAAATGCATTCTTAGTTGGATTATTTTCTACATAATCAGTAAATTAAATTAATATTAGAATTCCACCTAAAGTTCTTCAAATAATTGTTTAAATCTGTCTCTATATCTTTCTATATGTCTCTATCTCTAATCCCTATCTATCTATCTATCTATCTATCTATCTATCTATCTATCTATCTATCTGTCTATCTATCATCTATTTCACTGATAAATAGTTCTGATGGTGCAGGGTGTTAAAATTTGAGTTTAAGACCAGTAACTTTAACTCCTTGGTCTTCTGTGTATTTAGTGTTTGGCTTGTACACTAAATGCCCTGCTGCTGAACGTTTAAAAATGTGTTCTGAAGAACATATTTTACTCTTGTCTTTCTTATGTTGCTGTGGAATATATTTCTCTCAATTTGAAGGTGTCAATTCCGTGTAAAATTTACTTCCCATTGTCTAGGCTTAAACTGATTATGAAGAGATAACTGAACTATTCTAGAAGTTTATTTTCTTCTTGGCAGAAAATATCCTTTTAGATTGCAGCCGAAGAGAATAGTAATGTCATAGACTTTGCAGAGTAAGAACCAGAGTAGACCTCATGTAAGCAAATAATATCAGCTTGCTATTGATTATTAATGCATTCGATTTGTACTTAAACATTTGTCAAGCTGGCATTTGTCTCCTCTTTTTATCTGGACTCACTGTACTGATACAGCTGTAAGCTGCGGAGCAATGCCGGTGTAGTTGTGCTGAGAAAGAGGTCGGAGCTACCTGCTTATGTGGGTACTTGGTCCCTGTGGTCTCCATCATTTTTATTTTGCATTTTATCACATTGATGATGCTGTCAACTCATGATGGGAGGTTCTGGTTATAGGGTCATTTGGTACTCTGTGGCTTGTACTGTCTGCAGGGTAGCAAGGATTAATCGCTTTTAGTTTCCACTGCTGAAGGCATGGCTGTGCACATGAGGTGTGCACGTGAGGATCCACTCTCTTTTGGGCTTTTCATGAGAGCCTGTTACAAATCCCACAGGCTACTCTCTTCAGCAGTGGTGTCACCAGCCGCTGGAGTGATCGATCGCTGGGTCACACGACTTAGCTGAGTGCAGCTGGCCTGCAGTGCTGACTGGCCCTTAACAGATCTTCTTTCTTGCCCAGTCACTGAGTCAGAGCTCACACCTTTGCTGTCTTCTTAACAGGAGTATGGCCTGACATACTATTCTTGAATGTTGAATATGCTGCCATCCGAACTCAGAGGAATCTGGTGTGGTGGCCGCGCAATAATTGCTTCTTTTCTTTTAAATTCTAATAAGATGACATATTGTTCTTGGTGACATATTGGATGCTTATATATTTTAGCAATATGAAAAGTCTGAATTTTTGTTTTTTACAATTTTTGGTGTATAGCTGTCTTCATAAGGTCTCTATTATGTTAATTATTGTTGATATTCTGGTCCTATTAGCATGTCTAATGTTGATATTGAAAACAATGTAATGTGTTTTCACATTATTGCACAGTTTATTAATATCCAGCAATATAAATTATGTGTATTTGAGTTAGATGGACGATTGACATCTAAATACGTGAACTCATCGGTTGACTCTAACATGTCTTGTAGTTTTCTTATTGAGACCCTGAGCCATGCACAGGTCACCCCACTTCCAAGAAAAGAATGATGTCTCAAAATCTTTCAAAGAGGAGATTTCAGACACACATAAGCCAAATGATGGAAAGAAAACAGTTTTTTAACAAATCTTGAGCTTGTTGTTCAGCTTCCACTAGATCCAACCCTTCACAACACAAGACATTTCTGTAGCAGACCTTCCTGACTTCTTTTAAAGACTTCTCAAGTGATGTCGGCAAACGTCACTTTGAAAGTGACTTTAGACAATTTCATATACACACATATAAGTACACATTACACACATATTTCTTAAATTACCCTTAACACATAAACACACACACACACACACACACACACACACACACACACACACACAGCAATTGTACTCTGCAGAGCATTGACTTCTAGGAGTGTTGATAGGCCTTATGTGGACACTGATTCTATGGGTAAAGCAAAGATACTTAAATAAAATTGTTTGGTTTTTATTCTCTCATTTCAGAATAACAGACAGCTCTTTTGGTCAACTTGAGAGTGTTAGAGACTAAAAAGTATTCTTTTTTGGTTCTATTTGTGTTCTTGGAATATTCTTTGGGAAATACAAGTTGGGATGTATTTTATTGCTTTTAATATCCCAGCTTCAGTTTATAAACTGCGATTTTTGTTTTTATAATTCCTTTGATCTTTATTAGTAAGAATATTGAATTAAAATTCATTTACTGTTTGTGTTATAGGCACAATTATATGGGTAAGAAAATATGTAATTTATTATAATTTTAACCTTTATAATTAGCTCTTATATATTTACTGTTTTTGTGGATTTCTAAGGTTAATAAAATAGTATTTTCAAAAGCTTAATACAATTAAACTAAATACCAGTGCCTGCTTTTTGACAGGACATGCTTAGGAAATTGAAAGAAAATAAAGGTGCTGGACACCAAGTCATTTGTAATCTTAAAGATTGTGTTTATGTGTGCTAGTTTTAATGTTGTTTTGAGATGGTAAATTTCCTTCTTTTTTTATTTTTGTGGGAATTTTTTTTTATGAAAATTGAGTTTGCATCCTTCCTCCCCTTTCCCTCAGCTCCTGCATTCCTCCCCGTCTTCTTCTCTAGTATAGTTTGTCTTTAGCATTTCTCCCATATTCTTTATAGAACTGAATTATTTTTCTTGTTTAAAAAAGTTTTTAAAGCTAGGCTTTTGTGCAATTGAAGTATTCCTTCCAACATCAAATGAAAGCTATTTTCTTGAACCATTATATGATTAAAGCCATTTAAATATTAAATATTATTGTACGGTTCTCCTTTGGACACTCTGTCAGTGGGTATTATGTGACCCACTTACTTCTATATGCGTGCAGGTGACAGTTGATAATGTTTAAAGGTGACCTGTAGTGGCATTTATGTGCTTTACTATGTGAATTTTGGTATATTCAGTAAAGATAAGTCAGTGGAATTATCTCCAAATATAAATGATACAATTTCATCCATTCATTTGTTAATTCTTATATATTTCAAGTTATTGGTGAGAATTTTATGAGTTATTTTAATTTGAAAACATGGTAGTTGATTAATGATACTAAGTTGCAGATAATGGGAAATTAATCATCTTTCCTTTTTGATTTTAAGTATTCTGTCTCTAATTTCATCAATGATTATTTTCTCTTTCTTTTGAATTTCTTACAGTTTTTATTTTTTATTTTTCTAGCTTGTGATGAATGGAAGACGTTGCCTAAGCCAAATCTCCATAGAGATGTCAACCGATTTGGACATTCTGCCGTAGTCATCAATGGGTAGGGACATGTCGGTCGTCTCAGAACATATGTGCTTGCAACTCCCCACGGTCTAGATGTCCTGGGACACTTATTGTTGACTGTCAGTGACACTGAATTTTATACCTTATTCCTGAATACATTTCGGTTTGTTAGCCATATCCTCCATGATTAAGGTGCTGAGCTAAGACTGAAACTTCCTAGTGGGGTCACTGTTTCTTCTTTGTTTCTCTTAACGAGTCTCTGAAAAGACCTGAGGAAGAAACAAAGGCTAGCCTCCTGTTCTACCCACAAAGAAACTGAGAATTGAATTCCCACTGTAGTTCTGCCATCAACTACGCATATGAATTCTGATGTCTGTAGATTATTAAGCTCCGTACACTTTGATACTTGTGTATCTTTTAGGAATTGGAGTCCAGAATTAAATTACACTCTCTTAAGTTTATATACTTGTTTTGTTTGTTTTTGAAACAAGTTATCATTCTGTAGTCTAGCCGTCCTGGAAGTATGTAACCTGTGCTACAATTGTATTCATGCACAACTCCCTGCCTCTCAGGGGCCCTAGCATTTATAATACCATTTGAAAAGTTCCCAGAATTCCAAACATCACACAGTCTCAGAAACTACCTGCCGCTGGCAAAACCACACCTCTGCTAGAGCACAAGGCAAATCATAGTCAGCTGCTGCGGACAGTCTGAGGCAGCCCCACACTCCCATACCTGGGATTAAAATGAAAACACATTCTTATAATTCTGCATTTTTAAAAGAAACCAAAAATCACAGAATTCCTGCTCCAGTTTTTTTTTTTAAAGTTTTTATTGGTTCTTTGTGAATCTCACATCATGCACCCCAGTCCCACTCATCTCCTCGCCCTTGTACCCACCCTCCACCCTTGCAGCCTCCCCACAATAGAGAACAAAAATCTCGTGGGATCTGCAGTGTGTCACAGTGTGTCCCACACTGTACTCTGTGTCTGCACTTCTTTGTAGATGTTCATTGCAATGACTCGTTGTTCTGGTACGAGGCCTCTGGCTTCTGCTACACTATCTGCACTGGAACCTCACTGGGACTCCTCTAGAATATCCTGTGTTGCCCTGAGTCATGGATCTGTAGGACCTGCCCCTTCCTGCACTCCAGCAGTTCATAGATGGGGTAGATGTTGGGATGGGCCAATTCAAAACCTTGGATCTGGGTCTGGTCCACCCACTGACTCTCCCGTACCCATGGTAATTGGGGTATACTCTGCTCTGGCTGATCCATCCAATGCTACTGCCAGCACAGGGCAGAGCTAGCTCTCCTGTTTTCATGCCTTTGGGGCTGGCTCACCCGAAATCCCCATGCCCAGGGCCAGCTCTGCTGTACCGCCCAGGCGAGACACAGGACCTACTCTCCCAAGTGCTGCCTGCAGCAGGTGAGGGGCAGGGACAGCTGTAGGTGACAAGGGGTGCAGGGAGGGGAGGACATATCTTCCTTGCTGATGTCACAGCATGGCAGACAAGCTGCAGGGCCAGCTCTCCCACACTCATACCCTTGGGGCTGGCTCATCTGTGACCCTCCCTGACCCTGCCATCAAGGTCAGCTTTACTGTGCTACCCAGGGGAGGGGCAGGGCCTGCTACCTGAGTGTGGGTGAGGGCAGAGACAGATTTGCTGCTCATGATCCTGGCAGGATCAGCTCTCCTGACCATTGCAGGTGGTGAGAGCAAAAGGGAGGAGATCTCACCCCACCACATGACAGACAAGAGGCAGGACTGGCATTTTTATGCTCATACCTTGGGGTCAGCTTGCCTGAGCCCTTCACCACCAGGGTTAGCTCCACTATGCTGCCCAGGCTAGGTGTAGGGCCTGCTTTCCCCAGAGGGCAGTGCTAAAAGTCATTTTTATAAGCTTATTATTACCTTCTCCAAGTTACTTCCTACTGTAGCCAAACAATGATTGTTATTCACAATGAAGTTTATAGCTGACATGAATTGAGTTAAAAAAAAATAGCAGTGAATGAGATGTATCTGAATCGTCCCATCCTCAGGCTTCATAGGTTTGATTTTTATTTTTTTTGTTTGTTTGTTTAGTATAGAAAGTATTCTTGAAGCATTTTGGACCAGTTTGTGTTGCTTTGAGGGCCTGCAAGAATTGTCACTGATAGTGGTAGACACTTTAGCGTTGTGAGTGCTCTGTTACAGACCTGGGTCTGGAAGTCTTACTGTGACTTTACTTGCTCTTTTCTTTACAAGAAATAAGTTCTCAGTATCTTACCTCTGAATTCTGTGTCTGCACCGAGTGGCAATTCCAGGCTCACATAGCGATGCCTATCACCACACAGTCTGTCCCTGAAACAGAAAGATCATGAGTTCAAGGCTGGGGAGGGGTACATTTAAAGACTTGTCAATTGCAACACACCAAAACAAAACAAACATCACCAAACAAAGTCCCCAAGCCAGTATAGAAAAAAATGGTAACTGTAGACAGCTATTCTAAAATGTACCTTAACATTCATATATCACCATAATATAATTAAATATTGCTATATCATAATTCTAATGTATTTCTTAAAAACATTGTTTACTTTATTAAAATGATAGTACTTTTTCTGATGAAAGGAATGTTACATTCTTTTTTTTCTTCCATTAGTAATAAACATGTCTGGAAATTTAATGTTTCCAGGAAACATTAAGATCTATACTGTATTTCCGATTTTATCTGAAAAAATTGTCAAGAAAAATCTTAAAACAGTTAATCTGGGCTTTTCACATCATACTGTATGTTAGAAGAAATATGGTTTTAAAGAAAAGTTGGGCAGAAGCACAGACATTTAAATGTTAACATTGTTTATTCTTCACGCTGACTTACCAGGCCACTCAGCCCTGTTTTGCTAAGGTATATTGTCTGTCATTTTTTCATAGGTCAATGTATATATTTGGTGGATTTTCTAGTGTGCTCCTTAGTGATATCCTTGTGTATAAGCCTCCAAATTGCAAAGCTTTCCGAGATGAAGAACTCTGTAGAAATGCTGGTCCAGGGATAAAATGTGTTTGGAATAAAAACCACTGTGAATCTTGGGAGTCTGGGAATACAAATAATATTCTCAGAGCCAAGTGCCCTCCCAAGACAGGTGAGGTGTTTTCCCTTCTATTCTGATTTTAAAACTTTTCTATTTATTTAAAAGCAGATTGATTTTGCTTATATGAGGTTCCTCATTTTAGAAATTAAAAATTTTCTAATTATGAAGTCTGATACTTGAGCTAGATAACAGTTAATTATTTTTTTGATGCTTCCAGCTTTAGTTTTGTAATGTGTATGGGAATATCTTATGTGCGGCACTCATTATTTATAGTACATGTTCAATAACTTTTAAATAAACCATTTCTCGGAAATATTGTTTACTTTAAAGAAATAAAAGAAGTAATCTATTTTACATTTGCTGTTTTCTTCTTGAATTGCTGCAAAGCCACATTATAGGATGGTTTTTTCTATTTTTGGAACAAAAATAATTTCATTGTAATGAATTTACAAGTAAAAATATCACACAGCAGGATTAACAGTTGGCAGTATCAAACTATATACCCCATGTCCATCGTGAATCTGTGAGGCTTTTCCTGGGTGTGTCATATTCTATTATGATGTGTTGACTAGATAATTAGAATTATGAAAGGTGATCAGTCAGTATTTGTAGTTCCAATTTGTGCGACAATTTTTGCTGGGTGAGGGCTTTGATAGATTTTGTTGCTGCCACTAATAAACATGTTCAGGTTCTTCCCATCTGTATCACATTGCAACTCTAAATACCTTTAGAGTCATAAAACCCAAATATTTATTATTGTATTTTATTTGGATGTATACTTTTTCTAAATGAGCAAATTTGAAAATGTTATCCTCTAAATACCAAGTTGGCGTAATACTTATCTTGCAACTGATATTTTCTTTGGTGAGTAAGAGACATGCTAGCGATCCTTAAGTAGGTGACTATAAATGTGGATTTAGAATCATGATGTTTTCTTTTCGTGTGTGTTCGCTCTCCTGTGTGTTGCAGCTGCTTCTGATGACAGATGTTACAGATATGCTGACTGCGCCAGCTGTACGGCCAACACGAACGGGTGCCAGTGGTGTGACGACAAGAAATGCATCTCAGCCAGTAGCAACTGCAGCTCGGTTCGTATGTAAGGGTGGATGGTGATGTCATGGACATGCTCCTCACATCGCCCTTATGGTCCAATTACTGTGCTCAGAGGGTAACGTCACGGGCATGCTCCTCATATCACCCTTATAGTTCAGTTACTGTGCTCGAAGGGTGACGTCATGGGCATGCTCCTCGCATCGCCCTTATAGTCCAGTTACTGTGCTCAAAGGGTGACGTCATGGGCATGCTCCTCGCATGGCCCTTATGGTCCAATTACTGTGCTCAAAGAGTTGAGGTCACAGGCATGCTCCTGGCCCTTATGGTCCAATTACTGTGCTCGAAGGGTGACGTCATGGGCATACTGCTTGCATGCTTGCTTATGGTCCAATTACTGTGCGCAAAGGGGAGACTTTTCAGACACACAGATAGAACATGTGTTGGGATCTGTCCGATCACGGTGGCACCTGCCTTTAATTCTAGCAATGACACAGAGGCATGCAGGCCTCTGAGAGTTCAGGGACAGCTGGTCTACATAGTAAGTTCCAGGAAAGCCAGGTATATATATAGAGAGAACCTGTCTCAACACCTCACCCTTTAGAAAAAGGAAATTGATGAGGAATCAATCCCCTCTCGGCACATTGCAGTTAGCCGGGATGCAGCTTTGTTTGGTAAAAGTTCTGTTTTGTAACTTGTAGTCTTCATGAATTTCATGAATGAAACTGACAGGCTTCAGTGTGTACAGTGTAGACTCTTTATCGTTAGTGCTTTAAATGGTCTTTATGGCACCGATGGGACCAATGTGTGTTATGTAGATAACAAGATTTCCTCTGGGATCCCTGTCAGGCACGTCAGCTGTGCTCCTGTTGGCCTGTGGTTTGCACACTCGGTTTTACATTTTTCCACAGCGTTGGTGACCCCAGTTCTTCCTTCTCTATCTTACTCCCGACTGAAGGCAATTTTGTTTTACAGTTGACCTTTAGCAATGGTTTTGATTATCACAACTGCGGGGCTGCCATTCACATCGAGTGTGAAGAGGCTATGCCTCCCACAACCACGGGTCCATAGAGCAGCTTCCCCCAACCAGCAAGACATACAACCAACGATTTTTCTGGCATAAAATATCAGTATCATCGGACTACTACTTTAGACAAACCAAAACTATTGAAAAAAATGTAAAATTAGTATTTATGGTTTGAAATAGTGAACATTTGTCTTATAGCATGTTAAAATTTTCTCTAATAACCAATGATACTTAACATGTTGAAGTTGTGGAAATCTTATTAAATAGTAAAACACAGAGGGAAATTTACTTATTGGCTCAGTACATCGAATGAACCCTTTGCTCTTATGATACTTTATTAGTATATAATTTTCAGTTATATAAATCAGTGACAAGATACACTAAAGGTTTGAGTTTTAACATTGTTTATACTTTGAAATTTTAAGTTATCTCTTTAGATGTGTACTGTTCAGAGAAGGGAAATTATTTTTACTGGAAATAAAAATTAAGTAAACTAAGACATAATGTAAAGATTGTGTGTTATGGTTAGCGTTCTTTAAAGGGACACACTCACGATTTTAAGGACTTGTTCATGTGATTTGAAGAGTGTCCTTGGATTGTCTGTCACTTGTAAACTGCACACACAAGAAAGTGTGATAAAATTCTGCAAGTATAGCTGCCTATGAGCCGCTAGCACCTCTCAGGGGAGTCCTAGCCAATCGCAGAGTCAGACAGTGATCCTGACTCTCCTAAGAGTTTGTGTTGTGCGTCTGTCCGTGAAGTGGATACTGTCCGTCCACACTGGGGAGTGCGTGTCAGTCAGCTCATGCAGATGCTACTCTCAAATGGACATCTCTACAGCCATGCCAGACTCTGTGCCTTCCTGTGTCCTAGCCAAATTGACACATGGAATTAACTATCACATCATTAAAACGTAGAAAACTATTTCTTAAAAGTTTCAACAAAATTTTATTTTAACCCTTCAATATCTTTGAATTAGTTCTTGTTTAGACATTATCTTAATCGGCTCTAGTTGCCACAACGAAACAACATAAACTGTGTGATTTATAAGAAACAAGGATTTATTTTCCATAGTTTTGAAGACTAGGGATCTTAAGTTCTGAGCATTGGCAGCTCAGATCAAGACCCACGTTCTGGTTCGTAGACCTTTTCTTCTCATGGGTTTTTGTTACACTGCAGCCTTCTGCACATAAAGGCTCCACCACTGAGACTGAATTGCACCTCAGTATCCTCTCCCATATTCTCACCTTGGAGACTTGTCACCATTATATGAATTTGTGGGATACAAACAGTCCATAGAAGATGCTTATATTTGTGCATATGTATATGTTTTGTTAATTGTATTTGCATCTGAAAAATTAAGTTAGGTAAACTGCTCTCAAGCATTCATCTTAAAATGCACTCTTTTGGTTTTATTTTATTTTTGACGGTGTGTTAGCCAGGAATGACTTGGATGTCATAGCAGGAGTGAGCAGATGGTGCTCTCCCATAATTTACAATTCTGCTGTAATGTACTTTTTGGGCAGTCTCATCAGAGCGTCTGGCGATTAAGCCAAGCCGGATGAATGCTAATGGACACCCAAAGTTCCACGGGAATTCAGTCAGATTATGTGCAGTGATGTCCTATTTCATTATTCAGCCATATTTATTGCAAGTCGCATACTTGTGCTCTAATGGGTCAGAAATCTGTTTGCTTTTCATGGATTTACGTTTTGAATTCATGACTAACTAGATCCGCGGTTGGAACAGTCACGGTTACTCCTCATTGCCTGGTTACTAATGTGCCTCTAGCCCATCAGGTGATCAATGCTGGTGTAACTCAGAGCAGTGTTCCGCTGTATCCCGCACTGATTCCTGGGCGCTGTATGTTATTAAAATAGAATTTCCTCTCCTGTTGTTACTCTCAGCGGTGAGGGAGCTGCTGCTGGGGAGCAGCAGTCGTATCAGCTGTGGGCTGTGGAGTGATGGCTCTTCTGAGCGTTTGCACAAAGCTGCTCCAGCACGCTCAGTCTTTCTCTTGTCATTTTCATAGATTTATGGATTCAATAAGTAAAACAAATTTATTTCCTTTTAGTTGGTTGGCAAGTGCTTTAAATCCTACTCTAACGATCATACAGAATAATGACAGAATTCATGTGCTATATGAAGAAATACTCTGAGTAAGAAAAGCTGACATTGAGCTAATTTACCTGTTCCCTAAGGAGATGTGGTGGTCGAGTAACTCATAGCTGAAATTTATAAAAATGTGAAGTTTTTTTTTTCAGGATGAGCAAGTTAAACATTATATGTGGGTACATTTTATCTGATATCATGTAGTAAAAGTAATATTCTCTAGGGAAATTAATATTTGGCTCAGGAGATGGCTTAGTGGGTAAGTGTGAGGACCTTCACTGAATCCCAAGAACTCATGCAAAGTCGGCAAGATGGCGTGCACCTTTAATCGCAGTGCTTCGAGGGTTAGACTGGACGTGTAGCAGGAGACGTCCTGCAAACACGCAGGGCCGACTACTTTACTGTGTACAACACTGAACAAGAGAGACTCTGCCTCAAGCAAGGTGGACAGAAAGGGCAGGACCTGGGCTTGTCCTCTGACCACAACATGTGTACAACATGTACACCGGAACTCATGTACACGCATATGCACACGCACGCACGCACACACACGTGCACACACAAAGAAATTAATCCTTTCATCTTGGAAATGACTATAATGCATCCCAGATACTTATTTACTCTTGCTGGCTGGTTTTGTGTTAACACAAGCTGGTGTCGTTTTGGAAGAGGGGACCTCAGATGAGGGAATGTCCCCACCTCACTAGCTTGTGGGGACTCCTGTAGTGTATTTTCATGATTGATGATTGGTGTAGGAAGGCCCAGCTCACTGTGGGTCTCGCCACCCTGGGGATGGTTATTCTGGGGCACTTGCAGATCAGAACAACCCTGAGATTCCACCTCACACCAGTCATAATGGCTGAGATCAAAAACGCAGGGGATAGCAGATGCTGGCGAGGATGTGGAGAAAGAGGAACACTCCTCCACTCCTCCATTGTTGGTGGGATTGTAAGCTGGTACAGCCCCTCTGGAAATCAGTCTGGCGGTTCCTCAGAAAATTGGACATAGTATTACCTGAGGGTCCCATATATATATCTCCACTCCTAGGTGTATACCCAGAAGATGCTCCAACATTTAACAAGGACATATGCTCTACTATGTTCATAGCAGCCTTATTTATAATAGCCAGAAGCTGGAAAGAACCCAGATGTCCTTCAACAGAGGAATGGATACAGAAAATGTGGTACATTTACACAGTGGAGTACTACTCAGCTCCATTTTACATTATACATTTAATTTTATAAAATGAATTTATAAAATTCTTACGTAACTGGATGGAATTAGAAAATATCATCCTGAGTGAGGTAACCCAATCACAAAAGAACACACATGGTATGCACTCACTGATAAGTGGGTATTAGTCCCAAAGCTTGTAATATCCAAGATACAACCCACAGATCACATGAAGCTCAAGAAGAAGGAAAACCAAAGTATGGGCACTTAGGTCCTTCTTAGGAGTAATAAAATACCCAAAGGAGCAAATACAGAGACAAAGTGTGAGACAGAGACTGGAGGAGGGGCCATCTAGAGACTTCCCTACATGGGGATTCATCCCATGTGCAGTCAACAAATGCAGACACTGTTGTGGATGCCAGGAAGTGCATACTGACAGGAGCCTGATGTAACTGTCTCCTGAGAGACTCTGCCAAATTTGACATATACAGAGGCGGATGCTCAGAGCTAACCATTGAACTGATCATTGGGTCCACAATGGAGGAGATAGAAGATTGAAGGAGCTGAAGGGGCTTATGGCCCCATGGGAAGAGTGACAATACCAATCAACCAGAGCTCCCAGGGTCAAAACAGCCAGCCTGGGAACACGCATGGAGGGACTCATGGCTCCAGCTGTATATGTAGTGGAGCATGGCCATGTTAGGCATTGGTGGGAGTGGAGGTCCTTGGTCCCATGAAGGTGGGATGCCCCAGTGTCGAGGAATTTGAGAGCGGGCATGGGGGAGTGGGTGGATGGGTAGGGGCACACCCTCATAGAAGCAGCAGGAGAACGGGGATAACATTTGAAATGTAAATAAGTAGAATATCCAATTAAAAAAAAAAGAAAACAGGCAGAGCAAGCTATAAGGAACAGTAAGCAGTGTTCCTCCATGGTCTTCAGTTCTTGCCTCCAGGTTCCTGCCCTGCCTTCCTTCCATGTGGTCTGTGATGGGGATATATAAGTTGAAATAAACCCCTCCTTCTGCAGTTTGTTCTTGGCCATGGTGCTTTATCAAAAGAGTAGAAACCTTAACTGGGATGTGTGCATGTGCACACGCTCACGCATGTGGGCTGGGGCACAGTGTGCAGAAATCTGTTCCTTCCTTTCCACGTATTCTGGGGATTGAACTCAGGTCATCGGCTTTCTGAACCATCTCACCCACTAGTAATGCATTTTATAAAGGAAGCATAATATTTTATTAGTAAATGTCAGTGGATGGTTGTTAAAGTACCTAAAATACATTTTTTATAATAGATAATATGAGACAGTTATGTATTAATTTTAAATTTTAGCCTTAGTGACTGAAAATTAGTATTGGCGTGACCTATAGAAGAATGTCAGGCATAAGCAATTCTCTTTATAGACACTAACAGGTTTGGTGTGTTGTTCAAAATATATAATTAAGTTCCTTTCAGGATTTTTCTTATCAAGGCATTTAGTCTCTGAATGTCTCAAGCCCAAGTTTTAAGGTCTGTGTTTATGATGTAGTTTTCAATAGTAGATAGTGGTGATTTTCTGTGAAGTAGCTGAACCCGGGAGTATGTAAGATATGATCCTTGGCTAGTAACTTTTCATTGCCAGAATTAATTGAAATATGGTTTTATGATGTAGTAAGATTGAAAAAAAATAACATTGCAGTTTTCTTTGTAGCCTGCATGAAGAAAGAAAGTCACAGAGACATCAAGTATTAGTTTGAAGTATTCTAAAAATAATTTTTCTTTTAGATTTGAAGCTATTTCACTACTTGTTTCGTCTTCATGATAGCTTTATTGGGACTCGAGTTGTTAGTAAGAATGAACTCATGCTTTCACTTAATTAAAGATTTGTTTTCACTAACAAGTTTTCATTAGTTTCAAATTTTAAATTACTTAATTTTCTCAATATTCTCCGATTTTAGGACCTTACTACAGTTCTAGGAACAATAGTTTACCATCTTAAATGAAAAAAAAATGTAGATGAACAAAACTCAGTAGCATTTATTTAAACAAAAAACCCAAACAAAACAACAAACAAAAACCAACTCATGTGTTGGGCAGCACCCTGAACCATTAGAGACTGAGAACTCCTTCCTTACTGCCCTGAGTCTGACAAAAGCCAAACAACCAGCCTGTAAGAATAGTGACAGGATCAGAAACAGCTTGGTTGGGCACACTGCCCTTTGCCTTCCACAAATGTGGTTTTATCATTAGCGTGCTCTGATTGATAAACTTGATTTCTCTGGTTGCCTCGGACAATATCTGTTAACGCGTGCTCTCGCCATTATCTATTGCTTACCTACTAAGTTGCATTGCAGTTTGCTATGCAGGACAGTAAATTCAAGCTAAATTTAATCCAACAAATGATGGAATAAGTAAGAGAGATTATGATTTGATAAAATTGGGTTTGGAGATAAAGGTACATTTTAAAGTTCCACAGGGGTTTTTAAACGTTCGTGATGTCTTAAGAATCCTTGTTTGTTCAATTGTTGAAAATTAACATGTTTTGTCTTTCGATTTTTTTTTTTTTAGTCTGTCAGAAACTACACTAAATGTCATATAAGGAATGAGCAGATTTGTAACAAACTTACAAGCTGTAAAAGCTGTTCACTAAACTTGAATTGCCAGTGGGATCAACGGCAGCAGGAGTGCCAGGCTTTGCCAGGTAACTGGTTCGTGATTTGATACGTGTGGATTTTACTCTACAGACTAATGTTATTGTATCACTGTCTATGGATATAACAAAAGAAATTCTGGGTTGGATTAATAAGTGTCCATTTAGTAAAATAACAGTGGTAGGTTCTCCTCTAGAAGACTTGTCTAGGGTCCATGACTTGTTCTTGGGCCAGTAATGGTGCCATGTATGGATTTCATCTTGTGGGGCCAGGACACAGGTCCCATGAGAAAGTGATTGGTTTTCTCTGTGATGTTTGTGACACCTACTGGTGGGTCTCTGGTGGCTGGTCCTTGTTGTAACTCAAGTCACAGCTGTATAATCGATGATGACTTTCCTCCTGTGTGCACACCACATGTGAGTGAAGAAAGCTGGCTGATGGGATGAGTTCCTCAGGATTTGCCTGACTGGAGAATGTGGTATCTTCAGTGGTAGGGCCCTGCTGTCAAGTTCTGTGACATGAGGATGGGCAATGGCAATACCTGTGCTGTCTAGGGTCTGTGGAACCTTGCTGGCCAACAACTCCAAAAAAAAAATAACCATTTCTGACACTCAGCTTTTTACTTGGTTCATAGTAGGAACATTGTTTCTCCTCTTACAGGTTAGATCCATTTTACATTGTGTGTGTGTGTGTGTGTGTGTGTGCACACACACATGTGCGAGCACACTCGTGCTTCTGTTGTAGTAATTTCCATATCACCTTTTGAAGGTTTTCAGCGTTATTTATCCCTCTCCATAATCCCTCCTCTGCTCTACTGCACACCCTTCCATCCGTCAAGCCCTTCTTGCTCCATGGTTCTTTTTAAACCCTTTATAACAGTGATCTCTGCCTCCCCTTCTCTAGAAGCCCCTCCTCATGGCTCCTTAGTCACTACTGCCCTCTATGGGAAGTCCAGAAGAAACACACCCGTCTAAAGACTCATTTATAGGCACAAATGAGGGAAACAAGCAGTGCTTGTCTTTCTGAGTTGGCTTACCTTATTCGAAAGGATTATTTCCTGCTCCCAACATTTGACATTTGCTTTTCTTAGTGGCTAAGTACTATTTCACAGTGTAAATATACCATTTTCATTACCCCTTCCTGGGTTGGTGAGCATGCCGGCTGTTTCTACTGCATGGACATTGGTACAGAGCAGCAGCGAACAAGGGTGACTCTGTAGTTCTAGAGCAGGAAGTGGGGTTCTTTGAGTTTATTCCCAGGGCTGGTAGAGCTGGATCCTTGGGTAGATCCTTCTGGCCGTTTGAGGAACTGCTACACTGATTCCATGGTGACTCCGTCATCAGTGCTCCTCCCCATACACACACACACACACACACACACGCACACACACACACACACACACATCAGCAAGGTGACTCTGTCATCAGTGCTCACACACACACACACACACACACACACACACACACACACACACACACCAGCAGACTGGGCTGAGAGGAAATCATCTTCTCAGTGGTTTGCATTTCATCTTTTCAGAACTTTGTTAGTTCAAGGCCCTTGTTTGTCACTGTTCGTTTTCTTGCCATTTATTTGGAGTTGTTTCTGCGTTCCAGGTGCCGATCCTCTGACAGACATAGAACTAGAAAGATTATTTCCCCCTGTGTAGTCTGTCTCGTTGTTTGAATAGCAGTGTCCTTTGCCTTTGCTGTACAGGAAGTTTTCAGTTTCTGAGTTCCATCTATTAATTGTTGATTTTAATGTCTGCACCATTGTGGTTCCCTGATTTTTCAGTCTGTCATTGACATATAGGAAGACAACTGATAACTGTACATTAATTTTTATATCTACTTTGCCAAACCTGTTTCTCAGCTCTTAAGAGGTTTTAGATGGGTGTCTTTAGGGTCTTACGTATAATATTACATCATCTGCTGAAAGGAATACTTTTCCCAGTCTGTACTCTTTGGCCTTTGCTTGCTGTGTTGCTCTAGCTAAAACCTTTTTTTTTTTTTCTTCTTTTGAGGCAGGGTTTCTCTGTATTGTCAGGCGCCATAATGGGACAAACTAATAATCAGCAGGTGATCATCCTGAAATGGCTTGCCATGATTGGATTATTATATAATCTGCGACAAGTGAGCTCTTATTCAGCAAGGCTGTAAGGGATTTATTTTAGGAAAGATTCCTGCTATTAATATGGTTTTCCTATTACTATATTATTAAACATATGTAACAATCACTAAACAATAGCACACCCCTTTGGAGCAGATCTCTGCAGATCCACGAAGATGTACTGTCTTGCAGTGATGCTATATAGACAAATAGATGACTTCTTAAGTCTTAATGATGATCCTATAAGAATTGATTATTAAGCTCTTTTATAGTGGGACTGCTATTAGGTCTCTTTCTGATAGTCAAAACTGAAATGAGAACTCTGCCAGTCTCCCAAGTGTCATCAGTTAATTGCTCTTAGATAGTAGCCAGACTTTCTCCTACTCAGAGCACATTCCAAGAGGTTATAAAACAATTACTCAAAGGTCATTAAAAGGGAACTAACAATTTATTATAGGTGCCAGGATAGAAGATAAAATATTGCCTGGGTTTATCTATAGAAAACTTCACTAATAACTTAGTTATAGTTTTAAACCTTCAGTGAACCTGTGGAGCTAGACAGGTGGTGGATGTTTAGCCAGATAATTACTCCTAATGGATATGCATGTAAACATTCTCTGTTGTAAACTTCTATTTCAATTTGTGATTTGATTTTTGGTGTGAACTTGTGATGAACTTTGTAACATGTGATCATGTACTCTGAGTGGTGTATAAATACTGAAGACAAAGACAAAGAGAGAGTCATTAGTCCCCTCCCTTCCTTTTCCCCTGCCTAGAATTCTTTCCCTTAGAACTTTTCCCTTATTAGCATTTTTTCCTTTTCCCCACTTAGGACCTTTCTGCTTTTCCCCTTAGACAGCTTTCATAGGAAACTTTTTACACTTAGTAATAAACTCTGTAATAACTTCTCTAAGTGTCTTTTCTTCCTGTGACATTAGACCAGCAGGCATGAGTTAGGGCCCAGAAGTTCCTGCTGAGATAGTACAAAGACTGTGTACTTAATCCTTTGCTGTTTTGGGGATGAGGTGCTAAAGGATAACAGAAGGCAGGTCAGCTACAGTAGCATACTAACATAGATAAGTAAACTTTTATTATACAGCAACCCTAAATATCTCATAAGACCAAAGTCTTACCCCTGCTGACACTCTTCCTCCTTGGCTGCCTCAAGAAGAACCGACAAGAAGAAGAAGAAAGAAGACTTTCCCACCATGCTGGGGCTGGCCCCTGACACTGTATAGCCCCGGCTGTCCTGGAACTCACTCTGTAGATCAGGCTGGCCTCTAACTCAAAAAAACTGCCTACCTCTGCCTCCCAGGTGCTGGGATTAAAGGTGTGCACCACCACTGCCTAGCTTTTAGCTAAGACTTCAATGTTGTATTAAACAGAGGTGGAGAAAGTGGATATGCCAGGGGCCAGCCCCGGGTATAGCTAGGTCCGCAGAGGAGTTAAGGAGTTGTAGAGGAAGGAGTCAGGTATGTTGGTTGGGGGGATCTTGCAGCCTTGACTGACTGTCAGTCAGAGTGCTTGTTTATACAGAATTCAGTCGGCAGGGATAGATTCATGTTCCAGAAGAAAGATCATATCATTTTTGTTCTCGGATGCTTGTTTTTAACTTCCTTTCGGTCATACGTTTAGTCACTGTTTATCAACAATGACAGACAGAGTTAGCTTTTACAGTCGTTTTCCTTCATCAACGCCATATTTAACTTTTCAGAGTCAAGAGACATATTTTTCCAAAGCATGACAGCCCATTCCCAGGCTGGTAGCTCTTATGGTTTCAAGGGCACTAGACAGAAAGAAAATCTCCCAGCCAGCCTGGGCAGACTGTCATGTCCCAAGCATTGCCTTATCAACTTTTTATGGCCAGAGTGCTAATTGTCATTAGGTCCAAGAAAAATGTTCAGGCCAAAACTGCTGCAGTTATTATTCAATTCCTGCCACAATGCAGTGTTTATACATTTGTAGAATTTACTTATCTGTTCAATTGGTATTTTTTTGTTCCTTGGTCATACAATACCACAGTGGCCCAGTAGAGCTAACTTTTCAAAGAAAGGGAGGTCCTAATGCTTTATCATCCTCACCATCACCGTCATCATCACCATCACTGTCACCGTCACCATCGTCACCGTCACTGCCACCACCACTGCCATCTCCATCATCATCACCATCATCATCATCATTTATCCATACTGTTCTTTGTTCATCAAAGTAAGCCCCTGTGTAGGGCAGCGATAATTTCAGCCAATCTAACTCTGTTGCTGTATCTGTCTCTTGAGAGACATACTATATGCGACCCCTAATCTTATCTGCCACATAATTGCCTGAGTGTATAGTGAGATGCGGTTTTCATACCCATTAATTTCTTTATTTGTTTACTATACATCTCGATCACTTCCCCCCTGTCATCCCTTCACACAGTCCTCCCCATCTCCTCTCTTCTCTTCTGAGAGAGTGGAGGCTACCCTGGGTTCCTCTCCCTTCAACTGCCACCCCTCATCTAGCCTCTGCAGGCCTAGGGGCATTCTCTCCCACTGAGGCCAGACGAGGAGGCAGTCCAGTTAGGGGAATGGGATCCACAGGTAGGCAACAGATTGGGTACAGCACTGCTTCAGTTGTTGGGGGACCCACATGAAGACTGAGCTGCACATCTGCTACATATGTGTGTGGGGTCTCAGTCTATAGCTTGTGCATGGTTTTTGGTTGGTGGTTCAGTCTCTGGGAGCCCCCAAGGGTCCAGGTTAGTTGACTCTTGATCTTCCTGTGGAGTTCCTATACCCTCTGAGTCCCTCATTCCTTCTTCCAACTTTTCCATAAGACTCCGCAAACTTCATCCAGTGTTTGACTCTGAGTCTCTGCATCTGTTTCAGTCAGCTGCTGGGTGGAGCCTCTCAGGGGACAGTTATGCTAAGCGCCAGTCTGCAAGCATAACAGAGTGTCATTAATAGTATCAGGGGTTGGTGCTTGGGTCTCAAGTTGGGCCAGTTATTAGTTACCCATTCCCTCAGTCTCTGCTCCATCTTCCCTGTATTTCTTGACCTGGGATGGGGGTGCCTCGCAGGAGTCTGTGGAGGGTGACTTTAGCTGAGACTCCTAGCAGTAGGGATATGGAACCTGAAGTGGCCACTTTCTGTACCTAGGCAGGACCCTATTTAATAAAGGGATAAGGACACCAACCTATCCACAAAACTTCTGTCCCAATGTTTGTCCTGTCTATAAGAAGAGGTTTTTAACCTGATCTGCTGCCAATTTCTCTGGCCCGTCAGGTCTTGTTTAACTTTTAAAGTTTATTTTGTTCTGATTATCTTGTACCCAGTTTTCGCTTCTTACAGAAACAAAGATTTAATTACTGTGTTTTTAATATTTAGCCACTGTAAATTCTCAGCATGTGAGTTTTAAATCAGCATTTCTTTGCATTGTATCGTGTTCGAATGCCTCACTTGGAAGTTACTTCTTGAGTTGCTGACTTCATAAAACATGTTAGCTGAGCTTTGATATTAGAGCAGAGTTTATAACAGTTTCTGAACTGTCCTTAAGTATACTTCTGCCATTTTATACTACACAGTTAGGAGAAGTGGTGTTTTCAGCAAGGATGATTATAAAATCAATGAAACAAACAAACAAACAAAAAAAAACATTTTAGCAAAGAATTGGGATCTTGTATTTACTCCTCATCAAACTATGTCCGAACCCTTGTTTGGCATGTTGAGAAAATTTGAAAAGCTCTGTTTAATCAATTTAAATGAACACAGTGGTCATATGTATGATTTTGAAGTAGTTGAAAGAGAAATATCCTTTTTTCTATCGTAAAAGTCAGATGCAATTCTTTTCTCTTTTCCTAGCTCACCTTTGTGGAGAAGGCTGGAATCATGTTGGTGACACTTGTCTTCGAATCAATTCCAGTCGAGAAAGTTATGACAACGCCAAGCTTTATTGCTACAATCTCAGTGGGAATCTTGCCTCCCTGACCACATCCAAGGAGGTAGAGTTTGTGTTGGATGAAATACAGAAGTTCACACAGCAGGTAAGCCCCGGGGCTCTGTAACCGATGGACATACGTGGTGATCCGTCATCTGCAGAAATGGTTTATTCTTTTAGTCTTTTAAAGTAAATGTTTCTCTGGAGGATGGAAAAATATTTACTTATTACACATGTATGCAAAACCTTTAGTGTACTTGGTAGCCTACTGTGTATGAGGATTCAGAGGTGCAAGAGACGCTGCTCTCAGACAGCGTTTGTCTTATTTAAGAGTTTCCAGTGTAAGAGCTATGTGGTAGCTAGTGGGGAGACCTTTGGGTTTTACACTTTAGCAATATGTAACAGTTTTTTTTAAATACAGCATTTATTGTAAAGATATGGAGCATACAGATGAGATGTTGAGATGTTTCTTTTTGTGATGCTAAGGGCTTCTTGTTTGCATGTGTATCCTTGATAGTTACCACTCAGCTCGGGAAAAATCAGTGCTACTGATACTCTGTCACAAAGCCCTTGATCTGCAGACCCATGTCTTCCTGTTTTGAAGACACTACAATTTGTAACTTAAAGCTCTGTTAGCTGTTCTGTGGTTAGCATGAGTTATTTTTGGCTGTTACAAAGTAACCACAAATCTTGTCACTTGAGTTCTGTGTTCTAAGAATTCTTGTAGCTGCTAATTTCTGTGGCCTGCTATTGTTGCCCATAAGGAGCAGGTGGCAAACTCAGGATTGGCTCAGCCACATTGTATAAACCATGTTCTGTTTCACGAGAAACAACTTCTTGCTGGAGTCCACAGTGGGAACTTGATGAAGGTGACACTTCGTTGCGCATATCTCTATATAAAGTGAATTCTATCCTGAGTCATTGCCGTCCCGCAGGCTTAAGATAACCCTTCTGTGGCCAATGAGGATCCACAAACTCATGCACTTTAAAAAGATATCTTGGGTCAAATGATCATTTACTTATCGGAAATGGCTAATGAAATGTTACAATGATTTATGGTGTGCAGCAGAAAATTTTCATAATATAGTAATTTATCTTTCGTTTCAACAGCCTGTCTGGCTCATTTACTGAGTAATAGTTACTTTAAATGTTTTTATCACGGGCTTCATTTTTGTTTCTCTTCCTTTTCTTTCAGATTCTTATCATGATGAGTTAGGGAGTAATATTTCATTTTAAATGGGTTCTCCTTGCCATAGATGGTGAGGGAGCACAGAGAGAGGGGCTGCGACTTAGGCACATCGTTAGTCTGAGATTTCTGGGCTACATTGATTATATGACTAATGCTATTATGAAGTATGCTTTTTGAAAGGGCAGCTCTTTAATATCTCAGAGTAAATGTGTAAAATACATACAATGTGAAGCAACGTGTGTTATTCCGTGACCGGAAGAATTGTTAAAACCCCCACCTCCGTCTCAGCAGTACACCAGACAGTATAAAATAACCATCTACTCTGAGACTTTTGTTTATTAAATTTTATTGATTAATTGCTCTCTGTACTATATTCTTTCGGCAAAATGGCATTTATTGTCAATGTGAAAAGTCATATTTTAATATTATCAAAGAAAGATCTGTTGACTATTTACAGTGTGAAACCCCTTACATTTACACACTTACAAATTTAAGGGTCTGTGGTTAATTTTACCTCCCTAGGACCATTTGAACAACATGAAAACCATGGTGCTTTATTTATGTTGTTATAGACTGAGATATCATGACATTTTCTCTATCCTGATATTATATATAAAAGAATTAAAAGGAATGATGCTTTGGAACAGTTTTCTGTTGTACTGACTATTAAGTAGCTTAGTGATTTAGAAGATACATTATCATGTGTTAAAAAGGAGATGTCCTTAATCTAAGAGAACATTGGGACTTGGAATTAGAGTGTATTTTTGCCTTTAAGTAATAATTATGATCAATTGTATAAATACAGGATTGATTTTGATCTTTTGCTGGGTTAGTGAGACTATTAAGAATGGTTATATGGCTTTTGACTACTTGTATTTATCAGGTTTTTAACATGGCAGCGAGACCTTGTCCACTCCTTGTTCTTCTTGCTAATGGAACAGAGGATATTGGTTTTTCTAAAATTGTATAAAAGTTTATGCATAGCATGTCTTTGTTTTCACAGCTTCATTCAGAATCCATATGGATTTGCTAATGTTGGTTTCTGTTTTTGCACAGTACCAATACGAGATTTATCTGTAGGTTCTTAAATCCATAACTGATTAAACCATATACCTGATAATATTAGCTGTAGCAGCAGCTGTATGTGGAAGGTTGACCTTTTATCCCCCTTTAGTTTGATGGTTTGTTTGTGTTCATATGTATGTATGTATGTATGTATGTATGTATGTATGTATGTGAGATAAGATTTTACTGTGTAGTTCTGGCTGCCCTGGAACTCTGTGGAGACCAGCCTGGCCCTGCCTACTGAATGCTGGGGTTAAAGGCATTCTGTAAACTCATTTTATAGGAGAGAAAACCAATACCAAAAACAAAACCTAAAACGTGGCAGGGCTAAAAAGTAATTCAACTTTGTAGCTAAGCTCAAAATCACTCAGTGCTTTCAAAACAGTAGTGTGATCTCTGTCATCCACCAGATGGCGCAGAAATTATTATCGGAAGTAAAAGTGACCAGAAAGGGAGTTTTATGTCTTTTCAAATATAATATTTAATGACAATAAAGTACTGGTTAGCTACTATCATGCAGTAGTGTTGCTTTTAACCTCTGTAAGCGCCCCGTGTCCTTCTGTTTCAGAAAGTGTCACCATGGGTAGGCCTGCGTAAGATCAACATATCCTACTGGGGATGGGAGGACATGTCTCCCTTCACAAACACGAGCTTGCAGTGGCTTCCTGGTGAGCCAAATGACTCTGGATTCTGTGCCTACCTAGAAAGGGCTGCAGTGGCAGGGTTAAAAGCAAACCCTTGCACGTCGATGGCAGATGGACTCGTTTGTGAAAAGCCTGTGGGTAAGTAGTCAAGCCAGCAGCCTTTCTTTACGTGTATGCTTTTGCCTGTTGCCCAGCCCTGCTTCGTAAACTGGTAACTTGTACTACACATTCATAATATTGATCTCCTGATACTAGTTTTTATTTATACACCCCCAGGTGTTTTTTCACTGATCTTAGCATTAACTTGTAATGTCCAAAGCTTATTTTTATATAATTTCTTAAATTTTATTCATTTTTCTAAACAAAATTTTTAAGAATTTATTTATTTTATTCTGAGTGCATACGTGTTTTGGTTGCACATATATGAATGTGTACCATGAATACCTGGTACCTGTAAGGATCAGAAGAGAGAGTCCCATCCCTTCTTCTGGACTTACAGATGGTTATGAACCACTGTGTGCTTTGCAGGAACCAAACCCAAGTTTTCAGCAGGAAAAAGTGCATTTAACTGCTGAGTCATTTCTCCAGCTCATGGCATCGCTGGTCTAATCGTTTTAATTGATTGTTATGATGTCACTATGACCATATAGTTATGGTTACAGTGTAGCAATACCCTTTTAACTCATTAGTCTTGCATTTATCAAGTATCCTTCGGAGGAAGGATTTATCCTGAAGTTTAAAGACTGAATAATTGTCAATCTCATAGCTGTATTGTTTCAGTTATCTGAAAATGAATACTTTTCTTATGTTTTTGGAATGGACTTTATTAAACGGGAAAGGAATCTTTAAATTCTTTTAAGATTGTATTTTTATTGCCATTATGTACATTTTATGAGAATTTACTGTTTTAACCTCGGGAATGCACTGTTCTGTGGTGTGAAGTATGTCCTCCTCTCTGGTAGCCTCCATCATGACTCTTTCTGTAAAACTTCGGTTTTTTGGCAAAATTAAAACTGTATAGTTTTTAAACAAAACATGTTTCATTCTTTATCCCCCTCAGCCCCGGAAAGCACCATAGCGGTATTGCTCGGACTTGGGAGACTTTGTACCTCATGCTCTGCAGTCACACAGCTTTTATACCTGTGTGCTTTCCTTGCTCCGGAGTTCATACACGCACGATCACGTCTCACCCCAGGCGAGGAAGCCCGCTGTGTCCTTAGGTCACGTTTTATGTCCGTTCATCCTCTGGTGGGCACTTGGGCTCCTCTGCTTTCGCCGGTTAGCTAGAGGTTGCTGTGACGGTGAGCACACATCTGTCCTCACCTTTTGGTTCTTGAGAACGGTGTTGCCATGGCAGGCTGGTGATGTCACGCCTTTGGGTGCACAGTCTGAGTGCAGTTGATTATCATTGAACGACTCTAGGTTTAATAGTTTGAAGATTTGACTCACTTTCATGGCCCGCGCCATTTCCCGTCCCCACAGGCAGTGCAGGCTCCAGATTTTCAGCTTCCTTACCCACAGCTGCCGCTTTCTCTCTGCTGCTTTGTTGTTGAACGTGATGCTCACCCTAATCTATGATCAATGTTGACAAAGGCTGTATTTCTGTATTAAGATTTTATAGTAAGTTATCTTTTTTTACTTGTTCATGCCAAACACACACACAGCAAAGACACAGTCACAGGACATTTACTTAAGTAAGATGTGGAACATTCATGGAGAAACCTGTGACTTGGAGAGTTTGTGGTGCTGGTTATACACTGTGAGAGACAGAGAGAGGAAGGCTCAGATTGCAGTCTTAAAAACCATGATCTTATACTTCAGAAAGAATTAAAAAATTGAAAGGAATTACATGTTTTCAAAATCGGTGCTAAATTAGTGCACATATCAGCTTTTTAAATAATTTACCCCATGTAATAATGCTTCCATCTACTCAATGGAAACTTTTTTTTTGTAGCTAGTAAAACAGACAAAAGCCAATCATTTGTGTTAAAGTGAAATTACCAGGGACCTGTGGAGACATTTGAGTAGATAAGAGTGCTGTCTGCCCTTCCGGGGCACTTGGATTTGATTCTCGGAACCCACACAGCAGCACATAACTGTCTTCTGCATTAGTTTCAGATCGAATGCCCTCCTCTCCTTCCTGCCCCTGCAGGCACCAGGCGTGCCCGTGGAGGCATACATACGTGATGCAAAACACCCACACACATAGTTAAGAAATAGAGATTAATTAATTAAGAAGACAAAGTTACCACGTGATGTGATTGCCATTCTTGATCCGTTCCAGTAAGCCCAAATCAGAACGCAAGGCCATGCAAGAAGCCGTGCTCCCTGAGGACCTCCTGTTCCAACTGCACGAGCAACGGCATGGAGTGTATGTGGTGCAGCAGTACAAAGCGGTGTGTGGACTCCAACGCTTACATCATCTCCTTTCCCTACGGACAGTGCCTGGAGTGGCAGACAGCCACCTGCTCGCGTAAGTAGACGGACGGATGGACAGACACTTAATGCTCGAGAGCATTTAAAATGGTGAGAAAAAAAATGCTGTTATAGAGAGGTCTCGGTCTCAAATATATTTTCCCTAACCTCCTTTAAAAGTTATTAAGGAAAACATCTCATTGGGGGCTTGCTTACGGTTTCAGAGGGTTAGTCCATAGTCATCACATCAGGGAGCTTGCTGGCAGGTAGGCAGGCCTAGCACTGAGAGCTTAATTCTGATTGACAAGCACTTGGTAACAGGAGCTGAAGGGTGGGGGCAGGAGAGAAAGAAATACTGGGCCTGGTATGGCCTTCAGAAAACTCAAAGGTGACACCCCTCCTAATCCTTCCCAGTTACTGGGAATGAGGCATTCAGATATTCTCACTGGGAGCCAAGCATTCAAATCCATGAACCCATGGGGCTCTTTTGTTTGTCTTCTTTTATTGAAAATGGATTTTTTTCTTACATGACACATCCTGGTTAGTTTCTGCTCTGCTTCTCCCAGGTCTTCTCCTTCCCCCTCCCCCCACCCTTGATATTGATCTACCTTCTTTCTGTCTCTTATTAGAAAACAATCAGGCATCTAAGGAATAGCAAAAATTATGATTGATCTGGTATGATATGATATAATTAAAAACTAACATCATGGAATTGGCCAGACAGACAGAAGAAAAAGAGTGTAAGAGGAGGTACAGGAACCAGAGACCCACTTGTTCATACACCCAGGAATCCCATAAAAACATTAAACTGGAAGTCATAGTATATACACAAAGGACCTGGTACAGACCTGGGCAGATCCTGCATGTGTGTGTGTGATGGATGAATATAGTCCACCATGTGGACAAACCAATCATCTCATCTCGTGATCATCTCATTAGATGCGGGAAAAGACCTTTCACAAAATCCAGCATCCTTTCATGATGAAAGTCCTGAAGAGATTAGGGATCTGAGGGACATACCCAAACACAATGGAGGCAGTTTATAGTAAGCTCATATTCAACATCAACCTAAATGGAGAGAAATTCAAAGCAATTCCACAAAAATCTGAAGCAAGACAAGGCTGTCCACTCTCTCCATACTATTCAGTGCAGTACTTAAGGTTTTAGCTGGAGCAATAAAATAAGGTTATAATTTGGAAAGGAAGATCTCAAAGTATCTTTCTTTGCAGATGATCTGATAGTATACATAAATGACCCTGAAATTCCACTGGGAAACTCCTACAGCTGATAACACCTTTAGCTTGTATTTAGATACAAGACTGACTTGCAGAAATCAGTAGTCTGTCCTCATATATACAAATGGCCAACCCTGAGAAGGAACTCAGGAAAACAACATCCTTCACAGTGGTTTCAAACCATGTGACACATCTTGGGGTCACTACCCAAGCATGCCAAAGACTTGTATAAGAAAAGCTTTAAGACACTGAAGACAGAAGCTGAAGAAGATATTGGAACATGGAAAGATGTCCCGTGCTCAAAGTTGGTAGGACTTAAATAGCAAAAATGATCATCAGGCCAGTGGCAACCTGCAGATACAGTGCAATCCCCATAAAAGTTCTAAGACAAGTTTTCACAGATCTTGAAAGGACAGTTTTCAGCTTCATATGGAAACAGAAAAAGCCCGAGATAGCTAAAACAGTCCTGAATAATAGAAATACAGCAAGCACAACCATCCCTGATTTCAGGATGTGTTGCAGAGGTATGGTACTGCCACAAAAGCAACCGAATTGAATTGAAGACCCAGACATGCATCCACACATTTGTAGATGCCTGATTTTTGATGAAGAAGTTGTGAAATTCACACAGTGAAAAAGACAGACCTTTAACAAATGGTGCTGGCCAAAGTAGGTATGGAAGAATGCAAATAGATCCATACTTACCACTCTGCACAGGACTCAGCTCCAGATTCATCAAAGACCTCAACAGAAAACTGGATATGCTGAACTTGACAGAAGACCTCACTAGCCTGTGGTAGTTGGCTAGGTTTCTAGTGCCAGCACACTGCCCCTTCTGTTAGTGGGTCTTAGGTCAATCAGAGAGCATTTGGTTACCACCACCATGTGAGCGTCACTAATGTTCTCTCAGGGTATCATATTGTGATGTTTGTTGAGTGGCTGATAATGGTAGGCATCACAGCTGGGCAGGACGGTTGCTTGCTTCCGTCCCTTGGCAACCTGTATGGCTTCTTCTGCTACTGTGAAATCTAGACCTCAGGGAGGAGCCTTTCACCTCAGATCCATCCAGCTTGGTTCCCCTTGGTCTTGTGTTCGCAGTGGATGGCATCATGACAAATTTTGCTGGATAGTTTCTAAGAAATCTTTGTTAATAACTGGAATTATTAATAATATACTTTAAGTAATTATTTATTTTATCTGTAAAAATGACTGTCGAGGGCATTATTTAAAGGAATAATAGAAGATTTATTTCTTGATATAGAAATTTCAATAAAAATGAAATTAAAGTAATACTGTAAAAGATTAAGAAGTCTGATTTTATGCCATATATCTCAGAAATCTGTATCTTTCAATATTTTGTGGATTTCATGAATATGCATATTAATTAATTGTGTCATGTATTTCAGAAATCCTTTTCTTTCAGTATTTTGTGGATTTCATGAGCATGCATATTAATTAGTTACTCATTTTGTTTCTTTTGTGATACTTGGAAGACCTAGGTTCTTAAGCAAACTCAACAGTTTGCCAGTGAACTATGTTACCAGCAGGAATCTTTAGCAAGAATTTTATATCAGCTGGTTTTATTGAGTCCCTCCCCATGTCCTGAGTCCAGGAATCCAAACCAGGGCTTTCTATACTCCAGGCCCAATTTAAAAACCATGTGTTTTTTTTTCCTTGACAGTTGAGGAAGGTAGTTATTTTTAAAATATGATGAGTTTCTTAACCTATTAAAATATTTTGACACATTTAATAAGCCCTATTAAGTAATTTACAACACAACTTTCAAAAACTCCTAAATAAAATTTTAAAATTTCACCAAGTTTCTGTATTTTATGCAGGAGTCTCTATGTTGTCCTTAAGCTCAGGAATAGTAGCACAGTGTAAATAAACTTTCATGTAACAGTATCATCTGATGTGAAAAAGAAAACTTAGACCGTTCGTTCCTGAGTCACTATTACCCAAGGATGGATTTCCAGTAAAAATTTTGACACTATGTATTGCTTTGTAGTTTTGAACAAAACTAGAGCCAGTGCTACCTTGCTTCACAGTTTTTTTTTTTTCTAAAGCGAAATGTAAGGATTAGAATATTTCTCTGAACACGACATTTTGTCAGCTGTTCTTAAGGCTGAACGTCTACTTCAGAAATAAAAGTAGGAGATTAACATTTTCTTCCTCAGTCAGCACAGAAATGTAAGATTCTTTAATCCAATAATCCCCCACTTGTATTGAAAGTCTTAACAGTAATGTTGTTCTGAGGACAGTTTAGTTTCTCTAACATATATGCCAAGAATGTCTTACTTATATGTCCTTAAAAAGATAATTCTAAGGCACAGTCGTTTTCGCAGGGAACACCTTTAGGCTGGAAGTCCATCAGCCCATGAGCTGTCTTGGGTGTGATGCCTTCATTTCTGTGTCTTCACACGACACCCAGTAACTGGAATATCATAGCAACATAGTTATACCTATGTGAGCTTTGATAGTCTTTATTATTTCTCATTGACTTCGAAGTAAACCCGTACAATTTTTAAGATAATCAGCATAACTGTTAACAATTATGTCAAGTATCACTATCATAGATACAAGGGGAATGCTTCAAATCAAGGGAGCTGAAGAAGGTTACGGCAGTGTGTGAAGCATTCAGTCACTTAGTATCTGCTAAAGCGATTGACACTACTGTACTGGGAACGTGTGACTTCCTCCCTCCCCTTATTGAAAATAGATTATTTTCTCATACTATGTATCCTGATTACAGTTTCCCCTCCTTTTCCTTTCCCCCTTCCCCTCCCCTCCCTTCCCCTTTCCTCTGAATCCATTCCCTTTCTGTCTCTTACTAGAAAAGACTATTTGTCTTCTAAGAGAAAACAACCAAACATGACAAAACAAAACAAAAAGCATGACATTGAGGCTGGACCAGGCAACCCAAGAGAAGGGAAAGAGCCCTAAGAGCAGGCACAAGACTCAGACACCCACTCATGCACACACTCTGAGTCCCATAAAAGCTGAGAGCTATAAAGTGTACATCGAGGACCTGCTGCAGACCCACGTAGGCCTTGTGCTTGCTGCCTCAGGCGCATGCGAGCCTTGCTAGGTTGCTTGAGAGGGCTGTGTTTTCCTGGTGTCTTCCATCTCTTATGGCTCTTATACCTTTTCTGCCTCCTCTACCATGGGGAAGAGCTCTGAGGGAGAGATTTGATGGAGACATCTCATTTAGAGCTGGGTGTTCCAAGAACCCAGGAAGATGTACCTTCAGAAAAGAAAACACTTTATGCCCATGAATTATGTCTACAAAGTTGAACAAGTGAATACCATGTTTTATTTCTTATTAAAATTTGAGATGGTTCTTATTTGCTACTTCCTCAAGCCCAGTGTCCATGGTTCTTGTCCCTCAATCAGCTCACAGGAGATGAAATCCTCTGTGAATCCTTGATCCATTTGCCGCCGAGTTTCCGGTGTTTTCTGGGCCTCTGCGTCAGTTCCTCAATGTCCCATTATGGGCACGATACTCAGGAATCTTTACTGCCTCAGTCTTTGACGGCATCATGGGTATTATGTTTCTGTTTTGTGCTTTTAACATTGAATTTATCTTCTCTTTGTTCATGATATGTACTATGTATACATGTGTGCATATTTATTTGTTCATATATCTGTGTATGATGAGTTTTTCATATCTAGGATATTTATGCAAAAATATTTGTATTTACTAAAGTTGATATTTTAGTGTTTTTTTTTTTTTTCTTATCACATTTTTCTGAAGCATACGATTCTGCTTGATTATAAAAGTCACACTTTTGTTTTGAATGCTCCTGTCCTGCAGCTCAGAACTGTTCTGGATTAAGAACCTGTGGACAGTGCTTGGAGCAGCCCGGGTGTGGCTGGTGCAATGACCCTAGTAATACGGGAAGAGGGTACTGCATCGAAGGGTCTTCACGGGGCCCAATGAAACTCGCCGCCGGGGTGCACAGCGGGGAAGTGGTTCTCGACACCAGTCTCTGCCCGAAGGAGAAGAACTACGAGTGGTCTTTCATCCAGTGTCCAGGTAAGAAGAGTTCCGTGTCTTCACGGATGTGCTACTGTTTGTATTGTTACAACATCCTAGAATTCTCACGCTCTTCCGTGTTTCCAGAAAACCCCATGGAGAGTGTGCATACAAGGTACTGGGCACCCATGGTGGATTCACGGGGCCTTATTTCGAAAGCCACCGTATACACGCTATTCAAGTTTGAAGATCACTTGAAGTTTATCAGGGCTCTCTGCGTATTTCTGGATTCCTTGTTCTGTTTTGTGCCTGTATATTCTGGAAGAAAGTTGACCCTGGATAATTTATTCACTTTATGTTTGCTGAGTACCTACTGTGTGCTAAAAGGTATATGCAGTGTTTTAGCCACTAGGTACATGCAAGTTAATAAATTTGCGTAAAAAATTGCTGCACTCATGGAGAATACGAATTGGGTACGGAGAATATTTATTGATATAAATGAAATTCATGAGGTTGTGTGGTAGATGAGTAAATGAAGAAGGGAGTTGAGACGCTCTGTTAGGAGGCCAGGCTTTGCTGCCGTGTTAACACCAGTGAAGGCCTGAGGGAGGAGAAGAGAGGTATTATGGCCAGTAGAGGTGACAGATGGGAGCAAGGACACTGTGATGTCATAGAGGAGGTGACAGGTGGGGGCAAGGACACTGTGTGATGTCACAGAGGACATGACAGGTGGGGTAAGGACACTCACTGTGTGATGTCACAGAGGACATGACAGGTGGGGGTAAGGACACTGTGTGATGTCACAGAGGAGGTGACAGGTGGGGCAAGGACACTGTGTGTGATGTCACAGAGGAGGTGACAGGTAGAGTAAGGACACTGTCTGTGATGTCACAGAGGAGGTGACAGGTGGGGGT
>JANHMN010000003.1:182857418-182869857 GCA_030674055.1 Rhabdomys pumilio
CCTCCAAACCTCAAGAACATGCCAAGTACATACACCTCCAAACCTCACGAACATGCCAAGTACATACACCTCCAAACCTCATGAACATGCCAGGTGCATACATCTTCAAAGCTCATTAACATACCTAGTACATACACCTGTAAACCTCATTCTCCAATGGAAGAGTCAAAAGCTTTCTTCATAATGGCTGCTTCTATAGTTGGTGTGGGAGGGCACAAAATAAGCTTAGAGCATTTCTCAATGCTGAAGGAGGAGAGGGAAAGGCAGAGGGGGAAGGGAGGAGGCAGGAGGCGGCTAAACTGAAAGACTCCTCAATGTGTTATATCTAGGCTACAAAATAATTGACTTCCCCTCTCCCTCTCCTCCCCCTCCCTGTTGTCCTTCCCTCTCTCTCCCCTTCCCTGTTGTCCCTCCCTTTCCTCCTCTTCCCTGTTGTCCCTCTCTCTCCCTCTCCCCCTCTCTGTTGTCCCTCCCTCCCCCTCCCTCCCCCTCTCCCTCTCTTGCATGCACACTAATTGGGGAGGGAGGGAGCAATGTGAGAGGAAAGCTATGGTACTGAGGGTGATTTGATCAAAGCATCTTATTTATGTATGAAAATGTATAATGTACTCTCCTTATTATAAGTAATTAGCACACACTAATAACATCATTTTGATGTGATAGAGTAAAGAAACAGGAACCGGACATTTGTAGCAAAGTTGTAAAGTTCAACTAAAGTCTAATTTAGGGAATAGTGTTACACTATTAATTAACCAATGTTAATATCTTAATTTTGTAGTAAGTTACTAACTAACATTTAGAATATAATGACTTTGTGGTATTTTTGAAAACTCTATAAATCTAAAATTTTACATACAATTTGAAAACGACACAGCAGTTTTAGAATAGTGGTCAAGGGAAACGTACTCAAGGCGAATGTTGTCGTTGGAGTTGAAGATCCAGTGAGTGTATCAAATAGGTTACATGTGAAAGAATCAGCGGAGATGCATGCAGAGAAAGGCCCAGCATTCAGAGATGGATAAAGAATGCAAGGGTCAAGGGCAGGCTGAAGGAAACTTCTGAGTGCATTTAATGGGAATTCCAAAAACTGGAAAAGGAGAATGAAAATCTAAAAATAATGCCCTGCGATGAGACAGAGGTACCAAACACAATTAGAGCCGTCTGATTCAAATATAAAATAGAGTTTTCTGGAAAACATTATGAGGATTTGGGGAGACAGGGCGATCTCATGCCTTAGCGAACGGGTAAAGTTGTGTTTAGGCTATGTTGCTGGTCTGGATGTACAGGCGTCTCAGATGTGTGCTTCCTCAGCAAAACATTATCTTGGAGATGGCCTTTTAAATTACTGGGACGTGTAATCTTATTTACAACTTGCTTGTACTGAGAGGTGTCTCAGGACAGGATAGCATCCCCTGTCTGAGGACAGTTCTAGAGAGGACTAGGGAGAGGGAAGAAGACTTGGCTGGAGTTTGGGCAGCACCATCGCATAGGCCAGGGCATAGAAGAAACAGAGGGAAGTAGGGAGTGATCTCCTGTCTGTGCTTTCTTTGCTCCCCCCCAACTTATGCAATTATTTTTATTGGAAATTATACTTAATTACATTTCAGATGTTATTCCCTTTCCCCATTTCCCCCCCCCCCCCACCTTCAGGAACTCCTTATCCTGTCCCCCTCCCTCTTTTTCTATGAGGGTGTGTCCCCATCCATCCACCCAGTCCCTCCTCCCGGTCCTCGAATTCCCCCACACTGGAGCATCCCACCTTCATGGGGTCAAGGACCTCCTCACCCACCAATGCCTGACAAGGTCATTCTCCCCCACATATACCGCTGGAGCCATGGGCCCTTCCACGTGTGTCCAAAGCTGGCGGTTTAGACCTTTAGAGTTCTGGTTGGTTGGTATTGCTGTTCTTCCCATGGACGGCAAGGCCCTTCAGCTCCATCAGTCTTCTCTCTTAACTCCTCCACTGGGGACTCCATGATCAGTTCATGGTTAGCTGTGAGCACCCGCCTCTGTATTTATCACCATGTGCATTGCTGTACTCTCCCTGCTCTCTGATCATGATGAACCATAAGCCAAAATAGTAATCCCCCTGGAATGATTTCCTCCGGAATTGTGACACATTGGCAGAAACATTAAAAATCCAGCACCAGAAGGCATGCTGGTGAGTGTGGCCCTGTAGCTGAGAGGCCTTTGCAGCTGCTTTGGAAAAGCTGTGAGCTACAAACTAGGGCAGAGGAACAGCAGACCTTGGATGTTCCTGGGGAGCTGAGAAGACCAGGAAACACGGCATTTCAGACAAGAACAAAGGCTTGGGGGTTGCCTTTGAGGCTATTTGTGTTGCTTTCTGGTAAGACTTTGTGAAAATGTGGGTGTCCCAAGACTGCAGGAATCCACGTTGTAATGTGATTAAGTTAAACAGGCAGAGTAAATTTTCAGGCAGTCCAGTGTTCTTGCTGTGGTATGGTTATTGTTAGCTGCTTTCTGTCAGGTTTGCGGTGAGATTTTGTGAAGAAGCAACTGAATGTATGCACATAGGCTCAAAGACAAGAGTTTCTTTAACTAGCACGATGCAGGCCTCTCTCAGTCTTGCCTTCTCATTTTGAGGATAAGCCATTGCTTCTTCCATACAGAGACTTCATGTCTACATTCATACATGTCTCTCCTCTTACTCTCCAGCCAAGTCTTCCTGGCCCTTTGATCATATATAGGTCTTCCCACTTCACATTTGCTCCCTGACCCCTCTCCTCTTCAGGTGTGTGTGTGTGTGTGTGTGTGTGTGTGTGTGTGTGTGTGTGTGTAGAGTTGGATCAGCGTTTAAGAGTAGAATGCCCTGGGTTGGATTCCCAGCACCACTTGCAACTCACAACCAAGTGTTCCTTTAATTCCAGGGGATCCATTGCCCTTTTCTGGTCTCCAAAGGCACTGCACACGTGCTTACAAGCAAGCAACATACCCATAGCATAAAATAAAATTTTGAGAAAAAGAAAATAAAAAGTATGTGGATTGCAAAATCTAAGCCTTTAAACTGTCTAGTCCTTTTCTGGAAAGAGTGTTTTCTTGTCTCAGTTCTGTGGTGTACTTTGCATGATTTGAGTTGTAGATATGTTTCATGGAGTCATTCCATGCAGCCTTCCTGAGGTCTGAGGACCTCGGCACAGGATGCTTGATGTGTGTGTTTGCTTTTAGAGTTGTTCATTCTGTGGTAAGGTAGACTTCAGTCCAGCAGATGGTGTGAGGAACAGAGTTTACGTTTTTATGCAGCCTTTTTTTCTCATACCTAGATTTTTAGTGGCATGCAAGATTCTTTGCTGTCTCTTTGGTTTCACGGTGTGCTCTGTTAATTTGTTTCTCTGTTATGGGTGCAGGTGATAACAATTTTTGTCCGTGACTTAGTTTCCCTTCCTTCCTGGAAGATGGCAGTAGTTACATTTGCTGGTCTTGCTAGCGTTTGGATGCCATGCCTGCTGACGCTTGCTTGTCTGTCCTATGTAGAGCACAGATTTCTTTCCCAACTCAGTCTCTGCCTCGATTTTAGTCCCTGACAATTTCCTTTTCATTTAAGATAAGTTATATATTGAAAAAGGTTGTAGGTAAAAAACTTTTTGCCCTGAATTTCTGTGTAAACATTGAAAATTTACTAATAATGTCACAAAGATATTTTTAAATGCCGCACATCTGTTTATAGAGAGCCCATATTTTCAGAACTATGTGCTTTATTTGCATATCAAATGATGAATTTGTCATTATGTTTTATTTCGATTTTTGTTTTTCTGTTTGTGTTTCCATAAATAAGGAGCCATCTGGGGGTAGATTTCAAATGCAGGCAAAATAAAATAGATGTATTGTCTTTAGTTTTGTTTTTGTTCTTTATTTATGTTGATACCAGAACATTTAAAATAATTTCATCCTGGAGGAATTGTTCAGTGTCAGGTGGGTCTACCTACGGATGCAGTCTGGTGCCAGTCTTGATTGAAGCATAATCATAGGCCTAGGAGTATAGCCTTTCGTTTTCTGTGTTTGATACAGCTGTTCGCAGGAGGCCTTGTCCTTTGTCATTGATAGTATATTAGTTGTAAGTACACCGGTTGCCAGCGCCCTCCCTTTGTAGAATTTCCCCCTGCACTTGGGTCTAAACCCTGTCACGACTTCATGATGCATCCTCTTTATTAGATCTGCTGTGACGCACCAGCCATTTGGAGCTGGATCCAAGACACGGGCTTCTTGGCTGCCCTTGGATTTTTCTCATTCAGACAGAAAAGGTCGATTGGTCCTTGGGCATCTGTGGTCTTTTACTTTCATGACGTGTTGTTGGTCATTCCTGTGCTTTCTGTTTGAGTAGCTCTCACCACACCCAGATTGCTGCTCTTGTGGAAATGTCCCTGGCTCTGCCATTTTAGTCATAGTCTGTACACACGTTAGTCGTGAGAGCTAAACACACCCCTCTTACTCAGAAGCAGGCAACTTTGACTTAGATAATGGTTTTCATGTGGTTTCAAATTTCACAAAGTGTACTAGTTTGATCCTTACTTTGGTTCTTCAGGTAGTTCTTTACGTGTGGTGGGCATTCATGTTTTTAACCTGAATGAATGAATTATGGATGAATTAATTATGTGTATGGCATGTCTCTACAAAGCTTCCCCTTAACCATTTAAGTCCGATAATAGAAGTTCTAAGAACATAATGTTTTTATTATGAAAGAACTCCAGGGTTGTCATTGGTGACTGGCGATGCAGAGAGATCTGCTGAGCTAAGTTTCCTGTCACTGACCTTTGGAAAGGCATGTTTGTGAACTTTAAATTTGAAAGCAAAACTGTGATATTTTAACTATATTATTTTACACATTTGACTTTCTTTATTCTGAACTTTTTGTTAAAGGATTTTCATGTTTCATAGATGGTTTAAAACTGTCTTATCATTTTAAGAAGACATACCTTTATTCAAGTGAAAAGATTCCCTTTGTTCATCTCAGTAAACTTTCACTTTTTAAAATAAAGACCTGTTGCTAGATAATTTTCTGTATTTATGATTTGTTAAGTATAAGTAACATATGTTTATGATATATTAAGAACTTATTATCCTTTGTCAAAGCTATTATTATCTAATCTTGTCTTTATGTAATTTAATAGATAAAAAATTTATAAGATTCTTTAATGAGAATATTAAAATATTCCTTTCTTGTCTGTAATCTTTATATATCACATTATCTGTAGCCCCTACACCTTATCAATAACGAGGTCAGTTGTGACCTATGATATGATGTAGTCACTGTCATGTGTGGCGCTTTCAGCTGCTTGTGTTATGTATCTAAAAACTGAGAAATGGTCTTTGCCCCTCCCTAGAGCCTGATTTTAAAAGTAACTTCAGTCTCAAGTAACTTCTGCACACTCTTGCTGTTACTGGGTTATCTGTGACAGTTTTTACTGTTTTCTTCAGCTTGCCAGTGTAACGGACACAGCACGTGCATCAATAACAATGTCTGTGAGCAGTGTAAGAATCTCACCACTGGGAGACAGTGTCAGGACTGCATGCCGGGGTACTATGGAGACCCAACCAATGGTGGGCAGTGCACAGGTAAATGCTTATATGTACTTCATGTGGATGTGCTAACCAAAAGAAAAAATGAATATTTTTTACTATCCAGCTTCAGTAATTTTGAAGGTAATATTTATTGATCGATGACCATAAATTATCAAAACTCTGTGAGATGCTTACTTTAAAATGTTACTTTCTTACTTAAGATTGAATACATACTTATTACAAGAAATGTAGCAAAGTTGTATCCAATCCCATTGACAAAGTGATCACTGCAGATTTTTTTGATAGATTATTGACTTTTCAATGAACAGTTGATAGTTGTAGGAAGATGCCTAAAAGCAGCAATGGTTTCTGTTAGGATAAGGTGGCAGGTAAGGGAATGGGTTTGGTCCGAAATACCAATTCTGCTACTTTTTAAAAAACCTGTTTTGACTGGCTTTTTTCAATTAGCATGGTGTTTTCTTCCTTTCCTTTTTTCATTCTCATTGTTGCTAGAGACCACCTTTCTTTTTCAACCCTGTTCTCCTTTTTAAATCCCACCCAGTCCACCGGCTGAATAGCATTCTGTTGCTGCCTTTTTAAACTACATTGTATCTGTCTGGCCTGGCTTTGAGAGAGGCTTGACTTGCACCTCCCTTTTGGTTATTTTGAACAATGTTACTATGCGTGTGGGCGCATCAACACCTGTTCTAGCTCCTGTACCACTGTTCGTTTGAGCTGTTACTGTGGTGTTTGGAGAAATTATTTCCAGAGCTTTGGCCCATTTTTAATATGGGGCTTGTTTGATTGTTGCTCCCTCTCCCTGAATTGTAAGATGTTTTTATATATTCAAAATAGTAGGCCCTTATAATACCACGGTTATCAAATAATTTCTTCCACATGGTGGATTGTCTTATTTTTTAAAAAAATCACAATGTCCCCTAAAATATAAAAGTTTTGGGGGTGAAAAAGTGGTCAGGAACACTCTCTTCTTTAGAGGTTCATTTCCTAGTACTGTATCAGGTGGGCTTGTAGCATCTTACTCTGCCTCCAGGAGGTCTGATGCCTTCTTTAGTCTCCAGACACACCTGTATAAGACACAGACAGACACACACACACAGACATGCACACACACACACACACACACACACACACACACACACACACATATACATAGACACAGACATACACGCACAAAACAGATGTATACATTAAAATACGAAATCTATAAAAGGTAAAGTATAAAAATTTATAACTTCTTAAATGATACTTAAATTTGCTTGAAAACTTTCTCTCATAGTTTGATCATATTGATGAAGTCTACTTAATGTTGGTTTTCTTTTTTAATAATTGAAATATTTATTTTTATCTTATATTTTGCCTACATGTATGTCTGTGTACCACATGATTGCAATGTCCCTAGTGGCCAGAAGAGGGTGTTAGACCCCTGGTTCTGGATTGACAGATAGTTGTTAGCTGCTGTATGGGTGCTGGGAATTGAACCAGCATCCTTTGGAAAGGCAGCCAGTGCTCTTACTCACTAAGCCGTCTCCGCAGCCCCTGTTGGTTGCACCTATAATGTCATGGATTAGAATGTACTGCCACATGCGTATGAATGATTATATAAACTTTTGCCGAAATAGGAAGAAGGAACATTTCCCTCTCTATAATCTGTACAAAATGATTTAAATTGTTATGAAGGATTTTATATTTTCAGCAGGCAGGGTGATTTGGTAAATATGTTCCCCTTTGGGGATGGTATTCTGCTGGTAGATTTAAAACTAGTTTAATTATTCCATATTAATTTCTGTTACTGACATATCACATCTGGCAAGCTAATACACGGTAAATAGGAAATTAAATGGGATGAAGGATTAATGCCCATCACATTCCTTGTTGCAGACTTTTATGAAACTTTAAATAATCCTTGACTGTTCCTTAGGTCCTAAAAGGTGGCAAGATGATGTCTTGCTGTCTGTGACTTTATATTGTCATGTGATATGTAAAAATAACTGAATTTTTTATGGCCACATTCATTACCTAACTAATAAATGACATGTCACATTGCTAAATTATGTAGTAATGACTGAAATTAAAATTTAAAAAGCCAGAAAGCGTACGTTTAGTGCCATTTTCTGGCAACTGAGCTTTGGTCCTCTAGAAGAATGGTGCCTGGAGAAACTGTTCAGAGGTCAAAAGCAGGCTCCACTCTTCTGGGGATTGGCCACTGTGTTAACGGCATTTGATGTGCTGTCTGTCTGTCTGGTGCCTGGAGTGAGATTGCTTATAGATGAAACAGCATGCGCTTCTGCTGAACACTAATCCCCGGTGCCAGATGATCCAGTGATCTGGTTATTGTCAGAATTCAAAGTTAGCAGGTTAGAACATGCTAGCAAAATTGACTTGCACAGGTGGACATGGTGGCACATGTCTGTAATCCCAACACTTGGTGGCGCTAACATAGAGGACTTGTGTGCTCAAGGCTACATACTGCCAGTGTAACTTATTTGCCAGATATAATTGTCATCTTGGAGGCTTACTGTTGAATAAGCTCACCTTTTCTAGTTCTGAACTCTGGCTGGCTGGTTCAACTCAGATATTTTGGCCCAAGCTCTTCTCCATGTTGACTGATTCAAACTGTCTTCTCTTGCTTTCTGACTGGAATTGCTCTGCTTGGCCTCAGACCAACTCTGGCAATGTGTTCTAATTTTCTGGCTCCATCTCATTCTCTGGCTTATTCTGTCTTCGCCTGCAACCTGTCTCTGTAAAACCGTCTCCTCTCTCTCCCTCTGCTCTCTTAAGTCTTTTCTTTCTTGTGCTGTTCTTATGTCCCATCTATGACCCATTCTGCCCAATCTTTCTCTGATTCCCCACTTTGTCCCTTAACTAAATGTCATTTTCAAACATAGCTGTTTCCTTTTACAAACTAATTTTACTTTCAATCTTAGGGATTAAAGGCATATGCTAAGGGTGTGTCTATATTCCAGCCAGATCACACAGACCCAGAAGGTCTTTGGATGTGATCCATGTTGCTGGATTATAGTTCCTCTATATTTACATGCTATGATGTTGAAGGCTACTGTGAGTTAGGAAGTGAGACACTTTCTCAAAAAAAAAAAAAAAATCCGGGATGGGACTTTAGGTGAAAGGTACAGCATTTGCTTAGCCAGACTAGGACTTGGGGTCCAATCCCGTGCAAATCATCCCAAAATTGTATGATTAAGACTTTTTCTATAGAAAATTTGGTGATTTATTATTATGAAAATATCTGCTACATTCAAAGAGCCTGGAGATTTTGCTAGAGGTAGCAATGTGCCTTAAGGTCATCTAAGACTGCCATCCTACTGTGAACTTGGTCTGTTGTTCAACCTGATTTTAAGGAAACAATGTACGGCCAACCTTGTTTGCCTTGGGTTCCCCATGCAATTAATTCACAACGAAAGTGAATGGATAGCTGTAATTTTATTATTGGTTTTTTGTTTCTTTTGAGACAGGGTTCCATTATGTTGTTCTGGTGGCCAGTAACTCTCTATGTAGATCATGCTGTCTTCAAAGTTGTCTCTGCCTCCTGGGAGCTGGATTAAAGGCATGTGCCATCATGCCAGGCTACATAACTGTAATCCTAAGATACTACCTTTAAATACTGCATGCACATGCTATGACAATAAATCCTGGAGGCAGCAAGTGTTGAAAGCAACATCATACCAGGAATATCCACCACACGTGATGGAGACAACATATAAATATTTCTCCATAGTTTCTGTTTGTTCTCTGGGATAGTTGGGGGTCATTGGAGTTAGTGACTTTGTCCCTTGCAAAACTCTGTTTAAAGATTTGTGTAAGTGTCCCTCAGTCTTTCCTTGTGTGATGCTTTCTATACTTTTCAAAAAAACTGCATGCAAAGCCTTGTGTAGGGACCCAGACACAAAGGCAGGGACAGACAAGGCACAGTTGGGTAGGCACAGATCCAGATTCATACAACAGATAGACAGGAAATAGATGAAGAAGGCACGGGAAGCATAGAATTAAAACTGGGCTCACTCTTGGCTGAACTTCTCCAAGGGTAAGTGCTTTTAAATTTATGTCCCTTAATGGAACACTGGCACAGTGTGGGTATTCTGAAGTTATAGTTAATTTATTCAAACTGATGGATTTTTTTTTTTTTGGTATACATTTTAAATATGCTCTCCAAACTGACTTATAAATTGCAGTAGAAGAAAATAACGATGTTTTTCTTAGAGTGGAACAGCTCAGCGCACCCACAAACTACAGTGTCTTACCAAGAAGAATTATCTTTGAAATCATCAAATCATGATTGAATGCTTATTAACTGCCAGAAGTATGTTATAACTAAAATTTACAAACATTGTGGGATACTGTCATTGTGTTATGAATAAATCAAATTATGGAGTAAAGGACAAAAGAGATTTATTTTGATTGAATGATCTGGGAAAGTCCCATTCTGGAGTTAATTTAGTGGTCCTCTGATCGCTTGGGACAGTGTTAATCTATGCTTCATTTTGTCATAGTCATTGCTAGCAGCATGTATTTCATTATAATCCATTCTTCATATACAACAGATAAGTATGTTGTTAGCCATAAAATAGTTGTCTAGATTATTCATGCTTACTTATTTGTAAAATATAAGTACAAAAAGAAAATTCCTTTCCAGTCTTGTATGACTACTAATGCCTTTTCTTCTTCTATATTATATTCTTCTTGGATAAATTTATTATAAAATTCTTAATGGATAAATAATGTAATAAATTTATTACAGTATACTTGATGGGTTGGTTCTTAAACCAATTTAAATGCCAAATTGGATATATATTTTTATAGTGCTCATATAACGTTTGGGATAATTAGTGATTGTGGTAAGTTAATTATATATTAGGAATGTAAGAATTATTAGCAAAATGTTTTCTGTAAATACTTTGTAAGAATTCAACATTCTCTGAATGTTCTATATAAGAAGCCTTTTCTCTCAAAGGCCTTTTTATATATGACATTAGACATGGATAAAAAGTGCTTGAGTTTTATTAGCCATGAGTAAACTTATGAATTTACTTCCTTATTTTTTATAGATTTAAAAAAATATGTTTTTAGGCTTTCACAAAAGTACAGAAGATTTAATTGTGCATCTAGTGAACAGACCAGATTATTTTATTAGATAGTTTGAAACTTGTCAGCTTTTCGTTGAATATTTCGAGCATTTCTGCACAAGTTTCAGTTACAAACTGAGTCCAGTGACATTGTTATTTATAGATACTTTGGCCTTCTTGGTCTTGATGTTAGTAAATCCGTAATTCTTTCTCCTCAGTCCTTATATTCCATCTGAACATGATTCTTTCTCCACCTGTCTGTGATGAGTGTTCCCTCTTTTATAACTCATTTCCCTTATTTAGAGTATTAGGTCTCTGTAATCTTTACTCTTCTGTTGCTGTTAAATGTTTCAGGTTATTTGACATGGTGGAGGGTCTCATTCAGTCTTGATTAATTCAATGCATAGACCCATCCTCCACACATAATTACATGTAATCTCTCCAACTGTAACTACCTCTTTATACTTCCTTTGAAGGAAAAGAGAGACAGTTTTAATTTGAAAGCGATTCAAGAAGATTTCCTTTTTATTTCTGAAGTTTCCAGTGTCTAAAATTGTCAAAGGAGTAACTACTTCGAAGTTCTTTAAAAATACATTTCAGGCGTTTCTATGGTCTGATCCCAAAGAACTGACTTTCAGATCTTCCCTTTGCCATACCATATATATCCTGTATCCTCGGCATTTCATATTTTCTATAAGCAACTTCCTGCCTCATCTTCAAACTTATTTCATATTTATTGGTCATTTTTTTTAATACTAAAAACATTGCTAAGAATTTGCCTGAATGTCTGTTTAATTGTATTTCATGATGCAAGCAATTAAGTATAACTATTTTACAGGTAAGAGTATTTCTAAAGTATTTTTGTTTGTTTGTTAAAAATCATCAATGACCCACAAGAGGATACATCAAGTAAATAAATTCATTTCTGTACATGGAAGGGAAAATCAATGGCATGGAAGGAATGCTTAGCAAAATGGGCAAGAAAATTAGCGACTTGCATGAATAATTATGGCAACGTGAAAGAAGCAACTCAGCACGGAATAGCTACATGCTCATATATGTAGGCTGTGCTGCCCCGCTCCCGCGTCTGAGCGCGCCCAGGTTCCTGTGTGCACGCTGTGCTGCCCAGCTCCTGCCTAAGCGCGCCCAGGTTTCCAATCACGGTGTCCACAGCCACTCTCTACAGACTAGTGTTTTTTAGCGGGTACAGATATTACTCTTATCCTGCAGCTGAGAGGAATGCGATGAGTATTAACAGCAGCCTTACCTACTATGGTAAGGACCAGAGAAGCCTTTTACAGCAGCACAAGAGGCGGCTCTTCCCTCATCTGTGCCCATATCGCTCATTCCCAGAAGAGGCATGAAGCTGAGGTTTTGGGTGTCTCATGGGCTGGTTGGTCAAGGCTAGTAAGACTTAACACAGGACTGGAGGAGCCTATTGCGATTCTCAAGGACAGAAGTTTTAATTATGTGTCTGTACACTTTTTCCTTATGTAGAATTTTAATAAACCTAGGATATTTCATTAAACACAATTAGCATAGAAGACTACAAAAAGATTAAATCGGCACGACCTCTAGAAACTGTTGCCATATGTTCCTGTCAGACAGGAGCAGAACATGACTGTCCTTTATGACTGCTTTGAATTTGTTTCTACGGTGTGTTCTATATACACAGCTCACGTGGATGACCTTTCTGCCATTTCTCTCTCCCTCTCCCTCTCCCTCTCCCTCTCCCTCTCCCTCTCCCTCTCCCTCTCCCTCTCCCTCTCCCTCTCCCTCTCCCTCTCCCTCTCCCTCTCCCTCTCCCTCTCCTCCCCCTCCCC
>JANHMN010000003.1:182870257-182922474 GCA_030674055.1 Rhabdomys pumilio
CTCCCTCTCCCTCTCCCTCTCCCTCTCCCTCTCCCTCTCCCTCTCCTTCCTCCTCCTCCTCCTCCTCCTCCTCCTCTTCCTCCTCCTCTTCTTTCTTTAGTTTTGCTTATAAGTCGCCACTGCAGCTTTATATTTTTGGGGACAGAAATACCATGTGACTCTGTCATGTCCCCCTAGTGTGTATCCAGGCTATAAAATCATTGCCAAATAAAATTTCCCAAACTAAAGGCCACAGCATGATGATTTCATAGATGCTTACTCAGCACAAAACAATGGCTTTGGATGCTGACAACACAGAATAATGTAAAAACTGCCGTGAAGAATAAATTTCAAACAATTGCATTTAAGGTGCATTCGCTCCATTTTACTCTGAAGTGTAGTACCACAGGGGAATTCTTGCAAAATGAGCTCCATAAAAGATATATTAATGCATTTTTTTGTTTCAGAAATTATTAAAGTTAGCATACGATGATAATTCTTTAAGGAAAATCTGCAAGAATAACTATTACAGTGTTTTCCCAGGAAGGATAAATAAAATTCAAGCTTTAAAATATTAATATGCGTTGATTTTGGTGTTCCTTAGAATATGCCTCAGTATTTGAAAGTGTTCAGATTATGTGATGGTGTGTTCATCCATTATTTAAACAGTCACATATTAACAATAAACCTTAGTGTTCCTTTATTCCTTGGTATATTCTTTTTTTTATTGATTCTTTGTTAATTTCACATCATACCCCCAATTCCACTCATCCCCCCCTTTTTTGTACCTCTGCCCTTATAGCCTCCCTCCTCAAGAAAATCCTTGTGGAAATTGTACAGTGTCACAGTGTGTCACACCGTGTACCCTTTTGTCCACACACCGTTACTTGCACATGCTCCTTGCAGTGAGTTATTGGTCTGTTTGCAGCCTCTGGTTTCTGCTCCACTATCGGTACCGGATCCTCACTGGGATCCCTCTGGGATATCCTGTTGTTGCCCTGTGTCATGGAGATCCTGCACTTTGGATCTGTAGGGCCCGCCCCTTCATGCACTCCAGCAGATCATAGATGGGGTCGCTGTTGGGTAGGGCCAGTTCAAAGCCTCGAATCTGGGCCTGGGTGGTACTTGAGCTGGACAGCTCACCAGGTCCCCGGCACTTGCACCACTAGGGGGGAGCTCTTCAGCACTGCCCCTGCCAGGCTGGCTCACCCCGGGCCATAGTGGGCAAGGGGCGGGAGCCTGCTCTTCTCCTATTATACCCTCTGGGCCTGCTCACCTGTGCCCAGGCCAGCAGGGATAGCTAGCTCTACTGTGCTGCCCAGGCAAGGTGCAGGGCCCTCTCCCGATTGCTGCAGCCAGTGAGGGCCAGGGGTTATTCTTCATTCCTTGTTTCACACCTTATCTTTCATTTGTGGAAATCTCAAATCTTATATTCTCATTAAAAGAAAATAGGCAAATTTATTTGTATGATTTTATGAATAAAATTTCAAGAATAATTCAATCTGTATGGATAATGGATTTCTGATTGCCATGGCAGCCAGGGAGAATGTGGAGAGCTGGACAGTAGGGGAGGGACTGCCAATGGTAAAAGCTTTTCCTTTTCAGGGGGAGGGAATGATAAAAGGTGTGATATGACTGTAATCATTAGGGCCCGTTTCTGTCAAAACACACACACACACACACACACACACACACACACACACACACACGCACACACCACTGAATTCTGAATTGTGTTCTATTAAAAGGCAACTCCTGTCACATCTTTGTATATCTCAGTAAGGCAGACTTAAAATTATTGGTTTTGACCACATTATAAAATGGTATATGACATTAAGCAATTTTTTTATTGCCTTTGGAAAACAGACTATTGATATAATAGTTAACACATACTTCCCAGGAATAGGCATAAAGTAAATTGGGATCTTCCCAATTATCTGGTATTTATTAAAAGAAGAGATTCACTTATACACTTTATACAAATATATAAAGTGTATATTTGTATGACTTTATATAAAATCATACAAATAAACCTGCACACTCCATCTTAAGTAGGCCCTGTTACCTCTTTCTGCTTTTTATAATAAAATATCTCAAGTGTTTTCACTTTCAACTTTCAGCTCTGATGCCCACTCACTAGTAATTATTTTGAGGCTTTATCTTCAAGCAAGCCTCTATTTGTTGATAAATGTCACCACCCAGTGTCTCAAGGGTCACTATTGCTGTGATATAAAACTCCGTAGCAAAAGCAACTTAGAGGGAAAGTATTCAATTGACTTACACTTCCACATCATTGTTCATCACTGAAGGAAGTCAGGAAAGGAACTCAACCAGGGCAGGAACCCTGAAGCAAGAGCTGATGCAGAGGCCACGGAGGGATGCTGCTTACTGGCTCTCTCCTCATGGCTTGCCCAGCCTGCTTTCTTACAGAACCTAGGACCACCAGCCCAGGGGTGGCACCACCCACAGTGGTCTGTGTCCTCCCCCATCAATCACTAATTAAGAAAATGCCCTACAGCTGCATCATATGGATGCATTTTCTCTTGAGTTTCCCTCCTCTCAGATGACTCTAGCTTGACTCAAGTTGACACACACTAGGCAGCATACCCAGTTTCCTGTCCCCATACCCAGGCTTTCTATGCTCATTTCACCAACTGAACTTTAAGTCAATATAAGCCCTTTTCTCCTTTAAGTTGCTTTTGGTCATAATATTTTATCACAACAATAAAAAGATAATTCATGAAGACATCAGCACAGGAAAAGAAAAAGAGAGGAAGGAAGAAAGGAAGGGTGGAGGGAAGGACCGAATACTTCATCATCTTAGATATTTGCATGAAAAGAAATACCACCAATAAAATATAAGAACTACAAATTACAGGAAAATTTTTTGCAAATCATATTTCTTACTTATATCTAGAATATAAACAACAATTTAATTCAACGATGAAAAAATAAATTGCCTAGTTAAAATAATTTATCCATGGATTTGAATCAACATTGTTTGGAAGAAAACATACTGGTAAGCACAGAAAATGTATTCATAGCTAGTGAAGTAAATGCAAGTCAAATCTTTTAGATCCGATTTATGCTTCTAGTTAAAATGCGAACAATAACCAGAATGAATGAGAATGCAGAGAAATTGGAACCTGCGTGGATGGCTAGTGGAAATACTGATGTGTACAGCTGTTTTCAGAATGTCTGGGAGTCAATCAAAACAACCAAATAGAAGGACAGAGCCAGCCTAGTTCTAGGCAGGTTAAAAGAGAGAAATACAATGTATCTTTCAACAGTATATGCATAGAGTGCTTATAATGTCATTTGCAATAATTAAGCAACTGAAAGACAGCTCTGATGCCCACTCACTAATAATTATTTTGACATGATATATCAAAGTAATATTATTTGATAATAAAACTTAACACTTCTCATACATGATTGAGCTCATATCTGATGAATTTTTAAAATATCTTACTGCAAGAAAAATCACATACTTATTTGAATTTTTTGTTTTGGGATCTTTTAAGCCTTAAATTTAGGCTTTTCACTTATTGGAACGATTTCTGTGGCTGGTGTGCAGAATGGAGCCCAAACTTGCCCTTGCACCTGTCTAGCTGCCTCAGCTTCTGAGTGTGTCAACTCAGATCCTCCGGCTCACTCCCCAGAATACTATAGTTCTGTCAGTGCCATCTGAATTTACTGTTGTCTCTCTACATTGGTCTAATTTTATCCCTCAAGACCTGTTCATTTGGTGAAGTTCTTTGTCATTATAATTGAGTTTGAGAATCAACTTGTCATTTTGTACAAAGTAGCCAGTTAGGTTTCTTTCAGGGATTGCAGTAACTCTCCTTGGTCTGTCAGCTGGGTAACTGGGTTTCTCAGCTGTGAATTGATATTTCTTTCACTCGATGCTGTCTCTAGTTTTTTTTTTTTTTTCAACAGTGTTTTACAGTTTTCAGGATACCTGTTTTATACCTTTCTGAAATTATTTCTTAAGGATTTCATTAATCTTATTTCCCCCTCTGTGTCTCTCTTTGTCTCTCCTGTTCTTTCGTGCTCTCTCTGTGTGTTGTGCTTGTGTGCATGAGAATCTTGGAACTTGACAAACAGGCTAGGCTGTCTGGCCAAGTCTCTCCAGTGACTCCACCTGACTTTGCCATTTACAAACAGGACCCGTGACACCTCTGTGTGTTTGTTTTTGTTTTCCAATGTGGGCTTTGTGAATCAAACTTAGGTCATGCTTGCTAGGGAGCACTTAACTCATGTAGTTACTGCCCTAGCATAAAAATGCTCCTTTAAAGTGGAATTATTTCTTATGTTTTCATTTTTTATTGCTAGTTATAGAAATATGCAGACCTTTGTTTTCACTAGGGCTGGGCTACTTAGGCCTCACTAGCCACCTTGAAGTTATACAGGGTTTATTATTTGTTTTTGTGGCTATAGGAATCAACTTCAAGACCTCGCACATGCTAGGCACTGAGTTCTGCCCCTAGAGTCTATGCAAGACTTCTGCACACTGCTCTTTCACGTTTATCTTTGCTTATCAGAGTTTGTTTTTCAAAATACTTTTTGGGAGAATATTTCTTTGAATAGAAAAGATAATGTACCTGTAACCAGCCTCAGCTTTATGCTTGCTTTTCTATTTGACTGGCTTTGGTTTTTTGCTTCTCTTGATTCGAATGTCCCATACAAGATGGAAATAAATGACATAAATGCAGAGCAATGGCTTCTTGAGTTTAGGAGAAGAAAACATGTAGTCTGTCAAGTATTAAGCATGATGCTATAGGCTTTAGGGGTTTTTATTCGTTATTTTATATATTTATATTTAAAATGTTGTCCCCTTCTGGTTCTGCAACCCCCTATCCCATCCTCCTCCCCTTTGCCTCTATGAGGGTGCTCCCCCACCCACCCACCTACTCCCTGCTCTAGCATCCACTCACACTGGGGCATCGAGCCTTCACAGGACCGAGGGCTCCCCTCCCACTGATGCCAGATAAGGCCATCCTTTTAGGCTTTAGTTTTTAAAAATACAATTTATGTTTAGTGAAGTCCTTCTATTTCTGATTTACTGATTTTTAAAGAATATATTATTTTTAGAATTTCATACATGAAATTCTTTCCACATGTGTCTTTCTTCATGACCTGCAAGCCTCTGCCAGGCTGTGGTATAAAGTAGATGTCCCAGTTAGGGTTGAGTTTTGTTTGGACAAAAGTCTCACTACATGACATTGGCTAGTCTGGCTTGGGACCTGCTACTTGGACCTGTCTGGCATCAAACTCACAGATACCTGTTTGCCTGTGTTTCAGAAGTGATGGAGTTAAAGGCACGTGTCATTAATTATGAAAGAACGTTAGGTTTTCTCAAATGATATTTCTGAATTTATTGATTAATATTATTTTTCACTGGCCTGTATTTTGCCAGTGTGAAGTTACAATCACTAATATTTGACTATTAAATTGTCTCTCTTGATACAAATCCTTCATGGTCATGTGGGACCTTTCACATGGCCCCAGTCTTTCATTTCTAATTTGTTGAGTTTTTCTGCATGTATGCTCATAAGATGTACTGTCAGTAGTTGGATTTCCTTGTAGCTTTCAATTTCTGTTTTGAGGTAATATTGTGACGGATTTTTATTTTACTATTATTATTTTAATTTTGCGAGGCGTTTGTGAAGATCCAGTATTAGCAATATTGGATGAAATTTCTCAGTATTTCCGTGTAAGCTTTTCTTTTTGGGCACTTTTTAATTACTCTAATTATTGTTAGGGAAGTACTGAGGATATTTTGTTTCTTTGTTTTTCTTTCTTTCTTTTTTTTCCGGGAGCTGGGGGCCGGGTTTCGAGACAGGGTTTCTTTGTGTATCCCTGGCTGTCCTGGAACTCACTCTGTAGACCAGGTTGGCCTCGAACTCAGAAGTCTGCCTGCCTCTGTCTCCCAAGTGCTGGGATTAAAGGATTGAGGCACCACTGCCCGGATATTTTGTTTCTTTGCTTCTTTGTTTTGATAGTTTATATCTTTTTTAGGAATTTATTCAGTTGACTTGTGATCTGCTCTTTGGCATCAGTTTTTCATATGTTCCTTATCTTTTTTATCTCTGTAAAGGTGGTGGCAATGCCACTTCTTTTATTCTTAAGTAAAAACAAGTCACCTTTTCATCATCATGAGGAGAGCAGTTCCTAGAGACCCGTGTTGCTCTGTCACCGTTGTGATGTCTCTGTCTGTGGCTTTAATCCCAGAGGTCAGAGACAAGTGCTATACTTAAGTAGTGGGGTGGGGCGGTAACACTGTTAGGGGTGACCGACTGGTGACCACCATGCTCATTACTAGTGCTGATGCTAATCAGTACTGCCTTTGTTGAAAGAAGCCCCAGCTATCTTGGAACTCGCTCTGTAGACCAGGCTAGCCTCAACTGAGAGATCCATCTGCCTCTGCCTTCCGAGTGCCAGAATTAAAAGTACGCACTGCCACCACCACCACCACCTGCTTGATATTGTTAACATCTTAACCATGTTAAGTTTTCTAAATTACAATATCTCATTTAATTTTCACGAGTCCTTAGGACTAAGTACTGTTATTCAATACGTATAGGTGCTGAAACCAAACTGGAGAGTTTCAGTGACCTGTTTCAAGTTATATAGTTAGCGACTGTAGGAGTGTGTTTGACATTAAATCACTGTGCTCCAGGGTTCTTGCTCTTTACATTTTACCTATGAATGTTCTGATCCAGTCACCTTCTCAAAGCCATATGCACTCTTTATGTAGCCAAGGGTACCTTTGCCTCCCAGTCTGCTGTCTTCCCTCCACATGTGGGAGCTGGAGGTGTGCACCATGTGTCTCGCATGTGCTGGGATTAGAGGTATGCACCATGTGTCTTCCATGTACTGGAACAGGAGGTGTGCACCATGTATCTCCCATGTGCTGGGTTTAGAGGTGTGCACCATATATTCCCCTCCCACATGCTGGGATTGGAGGTGTCCACCATGCATGTCCCATGTGCTGGAATTAGAGGTGTGCACCAGTACACCTGCTATCTTTTTAACCACTTCTTTCACCAATGGTGTGTCAGATCACAAGTAGAAACACAAAGGAGAATTAGAGGACTACTTAGGTACATGGAAGATGGAAGACACTCGGGGATTTTAAAGAGGTTTGTAAAGTTTTGCAAAGTCACATAGATGGCTTTACCTTCTGATGATTAAAAATAACACATGACATGAGGAGACAGCCCCATAAAACAAGATGAGAATACTACTATTTAATAGATACTATGTTGTTTTGACTTACAGCTTGATACTATGTTGTTTTTATTTACAGCTTGCACCTGTGGTGGCCATGCAAATGTCTGTCACCTGCACACAGGAAAGTGTTTCTGCACAACCAAGGGGATAAAAGGTGACCAGTGCCAGCTGTGAGTATAAACCATTGTTTCTGTAACTTCCATGGATTTTGTGCCTAGAACTAATTTTTAGGTTTTATTTTTGAATGTTAACATTATGTTACTTAAACTTACAGTATTGTAAACTATTTTCGTTTACGTATTGTCAGTTTTTTTCGAAAAACATAAATGGTTAAAGATGGTAGTTACAGAGACTGTGAAACCGAGCCTGTAGAATCAGCTGACACAATCTCTGTTTCCACAGAGGGCGTGCAGTGCCACACGTGACCTCTAACCCGGGTTCTGCGAGTCACCGAGCCATCAGCCTCCGTTTTCTTAGATTGTTTATTACACAGAAACCAGTATTTTGCTCTCAGTACTTTATGAGTGACTTTTCTTGTGACATTTACTTATTCTTAATATTCATTACCTTCCAAATGTGACTTTAAAAGGCAATACATTATTTCCTTTTCTTAACTTTGTTCATGTACATATTAAAATCAGATTTGTATAGTTTAAAATTAAATAGGTACAAATACATGCTTGGTTTTCATGTCTATTTATAATTTGAGAAAAATCATGTTTCCATTATATTAATTATGTAATTATCAGGGGAAAATTAATAAAGAATTCACTAAGTTATAAATACGTAAAAAATTTTTATTTGCCATCATTGACTAGACTTCAAGTTCAGAGAAGCTTTGTATAGCCAGGGAGTTACTTAGGTGTGAACCCTACAGCTTAAGTGAAGTCAAAGCCTTAGGTCTTATGACGGCTCCATTAGCCCAGGCTGGTCTGACTAGAATGAGCTAACCCAAGGCTTATACCCTACGTTAGAGGGATGGCTGTGATATTCCAACAGTACTGTGTGTTCTGAGTAGAGCCAGCTATATTGTCATAGCTGGTGAATCTTCACAGATCCCATAAGTAGAAGAGTTTAAGACCACAATGTGACCATCTTAGCACTTTTTACACAGTAGCCCTAACTGTATGTACACTTTACTGTCACGGCCCCTCAGATTATATACCAGGTCATAGCAACATTATGTCATCACAGCAACGAAGATGATGTGTGTAGAGACAAGCTACAGCACCACAGGCAAGAGCAAAGTGTTAGTTGCAACCATGATTATGAACTGAAAGTAATTATTACAGTTTTCCATAAGTGATTTAAATATATCTCTATAATAGTCACCTCTTTTGTGATTGCATTTTAAGAACGTGCTTTTGTTCTTAGACAAAAGAGAGCAACATTTTTATTTACTTATGAGCTGATAGATTACAGGTCAAGCATATGTATTTTACCTAAAACACATATGTTTGACAAATATATATTTTGCTTTTGATCTAATTTATGAAGTTTATAAAGAGGAACTGGATAACAATTTATGAAGAGCACTTTTGTATGATTTTGTTTCTGTATGCAGTAGCTTCTTCTCTCAGACAATACATCCTGACCACAGCTTCCCCTTTCTCCAGTCCCCAGAGCCCCCATCCCCAACTTCCCTTCTGTTTCCCTTCAGAGAATAGCAGGTCTCCAATAAAACAAGGCAAAAGCCCTCATATCAGGACTGGACAAGGCAACCCAATACAAGAAACACAGTGCCAAGAGTAGGCAGAAGAGTCAGAGACATACTTGTTCCCACTGTTAGGAGTTCCACAAACCACCAAGCTAACAGCCGTAACATACAATGAGGACAGGGTCTTGCAGGACCCATTCTTGCTTCCGTTTCTGTGAGCCCATGTGAGCCCTGCTTAGTCGATGGCTCAGTGGTCCATGTTCTGGTGTTCTCTACCCCCTCTGACTTTTACAGTCTTTCCTCCCTCTCTTCCATGAGGTTCCCTGAGCTCTGAGGGGAGAGACTGATGGAGACATACGGTTTATACTCCTTCTCCACATAATGTCTGGCTGTGGTTCTCTGCACCCACTCCTATCAGCTGCTGGAGGAAGCCTCTCTGTTGATAAGTGCACAAGGGCCTGATTTATGGGTATAGCTGAGTATCATTAGGAATCATTTCATTGATTTTTTTTCTTTCCAGTTGTGTCTGGTTCTATCCTAGGTCTCTGGGTTTTTCAGTCTTCACTTCCTGACCATGCAGGCAGCATAGGGCATTTGCTCCCTCTCATGGCATTGGCCTAAGTTAAACCAGACAGTGTTGGTCATCTCTGCAGTTCTGTGCCACCATTGTCCCAGTACATTTTGCAGGCAGGACAAATTATAACTCAAGGGTTTTATTCCTTGATTGATGTCCAGGTTTCCTTTCCAGAGCCTGCAGAGTACCTTCCTGTACCAAAGAGTCTAGGAAGTTGGGGTGAAGGCTTCGTACAGGCACCAGTATGGGTTCAGTGAGCTGTGTAGATGTCCTCAGCAGTGGGGACCCTGCTGTAAGTTTTTGGAGATCAACCTTCTGTCCTAGCATCAGCCTGGGTTGTTTGGGGATCATTATGGGATGCCCTTGGACAATAACTCAACCAAATGCAGTCTAATCCCACCACTGGAAGCCTTACCTGGCTACAAAAGATGGCCGGTACAGACTCTGTATCCTCCATTGCTAGGAATCCTCACTTGGCTCACCATCATAGATCTCAGGAAGTTTCCACAGCACTCTCCATATGTCCCCCAGGTCCAGCTGTCTCTCCCCACACTCTGTCCCTCCATTCTCACACAACCTGATCCCTCCTGCTCTCATCTTCCCCTGCCCCACCTCCCTGCCCCCTGTCATTTACTGGGAAAATCTCTTTCCCTTTCCTGGGAGATCCATGCGTCCCCCCTAGAGTCCTTCTCTTTACCTAACTTCTCTGGGTCAGTGGATTGTAGCTTGGTCATCATTTACTTAACAACTAACATCCACTTATAAGTGAGTACATGCCATATTTTTCTTTATGAGTCTGGATCATGTCACTCAGAGTGACTTTTTCTAGTTGTACCCATGTGCCTACAGATTTCATGATGTCTTTTTTTTTAAACAGTTGAGTAATATTCCACGGTGTAGCTGTACTGCGTTTTCCTTATACATTCTTCAGTTGGGGTACATATAGGTTGTTTTCAGTTTCTGGCTGTTATAAATAAAGCTGTAATCAACATAGTTGAATAAGTGTTTTTATGGTAGGATGGATTATCCTTTGGGTATGTATACCCAGGAATGATATAACTGGGTCTTGAAGTAGATCAATTCCTAATTTTCTGAGGAACAGCTGTACTGATTTCCATAGTGTCTGTGCGAGTTCTCATTCCAGGCAGCAATGGAGGAGTGTTCCCTTGCTCCACATCCTCACCAGCATGGGCTGTCACCTGTGTTATTGATCTTAGCCATTGTCAAAATCATTTGACAGCTATCATTTGATTTGCCTTTTCCAACATTAGAAAGTAGGAAGCCTTCCTATATATATAAATGACAAATGGACTAAACAAGAAACCAGGTAAATAATACCCTTTACAATACCCTCAAATCATATAAACCATCTTGAGGTTACTCTAACCAATCAAGTGAAAGGCTGTGTGATAAAAAGTTCAAGTCTTTGAAGAGAGAAATTGAAGAAGATATCAGAAGATGAGGAGATCTCCCATGTTCCTGGATAGATAGAATTAACATAGTAAAAATGTCCATCCTACCAAAAGCAATCTACAGATTCAATACAGTCCCCATCAAAATTCCAACACAATTCTCTACAGACCTTGAAACAATCTTCAATTTCATATGGAAAAATAAAAATACCCAGGATAGCCAAAACAATCTGGAAGTACCTAAAAGAACTTTGTGAGGAATCACCATCCCTGATTTCAAACTGTACTACAGAGCAATAGTAATAAAAACCGCATAGTATTGGCACAAAAACAGACTTGTTGATCAGTGGAGTGGAATCAAGGACCCAGTTGTAAATCCACACACCTATGGACACCAGGTTTTTGATAAAGAAGCCAGAAATACTCTATAGAAAAAGATAGTGTCTTCACAAATGGTGCTGTCTAACTGGATGTCTTCATCTTGAAGAGGTGCCAATAGAGAAGAGGTGCCAGTAGAGCTTTATTTATCACCCTGCACTAAACTCAAGTCCAAGTGGATCAAAGACCTCAATGTAAAACCAGACACACTAGGCCAGATAGAAGAGAAAGTGGGAAAGAGCCTTGAATGTATTGGCACAGGAGGCACCTTTTGAACAGAACACTGATAATGCAAAGGCCATCCTCAATAGGACAAGACAGCAGCCTGCACAGTGGGGAATGATTTTTACTGAGTCAATATCCAATAAAGGCTTAATATCCAAAATATATAAAGAACTCAAGCAACTAGATATCAGACACTCAGATCATCCAATGGAAAATGTGGTACAGATGTAAACAGAGAATTATCAATGGAGAAATATTAAGTAAATATTAATAAATGGGTGTTCAGTACATTTTTAACTTTTGAATGGGGGTAATAAAAACGAGGTCATCATTTTAGAAACAATCATTTGTTATGTCATAGTTATATCGGAAAGTTCTTTCATTAGAAAGCAGAGATAGTCACTGTAGTATCCAAACAGTGATTAAATTATTGCTTGAGATTAGTAAGAAAAATTGATTTTTGCCCGAAGTACCTGTCATGCTACTAATGTACCTTCCACAATATAGTACACGGATTTCTTATATGAATGATTTAGAATAACCACGAATCCTTCCTTCCAAGGGCGTGTTCCATCTGTCTTTATGTAAGTCACCAAATGTCACATATTTTTGTAAACCTCCCAAGTGGATATTGGTTCCTTTCTTATCCAAGTCATTTGTTGCATTGGCCACATAATTGTTTATACTACTTTATTCGAACAAACAACCTAAAACAGCTTCATATCAATACAAGACGCTCGTTAGATGTATTGATTGTTCTTACTGGCTTCTGAGAAGGGAGTCACCAAAGATGAAGAAGGTCCAAGCACATACCTGAGTTGGAATTTGAAGGACGAATAGCATTTTCTGAAGTAGGAAGACAGCAGATGGAAGTGGAAACAGTGCCATGAATGAGAACACAGAAACGAACGTGGTCCTAGTGTTTCCAGTGTCTCCTCATGGATGTAGAGAATATTGCCCTTACCCTTGTCAACTGACTAACGAAAGGAAAGCTTTGAAAAATACAAATCCTTGAGTTAATTGAAACTCAAATCACCAGTGAACAATGAGAAAACCCAACTAACCAACCAACCAACCAACCAACCAACCAACCAACCAACCAACCAAATAACCAAATAACCAGCCAACCAGCCAACCAACCAATCAAAAACTCCAAAAGGAGAGAAAATGGCAGGAGCCTGCATACAGTACCTTCGGCTTTCATGGAATGAATTAGCTGGTAAATGCTCTCACTGGTGTGGAGGGTCGAGAACCTTAGGAACAGATAACATTTGAGATTCCCCCTTCTCAGAGATACTCTCGAACCCCCTATATGGATACTACTGGCTTCTCACAGAAAAAAATAGAGTTGATTCAATTTTTTTCCTTCTTCTTCAAAAGCAGGCTCTTACTGTCTAGGCCTGACTAGCCTACACTCACTATGTAGACCAGGCCAGTCTAGAACTCACAAAGATCCTGAGTTCTCACTGCCTCTTCCTCCCAGTGTGGAGAGGAAAGGTGTGAGGTACCACACTCAGCTTGCACGTGGAGAAGATTTTAAGGTAGTGTTCTCCTTGGAATAAGCTGTGGAAGGGAATGACTACCATGGTGGTCAAAGCAGTAATAATTATGGCTAAAATATTCATTTAGCTAGCCTTAGTTACATGGTGAGTTTTAGGCCAGTCTTGGCTGCTCTGTCTCAAACAATGGAGTATCAAGAACCAAAACATAGAATCAAGTAGTCATACTGTCATGATCATGACAGTTCTCAATCTAACATTCCAAGATAATTGGTACTGAAAATGATAATTTTAAAATAAAAGCACCTACTGAATTCAACAGATGGGTCTCCATAGAAGAAATACAAATGGCCAATACCTTAGTCTTCAGGGACATAGAAGAGTCCAGCTCACTCCAGTCAAGGTTGCTGTCATTGAAGATACTCATGACAAAAATGCTGGCAATGTTGTGGACAAAAAGAAAGCTCATTTACAGCTGACAGAAGTGTAAACTTGTGGAGTCATGAAGGACACGGAAGGGCCTCATAAAAGCCTTAGAGCTGGCAGATAACTCAGCTGTTCTGTTCTTGGTTTGGACCTGAAGGACTAAATTACTCAACCTGCCACATGGAAACATCCGTGTTTATTTGTTCACAAATCACAATATCTAGGAAATAGAACCAGCCCGGATGAATGGATAAATAAAACATGATACATATACTCAATGGGAATTTACGCAGCCATAAAGAAAAAATGAAATCATGACATTTTAAGGAAAGTAGATACAACAAGAAATCATTATGTACAGTGAAACAAGCCAGACTCAAAAAGACAGAATTTCCTTGGACTATTTGATGTGTGGTACCGGAATTTTAAAGTGTGTGTGTGTGTGTGTTATTACATGTTTATGGCTATTGATTTTCTTGATGGTTGCAAAGCTAGTCATTTCTTCCCAATTGCAACCAGGCGATGTAAGGTAGATAGTGCCAGAATGTGTGGTTAGTACTCAGCCAGCAGGGGAGAGGACACTTCTGTGAGTCAGCACTCTCCTTCCACCATGGGCTCCAGGCATTGGACTGAGGTTGGCAGGCTTGCCAAGCAGGTGTTTTTACCCACAATGCCATGCTGCAAGGACAAGAGAGAGGATTTGTCTTTCATTTTCTGCTTTGTCATTAAGGCTGCCTGCCATCACTCCCTATGACAGTATAAACAACTAGGTCCCTCTCAGTCTTCTATGGAGATGATACCATCTGAGTTACTTGTTATCCACACTGCCTCTAGGTAACAGAACTTCGTGATGAGCTATGATTGGATGACTGTCAGACAGCACTAAGTGTGATGGCTAGTGGAGTAGCAAGTATCCAGTGTGCTAGAGTAGCCATAGAGATTCGTAGCTGGTCAGCTGGCATGATGCATAGCCTTGGAGAAGCGGTAGAGTTTGCACAGTAATGTTAACACTCATACAGCTCAGAGGAAAGTGCCTTCTGAGAAGTCAAGGCACGCTGTGAACACGAGCAAGCCTTCAGTGATAGCGTTTAAAGGAATCATCTTCCACAGCCAGAGGGCAGAGTGTGTTGGAAATCATTCTAGAATTCAGTCATAAGGGTGGCTGATGACAACAACTTAAACTGGAGCTTCAGCCATGACAGTTGTTCCCTGACAGTCATACCTGGTCAAGAGAAGGAAGGGGTTACGGTCTATAATGGAGTGAATATATCATGTCAGATACCAGAGGCCTCGGAGTGCCCTGAGCAGTCCCACCCGTAAGGCTACTCTCCTATCGTTGCTCTGTGAGCCCGCTTGTGAACTGTCTGTTGCTCTAGTCTTTCTTGATTTTCTAATAAGATGACATTTCTTTAGAGAGATTTGAAGTATATTTTAATATCTTTAAGGTTTATCTCCAATATAAATATAGCAAGCACATGGCTAAAACGAATCTAAAGTGTAATATTATTTAGTTTATTTTCCACTATTCCATTTTTTATTATTAAAATATATTTGCATTATAATATCTTTGTTGCAATGAACTGTTCTGTAAAAGACATTTCAAAGGTTTCTCTAACCTTTTAAGGCTACATTTTAATTGAAATGTGAAGCTATTATATTTAGTTACCTTTGGTACCTATATTTTATTTTAACTTTATTTTTTGACATTATATTTATAACATTTCCTCTTTCCCTTTTTTCCCTCTAGGCCATTTCCATTCCCACACACACACACACGCACACACACACACACACACTCACACACATGCTCACACACACACTAACACACACATACATACACACACACTCACACATACACATATATACACTCACACACACATACACACATACATACACACATACTCACACATACACATATACACACTCACACATACATACATACATACATACATACACACATACACACACACACTGACACACACATACATACATACATACACACACATACAAACACATACACACACTCTCACACACATACATATACACACACTCACACATACATACACACACTCACACACACTCACATACTCACATACACACACACACACACACACACACACACACACTTGTAAATATAACCTGCTCAGCCTGTGAAATGTTACTAGTATGCATGTTTTCAGAGCTGACAGTCTGGTGTAGGATAGCAAGCTGGCCATTGGTACAGGATAACAAGCTGGCCATTGGTACAGGGTAACAAGCTGGTGTGCTCTCCCCCAGGGAAGACTGTTTTGCCTGCTCTCCGCACTTCATGTCTGTAGTTCTCTGTGTAGGATTGAGGGCCTGTGGACTTTTCTCTGCTGTGCTTCATAGGTTCATGGCACCTTGACATAAAGTCCTCTGAGAGAAGGGAGCCTCAATTGAGAAAATGCCTCTCTAAGTCCAGGCTGTAGGCAGTAGGGCATTTTAAGACTTGTAAACTGGCTGACTCTTGTTAAATGACATCACGTTAGAAGAAAGTGCCTTTCATGAACTTACAACATTCTGTGAACATCAGGATTGGATGCAGATGGCTCAGTCCATTATGGGTGGGTTGTTGTTCCTGGGTTCTGTAAGAAAGCCGACTGAGCAGGTCACGGAGAGCAAGGCAGTCAGCAGCACCTCTCCATGATGACTGCTCCTGCCTCCAGGTTCGGGCTTTTTTTGAGTTCCTGTCCTGACTTCCTCCTTCCACGATGAACAGGGATTTGGAAGTGTAAGCCAAATAAATTCTTTCCTCCCCAAGTTTCTTTGGCCATGGTGCTTGTAGTATACCCCGTATACTAAGTCACTCACCCACTTGGACATACCCACTAGTGTCCCTGTTCAGCACGTGTTCCAGAGTCACTTTGGTGAGACTTTATCGGTGACACATCTGGTGTCAGTAGGGGACTCAACCTGAAAGCAACGTTCCTGATCCTCTGGCTTTACAATCTTTCCAGCGCCCTTTTTGAAATGTCCTCTGGTTACCGTACTCTAGTACATGTATTTTATAACATTTATTGTGGAAGTGTCTCTCAAGAAATAGAATTATGTAAATCAAGACCGTCTCATGCTGAAAGTGTTTTATGGAAACAGGACATGAAGACAAAAATCAAAATTTTTGAAAAATTAATAAGTTTCTCTGTTGTTAGAGGTAATTACATTTATGAAATATTTAACTTAGCGTCTGCGTGTTTGAGTCTTCATATATATTTTTAATAATCTAACGAAAGGTCAAGAGTTTGAGCCTTGGATTTTAGATCTTATTAGTCTATTTTGTTCGAGTTTATTGATTTAGAGAAGAACTTTTCTCAGACTGTGTCACGGATGCAGCCTTTTCGCATTTTTCACAAACATTTTCTGTTTGCTCATGCTTACTTATTGTTAGGACTTCTGCAGTCAGTTATTTTCAAAGTTTATGTTTTTTAAAAGAATCATTTTATGATATAGTTTTAACATATGTATTTCATTTAATATTAAACAAGTTTTTTTCATGTTTTTACAGATGTGACTCTGAAAATCGCTATGTTGGTAATCCACTCAGGGGGACGTGCTATTGTAAGTATTTGGACGATTTTATTGGCAGTAATTGATTTATATTGTTAGCTTCAGGTAAATTGAATACCCATGGCTTCGTTACAATGTAGTTACTCTCATCCACATATTCTATTAATTAACTATCTAAAATTTTGAGATCATAACATTCCTGTAATTTGTATTTCTTTACACTTCTACGTCTATTGCTAAGAAAGTAAATTCCTACTGATAGTGTTCTCTTAATGCATTTGCTGTGTTTTTCCTACTCTAAAGAGTAAAATAATAATATGACCCGAACATGAACAAAATGTAGGGTTCGAATAAACATCTAGATTTTTAACGTAGTATTTAAAAAATGAAGCGATAATGTTTTATGAGAGATTATTTACAGGGAGCCGTTGGTCTTTCTGCAGATGTGCGCTGCTTTTCCATCTGCAGTTGCTGCGATTGGGTTGTTTAGCTTTGCTAGAATCAGGTGAATTATTTCCAAAATGGCCTCCCATCAGTGTTCTCCTCATCCGTGTATAAGATTTCCGGTTCTCCTCAACACTCTTTTACACTTAGCTTTTTAAATTCTGGATGTCCTGGTAGTTATCTAATGATGAATCTATTATTTTGCTTTGCACTTCACTCACTACTAACAGTATTGACTCCTTTTAACACATAAATGCCATATGCATGCTACTTGGAATGTATTAACACTTTTTCTTAATGGTTTGTTTTTGTGGTTGTTTTAGTTTGCTTTCTATTGCTGTGTTAAAAATCAAGACCAGGAACAACTTGGAGGAAAGGGTTTATTTTTACTTAAAGCTCCATCGCTGAGGGAAGTTGGGGCAGGAGCTCATTAGTCAGAAAAACTTCCCTCCGACTTGCCAGAGAGCTAATCTAAGCATTTTCTTCATTGAGGTTTCCTTTTCCCAGATTCTTTTAGTGTGTCTCAAATTTACCAAAACCAAACAAATAAATAAGCAAGCCAGTCAACTATGTGGGACAGTGGTATTGCATTTTAAAAATCCTTTATTCTATATAGAAGTCCTGTATCAGATGTATAGCTGGCAAACACTCCTTAGCTTATGATTTGTCTACATCCTTCTTAAAGCATGTGCCATCATCTCTGGATATGTCACAATCCTATAAAGTAGTTTCTTATTTTCTTGAAAGACAGCTATTTGTAAATTAATTTTACTCATACAGTATGTTTTAATCATGTCTTCCTGTCCCCCAGCCTGTGTCCTCCCACCTCCCTACCTACCCAGATCCATGCTACTTCCCTTCCCCCTGCCTCTCTGTCTCTCTCTGTCTCTCTCTCTCTGTGTCTCTGTCTCTCTCTCTAAAAATATCACTAACATAAGTCTCCCCTCAAATAAAACAATAAAACAAAGAAGAGTAAGAAAAAATACCACCAAGCCCTAAAAACCTCCAACAAAATGCAAGACAGGGCATTTGTTGTGTGGCCATCTACTCTGAGGCAGGCACCTGGTGTGAGACTGAGATGCCCAGTGACCCTGTTACAGGAAACTACACCCCTTCCCAGCAGGTGGCAGTTACAATGAGCTTTTTCCTTAGGGGCAGGGCTTTTGCCTACTTCCTCCTCTCAGGGCTGGAGTTTCAAAACTATTTTGAGATTTCATTTCAGCACCAGTTAGAATGTCCAATATTAATACGACAAATGACAGCACAGGCTCTGGAGGGTGAAGGGCACTTATTTGCTGCTGGTAGGAAATGAACTGGTACAGTCACTGCAGAAATCAGTGTGGAGGTTCCTCATCTACATCAAGATCCAGCTATACCACTCCTGGGCATATACACAAAGGACTCTAGCTGTTACTACAGAGATAGACACTTGCTCAAGGAATCCAGATGTTGCTACAGAAATAGACACTTGCTCAAGGACTCTAGATCTTACTACAGAGATAGACACTTGCTCAAGGAATCCAGATGTTGCTACAGAGATAGATACTTGCTCAAGGATTCTAGATCTTACTACAGAGATAGATACTTGCTCAAGGATTCTAGATCTTACTACAGAGATAGACACTTGCTCAAGGACTCTAGATCTTCCTACAGAGACACTTGTTCATCCATGTTTACTGCTGCTTTGTTTATAATAGCTATTGGAAGTGGCTTAAATGTCCAGACCCAAGGAATGGATAATGAAATTGTGGTACATTTACCCAGTGGGATGGTATTTAGCTGTGAAGAATAATTAAAGTTTCAGTTAGTGCATAGAGCTTGAAACCGTCATCCAAGCGATGTAATCCAAACCAGAAAACAAAACTCTTAACTTCCTAAGATAGGAAATGGTAGGATAGCATGTTCAAGACAAATGAAAGGCAAGTTTTTTGTTTTGTTTTTGGTTCATTTGTTCATTTGTTTGTTTGTTTGTTTATTTCTTCTCCTTTTTTTCTTTTTCCCCTCCTAGGCAGGGTTTCTTTGTAGAGCCTTGGCTGCCCTGGAACTAGCTCTGTAGACCAGGCTAACCTCGAACTCAAAGAGATCTCCTACCTCTGCCTCCTGAGTGCTGAGATTAGAGGTGTGTGAACAAGGCTGCTTTTAATTTAAATGAACTTCGATTTACAAATTAGGTATTCTGAGACATGTTTGTAAACACACTTGTTGAGATTTATACTGATATTTTCCCTGTACCAATTTGATGACTATCAGAATCTCTATTTTACTTTGTTAGTGTGGTGAGTTTAGTTTTATGGATCAATGACTACTATACAAGCATGTCGGTTTGCTACTTTTGTTCATTCACCAATCGATGGATATTAGATGTTTTCCTAGTTCTGTTCGGAGATATGCTCTTGTGAACATTTAAACAGTCACTGGTGTGTGCACACTTTATTTTTCCTGGGCAAATGCCTGAAAGTAAAATTTGTGTATTAAGCCAGGTATAACAGCACATACCTGTGCTCCCAGCGTTGGGAGGCTGAGGCAGGAGGATAGCCAGTTTGAGACCAGCCAGGGCTCTACAGCGTGGCCTGGTTTTTACAAAACAAGCTAGTAAGCACAGGTAGACAAATCCAGAACAACACTGAATTGTGAGGCTGCGTGTTAGGATTATATTCACTTTTAAAGCTGGTTTCCAGTGTGATGTCCTGTTCTCTGAGAGTGCCTACCTGTGGCGCTTCCGTGTTCTAAACTCTTATAGACGCCCAGGAGCGCCCCCTGCTGAGCAATGCTAGTATTGTCAGTTCTTTTTGTTGCTTTTCTTCGGTGACCCATGTGGGTCGAGGTCCTGAACCTCTACACAGTGTATCCGCTGACCCTGTGCTTAGCAGTCAGTCTAGACTGGCTGATGCTGAGTGCAGGAAAACTCCTTTTTTTTGGCCTCCATGCTTGGCATTTTGATGTGGCTACTGGGGCTGAACTCGGGCCTGCTTGCTTGTGGGTTACTGACGACTGGTTGCCCAATTCTTCATTTTCCAAAGTCAGCTTTAGTGTGTTCTCCTCTGTTGCGTGCTGTGTCCTAGTAGTGACCCCACACGTCGTTATTCAGGAGATGTTTTCAGTATTTTAAAGTATTCTTTGGATCAAACTACCATTTCCTATCTTAGGGAGTCATAAAATTTGTTTCTGAATGAATTTATTTATTTGTTTTTTATTATTAAATAGTCAATTTCATTATTCGGTTTTCTAATATTAACTTTTTGTTCTGGAGTAGACTTTCAAGGAATATTGCTTCAGTTTTGCACAGTTTTACCTGTTTATATTTTACTTAGGGTTATTTAAATATTAGTGAGAATAGTCTGCCGTTTTCTGTACGTTATTTTCTACCTGGTCCTTGATTATGTTTTATTTATTTTTATATGCATATGTTTTGAGTTGTGGGGTTAGCTCTTGTGAATGAATTTGAGAGATTGCTCTTTTTTTAAAAAAAGCATTAATAGTGAAAATATCATGTGAGCTTTCTTGTCGTGAGCCTAATGGCTGAGCCATCTCTTCAGCACTTGGTGAACTTTTTAGAGTGACATTTAATCTCATCCTCTGGTTGCAGTGCTTGAAATTGTTAAAGTGTTTTATACCATCACTCTTGGCTTTCGCCCCTTCTGCTGCCTTTGTCTCTAGCACATCTGCTTCATATTTCCAGATGTTCTTTTTCTTATTCCTCGGGCTGCTGAGCTGTGTGCTCTGCCGCCCATCTCCACTCCAATATTTTTGTTGCTGATTTGCCTATGTTTGGTATAAAGTTTTTTGTTTGCATTATTAGCTCCAGAATTTCTGATTTCAATTTTTTATCTTTATATGATTTTTCTAAGCTTCTAAGCACTCACATTTTAATATTTTCTAATTTTATTGACATTGTAGCAGATATTCCAAATCTTATTATTGTGTTGGCGCCCACCATGGGACGCTTGACAGTGCTTGGACATGTTTTGTTTTCCCAGCTGGAGGAAGGCGTGGTATGGAGGTGACATAGTGGTAGAGGGAGGCTAAGAGGTACTTACTGCTCAACAATCTGTAAGGCTTGGATACCTCGTTAGGAACATGGAATCATCAGGTGCAAAATAACAACCAGGTTGAGAAACCCAGGTTTAGAGGCTTGATCAGTTGCAGACTTGATTAGAGAGAAACATTTCTGTGTGTGCCTTTATCTGGAGCACACACAGCTCGTGTGATTGTCACTGCTCTTATGTTCTTAGCACACAAGATGATCAGTGTGCTGATTCTTGTTAGCAAATTTGAACAATTTGTTATTCCGAAGCCTCCTTTTTTTCTTGGTTATAATATTTGAATAAAAGCAAATTTGATCTCATGATTGATTAAGTTACTCATTGCTAAAGAGTTCACATGGAAGGTGAATGCTATATTCTCCTGTTGTTGACTGTTTTATGAATATACGCATTCTTTTGTTTGATCTAAATAATTTTATCATGAGCATCTTTTAAGTTGGTGCGGTTTTACTGTATCTCTTAAGATTGTAAATTCATTTGTGTTCAATACATTTGAACCACAGTTACTGCCTTCCCTCATTCTTTCCGTGTTTCTTAGTTTTTATTTTATATGTACATATTTGTTGCCTATTTTTCTTAATTAGAGATTATTCTTTTGCTTTTTTATGTATGGATTTTATACATACCACATGGTGTCTATTACAAGTACTGACATATCATGCAGCTTATATTCCATACATTATAAATTTTAAATACATTAATGTTGCGGCCTGAGCTGCCCCACGTTTTGGGGCAGAGATGTCGTGGACCACTCTGTCAATGTTGGAACACGCACTGCCAAAAGCCTTGGGGGCTAAATTGTTCCAGCTTGTACTGCCCCAAGCTGCTCCCGTCTGCAGGTTGGGGTTCATCAAGAGAGAGAGAGTGAAGATGGACTCATAGAATGGAGACCAGACAGAGTGTGATTCAATCCCATTTATTCTTCAGTCTCTTCTTCTCTCCAAGTCCCTAGTTCCCAGTCCCAAGTTCCAAGTTTCTAGTTCCTAGTACCAAGTCTCAGGTCCTAATCCTAGTTCCAGCTGTAATAAGTCTCAAGACCCTATCCTAGTTCTAAGTTGCTAGTCTCTTTCCCAGTTCCAAGTTCTTCCTCCGAGTTACAAATGTCTAATCCCTAGTTGCCTTTCCAAGTGCCTTTTCTAAGTGTCTGTCTTCTGTCTGCCTCTCGACTTTTATGTCTCACTTCGAAGTCACACCTTTAAGTCACGCCCTTTTAAGTCTTATCTCTAAGTCATGCCTTTAAGTCACACACCTTTAAGTCTCACACACCCAAGGGAAGATCCTGGGTATCTAAAACAATATGTTATCAGAGTGTGCTCAGGCTATTGTAAACAAGTCTCTTGTCAGGGTATATGGCTCAAGATGGCTGCAAAGATGATAGCTGCCTTCTGTCGATGTATGATAAGATGATAGTATGCCTCCCCATACATTAATACTCAAGTCATTTATGTTGAAAACTAAGATAACTTTTCTCTTACTAGTGCTGTCTAATACAAATATAACTTGAGTTATATGTGAATGTAAATCAATTTAAATAAAATATTTAACTCAACACACCTAAAGTATTTTTAATATTAAATGAAATCAATATTTAAAGAGCATCAGTGAGATATCTACATTCTTTCTTTTTGTGCTAAGTATTTGAAATACATTTACAAACTTATATTTGAGTTTTCCACTGTTATCTAAGCTGGTCCCAAACATCGTCTTTGTTTTCCTGGTGTTCACCAGTAGCTCTGTGCTAAAGTACATCATGATTCCATCTGATCACCTCCCTTCTCTTAAACACATCGACTATCAGAGAATTTCTCCTGTTAGGCTGTGGCTTCCTTTTAGAAATGCAGGAGAAATTGTCCTGACACACTAGATGGCAGTATTGCCATGGTCAGCACACCTCAGAGCTAGGAAACTTCTGAAAGGAAATGGAGTGAATATGGAAACTTTCTGAATTTTGAGATTAGATCATAATTTGTACTGCGAGTCTGCCCTGTACAGTGCAGACCGACGCGCAGAGGTAACACAAGTGGAGGCAATTCAGCAGTGGAACTTCGCTTATAACCTTAGCTGTTTGCAAACTCGAGTTTAAAATCTCAATCAGAATATGTGAGAAAGCTATCAGCCCCTATTGACATTTAATTACTGAATTTATCCTCAGTTATTTAAAGATACATCATTTTGGGTTACATGAATTTTAAAAACAATAAACAGTAACAAAAACCTTTTTAAGTGTATCCAATTAGTGTGTGGGTCTTAGACTGAGAAACATTATTTATGAACGTGTGTGTGTGTGTGTGTGTGTGTGTGTGTGTGTGTGTGTGTGTATGAGGGATTTTTTTTTTTTGCCTACATAGATATCTATGTACCACATGCATGCTGCTGAGAAATTGGTGAGCCTCCATTTCATTTGGGTGCTGGGAATCTAACCCATGTCCTTCAAAAAAACAGCAAGACTTTTAACCACTGAGGCAACTCTCCAGTCTAAGAGAGAATATTTTTAACACATTATTGTAGCAGTAAATTAAAAATAACAAATGTCAATCTTAATGCCATAGAGTGTTGCACCATACAAAATAAGGAAAGCATGAAACATGAATTAATCTTTATATTTAATGAGACAGTTAGGGTTTTGTTGGGTTTTTTTTTTGTTTTGTTTTGTTTTGTTTGTTTTTTTATTGCTTTAAGTATGAAAGAGGTTTTTTGTTGTTGTTTTGAACTATATGTTATGTTTGGTTAATGAATTTCTTTTTTTGAAATTTTTATTAGATATTTTCTTTCTTTACATTTCAGATGTTATCCCCTTTCCTAGTTTCCCCCGAAAATCCCCTATCCCATCCCTCCAACTTCTCTGAGGGTATTCCTCCACCCACCCAATCTTGCTTCCCTGTCCTGGCATTCCCCTACACTGGGGCACTGAGCCTTCACAGGACCAAGGACTTCTCCTCCCATTGATGTCCAACAAAATCATCCTCTGCTACATGTGCTGCTGAAGCCATGGGTCCCTCCATGTGTACTCTTTGGTTGGTAGTTTAGTCCCAGGGAGCTCTGGAGGAGGGTCTGGTTGGTTGATATTGTTCTTCCTATGGGGTTGCAAACCCCTTCAGCTCCTTCAGTCCTTTTACATTTTGAGAGCTCAGTTGAATTTCTCTTGAGTGGACTCTGGTCTGCTCACCCTGGAATTGGGCTTGGCAGTGAACACAGATCCAAGCTCTTTCTAACATAGTAAAGGCATGCCTCAAGCACTCCCTGACATATAAATCATTAATAAATGAATGAATAGGCTATGTACGCATGCTCAGTGATTAAAGCTGTTTAATAAAAGGTTTGGCGGTCATGTGATTTTTGTAAAGTAACACTTGCTATAAATGCGTCACAGACATTAGATAGTATTCAAAGCTACATAAAGTGTGTTTCTCACCACTTAATTTTGTCCATAAATCTTTACTCTTTGTAGAAGCTAGTACTGTTTTCTTTCAGGGACTCTAGTTCAGTGCTGGCTAAGGCTGGTGCAAACGCTGGCTGCTTTACTTTGAAACTTAAGCTGTACACTTCAACCGCATCACACTAGAATGAGAGGCTGCATCTGTGTTAATTCTCCTTTCTGTTGGCCTACATCTAAGAGACATGCAAATTAGAAATGAGATAAGTCATTTTCAGAACCGAATGTTATTTTAATTGTTAATCATGTAAGTATATGATATGAAAACTTACCAAGAAAATGATTCTGTCTGTACATTCCTTTGAAACTACCCTGATTTTAATCCCAGTAATAGAAGTAATACATAATCATTCTAGAAGATAGACAGATTAAAAGGCAAATTAAAATCACTGGTGATTCTGCCCAAAGGAAATTGCTGTTAATGATTATTATATTGATCTAAAATGCGAATCACTAGGGAAATTCCTATTTTATGATCTTAGAGGACTGTCTTGGCTTTCTTCTCCCCTTTGTGTTGGAAAGCACACAGGGCCCGAGGCACGCTGGGCACTTGCCGAACCTCAGTAGCTGTAGCTTCTTTATGAAGTTGAATGTTTGTAGGTAAATTATACACTATTTGTGATCAGCATTCATGGTATCACGTGATACTGTTTCTGTCTTGTGATACCAGTGTATTTCCACAACTTCTTGACTGATGGACACCCTAACTCAGGCTGCCTGTCCCCCTCCCACAGAAAGGCAGACACAGGTGGAATATGAATTGGTCTGGAGCTTTTCAGATCTGGTCATTTTGTGATTAATGATGAGTTAAATTAATCTTATGTATTTCAGTAGTCATTACTGATATTTGTAAGACTGTCAACTGTTTTAATTTCACTTCAGTTTGTTGACTCTTTTATGTGTCTCTTTTCAAGCTTTTTATAATTTTTGAGGCACAAGGAATTTGACGTACCATTGTTGTTTGGATTAATCCAACAAAACACATGGCCGTGATGTTCTTTAAAATCTTCATTCTGAGGGGCTGAAGAGATGGCTCAGTGGTTAAGAGCACTGATAGCTCTTCCAGAGGCCCTGAGTTCAATTTCCACAACCACATGGTGGCTCACAACCATCTGTAATGGGATCTGATGCCCTCTTCTGGTGTGTCTGAAGACAATTACAGTGAACTCATATTAGTAAATAAAATCTTAAATTTTTTTTCATTCTGGGATGTTATTGTTAGGCATTTTTTCTCTGAACATTGACATAAAAATTAAAAAAGAAATAGTAAACCCAATTTACTTTTTCTCCTTGCACATCTATACCTTTTTAATATATTTTCCAATATACATTCAAAACTTATCTCCTTTTTAAAAGTCTTGAGTTTAAAATTGTTTCCACAGTTCGTGGCTAACTTGTAGCGGCATGCCGTTCATTATACTTCAGTCTTTCCTTTGTGTCTGAGGCACACAGGCAGTAAAAGAAGCCCAGTCTGGGGATCAAAGATGGATGAAGTCACAATAAAAATTAGAGTAGAAATTCAATATACATATATAATTATTAATAGAATAAAAAATAAAAATTTGAAGGTTTCCAGAATACGATTATTAGAAATATAAATCATAGTCACATACATTGTTACCATAAGAACTTTTTGTTTCTTTTGTAGATGATATTGTTAGAAAATACAAACATTTTTAGATAGATTGTATGGAATGATAATTGTGGCTATCAAGTTTAACAATGTAAATTAATATTTAAAAGTCACGCACTTTCCTATATATTTACTTTCTAACATGTCTACCTATCAAGATAAAATAATTAACAGTGTTTTATTTATTAATTTTGTCTATTGGATTAGATGTGATCCCAATGAAATAATCAGAACGCAGAGAAGAAAGCTGCAGATGTTCATATGTGTGTGCTAGCTGTTTGTTCTTTCTTTCTTTTTTTCTTCTTTCTTTCTTTCTTTCTTTCTTTCTTTCTTTTTAGTCACCTTCAGCAAACAATATGGCTATAGATGTAATGAGATAATGCTTTTATTTTTAATATTCCTTATATTACTATAATTTATAAGTCTAATTCTGTCATTTATTCACTGTTAAGCCTTTTATTCATATGCAATTTCCTTTAGAATTCTTAGTTTTGTGTGTATGCATGTTTTGCCTGTATGTACGTCTGTGCCACACCTGTATGCAGTGCCTGAGGAGGCCAAAGGAGGGCATGAGATCTCCTGGAGCTGGAGTTACAGACAGTCATGAGCCTCCATGTGGGTGCTGGGAACTGAACCCAGGCCCCTGCAAAAGTGCCCAGTGCCCTAAATATCTGAGCATCTTGTCTGTCCTTCTGTGTCATTTCTATATTTCTGTATACTTTCAGTTCTTGTATAAATGTGAACATATGTTTTTAGTATACTTTAATTCATTAATTTATCATCATCATATTTGAATTTGAAAAGCGTGATTTCTGCCTCCTCCTTTCATCTTAATTGTTACGTAAGTGTGATTGACACCTGGGCTATTAGGGTTTCTATTACTGTGGTAAACACCAAAACCAAAAGCAACTTGGGGAAGACAAGGATTTATTTCAGCTTCCATTTGCAGCCATTGCTAAGGGGAGTGAGGGAAGGGGCCCAGAGGCAGGAACTGAAGCAGAGACCATGGAAGAATGCTCTCATTTGCTTGCTAGATCCATGGCTTGTTCATCTTGCTGTCTGATACAACTCAGGACCAGCTGTTGAGGAGATGGCACTGCCCACGATAGGCTGGGCTCTCTCAGATTAGTCATTAAACAAGAATGCCCCTCACAGACATCCCTACAGTCCAGTATGAAGGAGGCATTTTCTTAATTGAGGTCCCCTTTCCCAGGTGACGCTAGCTTGTGTCAAATTGGAAAAGTATTAGTGTTTCTTTGTGAATAATTAACTTACTTATGTGAGTGTGTGTACAGAGACACATATGTGTGCACACACATACATAACAGCATGGATGTCTGTACTTGTTAATAACTACTTGAGCTGTCCTTGGTGTTATAGTCAAAGCATACCACTCAGGAAGCTTTGAGTGTTCACAAGGTTATTTAACCCATTTTCTAATTTTACATCACGTTGTACATTCTCTGTTTTAATGTTTGTGTCTGATTCCCTTACCGAGATCTTAGGCATCATCTTGCATTTTTTTCTACTTCTGTGGAGTTGTCTCTGTGAATGTATCGCATGAGTGAAATCAATGAGCTATGTGGTCATTTGTGGCAACCTTAAACATTTACTGTAATATTCCGCATGTAGGAGATAGCGGTACTTCATTTATTTTTACTCCTGAGTAATAGACTCCTAAATAAATTACACTTTCCATTGAGAGACTTTAGATTATTTTAATATTTTGGCTATTATATATATTATAAATTGATCTTTCATACATTATACTTTATATGAATATTTAGGTTTTCTCACCAGGATGCTTTTCTGTCAAATATTTGACACACACCACTTTTCAATTTGCTGTGATCTCTTCTTTTACAACACTAGCATTCATATGTTGAAAGTTTGACTTCTATTATTTCTTTATAACTTTTTTCTTATGCATATGAATGGTTCGATAATTCAATATAAAAAGATACTGTCAAATTATATCTTGTATAAATTCAAAACTTACGTTAGATCGTAATTTTTCTGTTTTGCACTCTACTGAGTTGGAAAATTTAGATCATATTAAGTTGTTGGCATTAAGGTCTATGTTTCAAATAGCATTTAATTACTTATTCAGAATTCTCCTAAAGATGCAGTCACGTGGTTTCTGACATTCTGAGCAAAAATAGAGCATTTCCTGGTCAAATGAAAAACTGCATTTCACCTCTTTCTGTACAGTTTGTTAGGGAAACAGTTTGTGCAGTCCGATGATTACTTGCTTAATTTATAGTATACTGAACCTGTGGTATCAGATATTTTTGTTGCTTAATGGCATAGATTTGTATTTTACTGTACTTGAATGGGCTGCTAGTATTTAATCATAAATTTAATACCACGTGCAATGTATTTTTACCCCACTTTTGCTTTCTGTGAAGATCTTTGCCCAGTATTTGTCAGGATTCTCCTTTTCCCCACAGACAGTCTTTTGATTGACTACCAGTTCACCTTTAGCCTGCTACAGGAAGATGACAGGCACCACACTGCCATCAACTTCATCGCCAACCCAGAGCAGGTAAGGAGTCCTCACCTGAGTCGTCGCCTCCTATAGGAATGGAGTCATTGTTCCCTATAGGGAATGCCCCTACTACCAAGGCAACCATGTTTTCCATAATTTATCTTGTTATTTCACTCCTTAGAATTATTACATAGGGGGAATTCTGTAGAAATGATTAAAATGCTTAAAAATTTTTTTTTTTTTTTTATAAAACTCAGATATCCCTGTGATTCAGATAATTGTCAAGTTAGTATTTTTGATCTGTAGTCTCCTGGTTTAAATTATACATCTACATTTATGCTTATGGTTACACACTTAAAATTCAGAAAATTCTTATTTTCAAGTAAAACACAAGAACTCAAGGCATGCTATGTCACGTGCATGAAAGCGTGTCATTGGTTCTGTTGACTTTTTTCTCAATCTCCTGTCTTACTAAGCGACACACAGGCCAGCTTCACATTCAACCAGTTCTGCAGGCTTTCGAAGAGCAAACACATTCACACCAGTCATAGAGCTAAAAACAGCATACGTTTAAGAAAAGTCTTGTCCATTTTTTAACATCAAACAACCTGAACATGTTCCCTGGTGCTAATCTTGCACGAGAAGCATCTCCAGGGATACTGGGTCCAGGGTTGGTTTTCTTGTGTAATCCTTTTCAATTAAGAAAGAATCACCTGGGACAATCAGTAAAGTTAAAACAACTTATTGATGACTTACCCTGTAAAAATAAGCAAGGAGCTGACTTATCAACTGTCGACTCCCAACAGTTTTGCTAGACACCAGTCTTAACTCACTGTTCATTATCTCGAGTTAGCATGGAGTGTTAGTATGAAGCGTGTTGAGAGTGGGCCTCTGTGTGGTGTGGTTCTGTGTGGTGTGATTCTGTGTGGTGTGGTTCTGTGTGGTGTGATTCTGTGTGGTGTGGTTCTGTGTGGTGTGATTCTGTGTGGTGTGATTCTCTGTGGTATGATTCTGTGTGGTGTGATTCTGTGTGGTGTGATTGTAGGGAGCTTACCTATAGTTTAGCTAGCTCTCACAGCTTTCCACACAGCCGTGGCACCGAGTGCGCGCTCCTCTGGCCTCAGTTTTGGCTGTGGCACCGAGTGCACGCGCCTGTGGCTTCAGTTTTGGTGCTTTGCATTTCCGCAGTGGTTAAATTTGGATTTGTAGAGTGTGAACGAAAACATCAAGATAGTTTCCTAAGCTCAGATTGTCCATTTTGTTGTGGACTTTTAATACTTGTTCTCATAATCACCCCACACAGAGTAAAGTTAAGCACAGGACGTGAAGAGTGGATTAAAATTCAAGTCAAGAGCTTGTGCTTTCTCTTGCATATATCATTTCCATGTTTTGCAGTCATAAAAGTAATCGTTGTAACACCCATCACACTACAGACCCACAACCCACAGCTTCCTAGAGGTTAGTGAGGCAGACCTCTGGGTAGGTAAAGACAAAGTTTAAACAGATGGAAAGAAAACATCTTGAATTAATAATAACAGCAACCTACAACCCTTAAAAGAACAGTGTCCTCAAAACTATTTCTTAGAAATTCTATAAAAGCTAAGTCCAGGTTAGTGGAGAAGAGAGATGAGGCGCTGCCTTGGGTTCACCAGGCCAGGTTAGTGGAGAGGAGAGACGAGGAGCTGCCTTGGGTTCACCAGGCCAGGTTAGTGGAGAGTAGAGACGAGGAGCTGCCTTGGGTTCGCCCTAGCTTACTTTTTGTTCGACCGCACATACCCTATCTGTGTTTGTTCAGTTGGATATTTATATCATACACAGTTTTGAAAATTCAGTGGGTGGGGTCAAACCAGTGCATTGACTGATATGCATTTCACACACTTCGACCTTTCTAACCTTAATTTTTATTTTTTGATAGTCAAACAAAAATTTGGACATTTCGATTAATGCTTCCAACAACTTTAATCTCAACATCACATGGTCGGTTGGCTCAACAGGTAAATAAAATTTGCTGTCATCCTCTTGTACATGTGTTTGCGTGTGGAAGTTATTCTGACTTGATTTATTATTCTTTCAAATAAATTAAAACATGCAATTGCTTCTCATCATTTTGGGGCTTTACTGATAAAAATAACTAGTAGTAACTTGAAAGCGTAATACTATAACTTCTTTATTCAATTAAAACTAGAAGGCTAACAAATAATGTATACTACTTAAACATTTAAAGTGTTGCCGTTAGGAGATACTGTGACTTTAATTAAGATAGATTGGCTCTTTAGTGTCTAAATAGGCTGACATTTCAATTATTAAATTTATTATCGAAGTTATAAATTTAATTAACAACCCCAATATTTACATGAAAGTGTTCTTCTTTATTCACTGATAAAAGTAACAAAGTATCTTTTATATTCAACTTCAGAAATACATTCCTTCTGTTTGGTGTCACAGCTCAGAGGAAATACATTTTATGAGCATGTCTTCCATAATAATGTTTACAAATTGAAATGATTAATTTTTTAAGAAATCCAAACTATGAGGAAGATAAATTGTTATGTTGAATTATCAATTTGCAAGGTCATTTTTCAACATGTTTGTTAAGTGATGAGCTCAGACAATCTGCATGTCAAGGCGGTACATGAGCTACGTTTGGATTAGATCCACGGGAAATGCGTTTAGTTCCTAGGATACTAATTCCAGTTATTTTACTGCTTGTTAAGGTAGAGGTGCAGCCACAGTGGTTGGAAAAGGCCTGTTCCATGTAGCTGATTTCAGTAAACGTTTGCTCAATGACCAGCATGTTGACTAAGTGAACGTTCACGTAGCATTTTAAATTATGGCCTCTTTCTCGATTTTTAAAAGTAGGAATGGTTCAATTCGTAGAGAAGCAATTAAGTTGATTTTTTTAATTTTTTAATTGGATTAAGACACAAGTCAACACTATGGGCTGATTGTACGAAAGTCTCTGGAGAGTAAGTGGAAAGTAGGACTTGCTTTCTGCAGCCACCCATGGGGATTCTCAAGGCTTTCACTGCTTGGGCGCTGGCGTGGTCCTGAGACATAGCAGTCAGGTTGGAAACCAGAAGTGAGGATACTTTTGGAGTCAAGTTGTATTACAGAAGAATATCAGGACTCAAAAACAGTGCCAACTGCACAGCCTGGAAACATTTTAAAATGAAATTTTTATAATATGTTATATTTTCGACAAACCTTTCTTTTCATTCTAAATGACAAAGTGTGGTGTCCATGAGCCTCCAGGGAGGAGAGCAGCTGGTGTGGGACAGTTTGGGGATGGTGTTCTTGTGACTTCAATTTGTAAGACTTAGTTGTACTATACTGTCAGATTTAATAAGGATCCCTGATTCCTAATATCATTTATGATCTATTCATATTTTAGGTGGAACGATATCTGGGGAAGAGACTCCTATAGTTTCTAAGACAAATATAAAGGAATACAGAGATAGCTTTTCCTATGAAAAATTTAACTTCAGAAGCAATCCTAATATCACATTTTATGTGTATGTCAGCAACTTCTCCTGGCCTATTAAAATACAGGTAAGCATACGAGCATTTATTTCTAATGATGTTGAATATTTTCATGGTGAAATAATGCCGATTTGCCTGGAGATGGCTCAGCTTATTCATTGTCCTGAACGGTAAGGCACTCATGACCCCGCATAAGACACCACCTCTGATTTTCTGTGAGGATAAATGGCTCCATAAAGATATTATTGGACCGACTAGAGAGTGCTAATAGGTGCTTGCTATATTGTGAAAGATGCCCTCAAACTGGAAAGAGCGATGATATTTGAGTTTTCTGATTAAGAAATTGATAGTGAATGTCTTCGTGTAACTCTATTTGAAATAACTTATGTTTCAGTAATCTTTAATTCTTTTTGTTGTTGTTGTTTTAGTGCATACTGGATATTTATCTTTCTTTAAGATATAGGATTAACATTTCTTTAGGCACCCGCCTCTCATAGTTTCCTCATTTATGTCCCACATGTATTAATTTCATCTTTTTTCTTTTATTGAAAATATATTTTTTTCACATCGTATATTCTAATTATGCTTTCCCTCCACTCTTCTCAGTTTCTCCCACCTCCCCTCCCGTTCCGATTCACTCCATTTCTGTTTACTAGAAAACAAACAGCTTTTTAAGGAATAACAATAAAACAAGTGAACTATACTAAGATACAATACAAATGAAGACATTGGAATTGGACAAAACTAAAAACAGGAGGAAAAGAGCCCAAGAGAAGGCACAGGCAGCAGAGATTCACCCGTTGCCACACTCGGGAACCCTCAAAAAGCACTAAACCGGAAGCTGTAACATGCACAGCTTCTCTGTGCGGTCCCCCGTGCGGTCCCCCTGTGCGTCCCCGTGTGCGGTCCCTCTGTGCTGTCTCCCTGTGCGGTTCCTCTGTGCGGTCCCCCTGTGCGGTCCCCATGTCCGTGCAACCCCAGTCTCTGAATTCTTATGTGCTTGCTCATGTACATCCACACGCCTGTTTTCTTGATGTCCCCATCCCCTCTGCCTCTAAAATGCATCCCGTTTAGGTCTGGGTCTTCCAGGTCTCCCACTCTGCGCTGTCAGGCTAGGGTCCTTGCGTTTGTTCCCACAGGCTCCTGGAGGAGGCTTCTCTGAGGATTCCTTAGCATGGGTCCTGTTTCTCTTGCATTTCCTTCCCAGTGTGCTTATGAGTAGGCTACTGAAGGCTTCATTTTATTTCTAGGAAATCTTTAAAAATGTTTTTGAGGTGGTGTTAATTTGTACTTTGATGAAATAATTTTTGACTTTGGACTTTTTTATTCCTATAGGCATGACTAAATTGAATTCACATTGGTTTATTGAGCAAGGCATTTTTACTAACCTCATTGTAGAGAGTTATGTTTAAAAATCTTTTAGAGATTTAAATTGTTCCTTTACCTTTGGTACAAGGAATTAAAAGCTTATGCATCACGATTAGACATGTGTGAGTGTTTTATTTATGTTAGTTGCTGTGTTGGTGTTTTATGGACAGAGTCAGGTCTTTCTAAAATCATGTACGTAATGATAAAGTTTTTATCTATAATTTATTTTAACACTTAAATGTAGTAAATACTCATTGTTAAAGACATTAGAGATTATTGCTCAGGAAACTTACTCACTAAACTAATTTAGAAGATTTATTTCTACAATAGTGACTAACATAGAAGCTGATTCATTCAGAAACTCTAAAAATATCTACATGTAATTCATACATTTTGATACTGACCAAATATAAATTTAAGATTGACATATAAGTTCTGATCAGATTCTACTTGGTTTAATCAAATTTCAATAAGAATAAGGGCTCATTTGTGTAGCTTACAACATTGTAATTAAAATTGATATGATTGTTGTATTTTAATTATTTCCTGCTTTCCAATTTTTGGTTATCTAATTATGGTTTATTTTTAAGCCACTTACATAGATACTTTAGAATGTTCATGAATATTTAATTATTTGAAATTAACTTTCTAAATTAGATTTTCTTTTAAGAATATACTAGTAGGCTCTTCTGGTTGTGAAACCAGAATTTGTGTACTGAGTGTAAATACTTTACTCTTTCTAAGTAGTGTAAATTGGAATCCGGTTGGGATGGGTCATGAGATGTACTCTAATTTTTATTCTTTATTAAACTTGTTATGTTAGTCCCAAAAAGTGTTAAAGCAGAAATACATGTTTCTTTAAAGGAGTTATATACACTTTCAGTTATTATACCTAAAATAGTAAAACTGAGGTTTTTTTTCGAATGATGTACTACAAGGTTTTTATTTTTATGTTTCATAATTTTTGTCTTGTAAAGAGAACTAGTTAAACAAAAATTTAATTTTGTTGTTTTTAAAGTATTTCTAAAATATGAGGATTCGTGTCTTTTTTCTTTTTAAGATTTACAATATGAAGACGTTAGAGGGAGAGAGCTCAATGTAAGCTCAGGGAGGAAGGTGGAAAAGAAAAATGAAAAAAAAACCCTCAAAAACAAAATTATAGGCTATAACTTGGTTGTATTATTTTGTAAAAATGCAAAATACTTTCCTATTTTACACAAATAAAACTAAGTTAATCTAAAAAAGAAACAAAGAAACAAACAAATAGTAAAACAGAAACCTTAAATGCAAGTAAGATGCACAGAACCAGAGGTCAGTAAACTCCTAGCGCATTGTCTCTAATCCTAGAATTTAGAAAAAACAATTCATCATTTATTCAGTATAATTTTATAAGTTTGATAAATGTTAAAATTAATCTTGGCTAATTTTACCATATTAAATATTAATCATAACAAATTATTCTAAATTTCTAAAAGATGTTTTCAGCATTGCCACTTTGAATTTAGTGTTCAATGTTACAGACAGTGAAGCTAGAAGAGAGAGTATTGTTTTCCTCTTCTTAGTAATTGTGAGAAAATGTGTGTGGGGGGCTGTGCTTTAATGTAAAACACTCCCTGACAGCAGGTTTCCATTTCTGTTCTCAATTGGGTAGCAGAATCTGAAATTCAGTTCATGTTACTGAGTGCTCTTTTAGGACTGTCTCACATCCCAGCATACTTAACTCTTTAGTATTTGTGGTAAAGTTCAGAATTCTGACCTATGAACCTTCATGGAAGCTCACTGATCTCCACCCACCATGCCGACCAGGACAGAAGGCCCAGGTACCGGAAGTCTCGGTTCTGGTCCATCCTATTCAGAACCATATCCCAGGGCTAGCACTTGTCTTTACCATCCAATATGACTCCTGTCTGCTTTCTTATTTAGTGTTGATAGTGCTTTATGGATTGCACATTTCCCTACAACTAGTTTGGTTCATTACTAAGTAATACACATATATACACATATATAAATAATATTGTTATATGTCTATATCAGAGCTTTGTATTTTATATGAAACTGCATATAATTTTATAATCAACTATGAACATTTATATTACTTTTAATTTTTGCCAGTTTTTTCCTTCACCTTCCTTGTCCTTCTCCTCTTCTTCCTCCTCCTCCTCTCCCTTCTCTTCTTCTCTTTTGTCCATTCTCATCCTCTTTATTTTGAAATAACTTTTTCCTTTTTTGGGGGGGGTGAAACATAGGAAGTACAGTTAATTTACTTGAGATCTGTATTAGTTGGGGTTCCACTGGAATAGAACTTACAGAATCTATCTATCTATCTATCTATCTATCTATCTATCTATCTATCTATCTATCTATCTATCTATCTATCATCTATATCTATCTATTCATCCACCCATCCACCCATCTATCTATCATCTATCAATCATCTATCTTTCTATCTAATGGGGAATTTTTAGAATGGCTTACAGGCTATAGTCCAGCTAGCCCAACAACTTGGGAACATCAAGAGACATCCTAAAGGGTTTCCTGCGATCCAGGACTGATCTTTCTTACCTTGACTGGGGAGAACCAATTCAATTTCCTTTTGGTAATCTGGTAATTCTTTTGGTAATCTACCCCTGTCTTAGTCACTGCTGTATTGTTGTGAATAGACACCATGGCCACTACAACTCCTATAAAAGAAAACATTTAATTGGGACTTGCTTACAGTTTCAGAGGGCAAGTAAGCAGACATGGTGCTGGAGAAATAGATGAGAGTCTTCCATCTGTATTTGCAGGCAGCAGCAAGAGAGAGAGAGCCTCTGGGCTTGGCATGGGCTCAGTGGTCACTTCCTGTACCACACCTCCTAATCCTTTCAAACAGTGCCTCTCTCTGGTGACCAAGCATCTGTGGGTTCATTAAGCATCATTCAAGTCTATGAAAACATAGGGTCCATTCAAAACCACCACAGTCACCCTCCTAATGGTGCCCTTCCCTTCTTAACCCATTGTTTTAGGGGCATTGGAAGCCCAGAGTGGCCAGGGGATGTCTGAGCCTCTAGTTAAGTATTTGTTAAGTCTCATGGTGAGGATTCAGGTCCCTGTGGAACTAAAACTTCTAGGCCACCAGAACTTAAGGTCATGGGAACAGGAAGCAAAACATGTTCCTAGTGGGTCAGTAGGAGTGACAGTGAGTGGGTGTAGCTGCCTGCAGCTACGGATAACTGGGTTCACCTGAAAGGAAGGCTAGGAATTAAAAGGGAATGGAGGGCGAGAGAAAACATGGGGCCAAGACAACTTATTCTGATCAGAGACCTAAGTTTAATATTCTGCTTTCAAATATAAAGGGGAAGCCCCACCACCAGCCAGTGTGGGTGAGGGGATTGCAGCCAAGGCAAGCTCAGCAGGCAGTCTATGCTTCTTAGCTCCTGTTGCAGACTGCAGGCTGCCATGGTGGGTAACACCTCCTGGATCCTATAGTTGTCTACCTTGGTAAACAACTCCTTCAGGCCTGCTCAAGTCTGGGGGAAGGGCACAAGGAGGACTACTCACTTTTCCACCCCTTGATTTCTGAACAATTCGATCCTGTTCATGGGAGAAGGCATACCATATACCACCTTTAGTGAACCCTGCTGCAACTTTCCAGGCTGTTGCCACCTAATTGGCACTGTAAGCATGTCTTCAAAAGGCTATTCCATCTTCCTACCAGGCCAGCAGCTTCAGAGTGGTGGGGAGCTTTGTACAACCAGTGGGGTCCATGGTCATGTGCCCACTGTTGCACTTCTCTGAGAGTGAGGAGAGTTCCTTTATCAGTAGCAAATACTGTGTGGAATACCATGATGGTGAATAAGGCATTCTGCAAGTTCATGGAGGGTGGTTTTGGTGAAGTATTATGTGTAGGAGAGACAAATCCATAACCAAAATAAGTATCTACTCCAGTAAGGACGAAGTGTTGTTCTTTCCAAGGAGGAAGAGGTCTTATACAGTCAACCTACCACCAGGTCACTGTGCACTATCTGGCACTCAGTGTTGGTTTCTGCTGTTGGCAGTTCTGGCACTCAGCAGGATCTGTGGCCAGGTCAGCCTCAGTAGTGGAAGTCCATGTTGTCAAGCATAAATCTGCAAGTCCCTAACCATCCACTCAGTCCATTGGCTACAGCCCATGAATTAGAGAACAATGACACATCTGGCTGTTTCTTCTTCCAAACAGACTGCATGACCATGTGTACTGCCCAAGTTCTGCTCACTGTGATGTTGATGGAGATATTTAAAACGGCAGCAACCAATCTGTCTTATGTTACAGAGCCACCATGTTCCTGACTAGGCTAGGCCTGAAGTCAGGAGCAGCGGCATGTTCTCGCTGCTGCTGTGGCTCATGCTGCTGGCTCATGCAGCCCAGAACACCAGCCCTGGCACCCACAAGAAGCCAATGTGGGAGATGGCTCTGCCAATCTTCCACGCTGTTTCCCCAAGGTTGGGCTGAGCCCAGACCATCCCACCATCCCCACAGTACCGGGTAGAAATGAGACTCTAATGTTTAAAGATTATCCAACGGCTTTATATATTTGGTAATGCTGAATAACTAGATGCCCACACAATTAGAGGTGTAACCCAATACGCAGCCTAGATATTCCAACTACCTTTGACTGCTAGAGACAAGTGCGTGTCCACTGCCATGTTTTCCCCCTTCTTCTCTAGCTCCTCCTCTTCCTCCTCCTCTTCTTCTCCTTACTCCTCCCACCTTAGCTCCTCCCAACTTGCAGGAAAATATGCCGCTACACTGTGAAGATTTCCCTTTGGCACTGTGTTTCAGGGTTTTCCCACAATGCAGTTGTAATTCTTTAGCTGTTTACTTCTGGGTGGTACCTGCATGACATACGATATCATCAGCAATCCAGGCCCTAGTCTTCTCTTCCTCAGTCAGTTGGCCATAAGGTACATCCCACAAGGCTCTATGTGCATGATTGGCAGCAGATGGCATTGTAACTGGAGTAGAAACCCTAGTCATTTGGACAACTTCTTCCTGTAACTTGTTTGTGCTGTTAGGAACTGTTTGGGTCCAACCATACATATACCACGTCCACTTGTTATGGATTCCTGCTGTGCATGTTCTGCTCTGGCTTTTTGGGTAACACTCAGCTCAAGATGGGTACCTCAGGTCCATAGTAACTTGGTGGCACATTGTCAAACGTCCAGTTTCCTCTAAGGCTCAAAACTCCAAAGGTCTCTTCTGTGCTTCACCTATAGAGGGGTCTGTCAGAGGTTACAAGCAGTGTCCCTATTTGCCACTGACACCATGTTGTGGTGGTTCTTTTTTGGTGGTGCGAGGGGCTAAGTGGCAATAACTTATTCTTCGTTTTAGAAGAATGCCCCTGCATGTACCATAGCACTGGACTCCTAAGAATTTCACTGAGGTTGAAGGCCAGTGAATTTTGGTTGGACTTATTTCCCATCCTCTAATGCACATAAGTTATCCATGAGTTCACAGTGGTTGCTACCTTCTGCTTATTTGTCCAGTTAGCATAATGTCATCAATATAGTGAACCAATGTGATATTTTGTGTAAGAGACAGGACTGGAGAGTTAATATTTCCTTGGGGCATCATTGTGAAGGTATAATGCTGGCTTTGCCAACTGAAAGCATATTGCTTCTCGTGGAAAGGTGTCAAGAAAAAGGCATTTGCTAGATTAGTAGCTATATATAACATATACCAGGAGATATGTTTATTTGCTTAAGGAAGGACATCATATCTGGTACAGCAGTTGCAATTAGACTGAGTTTTCAGTAGTCAGTTGCCATTCTCCATAACCCATCTGTCTTCCGCACTGGCCAGAGTCAAAGTGAGATGTGGTGGGAACCACCACCCCTGCATTTTTCAAGTCCTTAATGGTGACCTGCTTTCTGCAGTTCCTCTAGAGATGTGATACTCTTTCTGATTCACTGTTTTCCTTGGCAGAGGCAACTCTTACAGCTTCCATTTAGCCTTTCCAACCATAATAGCTCCCACAGGTCAGGGAACCAATGTGAAAATCCTGCAAACTTCTCAACATATCTATCCCAAGTATGCATTCTGGGACTGGAAAGTAACCACAGAATGCCATTCTGGGACTGGAAAATAACCACATAATGAGTTTGGGGATCCTCTGAGTTTGACTTTGCCAAAACTCCACTAATCACCTGACCTCCAGAAGGTTCCCCTTTATCTGGAAGGTCACAGTATTTTTCAGTGACTCCTGGAATCAGCCTCAATTCAGAACCAGTATCTAGCAGAACCTGGAAAGTCTGTATTTGCTAGGGGACAGCACACACAGTGATTGTAGTGACCACAGTCTCCTTTCAAATATCTCATGATTGCTTTCAATTCCTTCTGCCTTCTGACAAGATGGCCTAGGGCACCACCATGGCTTCCTCTGCCATGAGCATGGCTTCAGCTGCTTCTCTTTCCTGACATCATTCTTTCTCTTCTGATGTAATGTACAAGTCAGATTGCATCATACTTCCTTCTTGACCAATAATTAAAGAGTTTCTCCTAAGTGTGTGAGCATGTAGAACTGATTAGCCTTCCTAAGCCCCTCCCCTGTCCCTATGGCCACCCTTGCTTCCCATTCTGCGCATCTGAGGCTGTCACTGAGTTCATGCTACATTTCTTTCAACGTCTTGGAAATACGTCATCCCTCATGAAGCTCTAGGCTGTGCCTTTTCTTTGGCTGTTCTTTGCATGTTATTTTTGTTCTTATCACCTTCGTATATCTGCAGGTCTGCAGCAACTGCAGTCCAGCTACGGTTATGGAAAGACCAGGGCTTTTGTCTGAGTCTAGTCCATGTATTTGGAGTCTGTAACAGAGACCGAGGTCCTGTTTGGTTTGAGAAATGATGTGTTGACAGCAGAATGTGAGGTAATGCCAGAATGTTTAAAGTTTCCACTTAAGTGAGGTTAGTGAAAGCAAATCATATCGCCCAGCATAATATAAACAGAGTGAGCTTTCTACTTTGAGGTGTACAGGAGTATCTGCTGAAAATTAATACAGTTTATCACACTTGCTATCACAAAATTTTATTAAAAATTTAACAAAGACTGGGTCTACTATCCTTTAGCCAGAATTACAGAGGTTTCTGGTCGACTTTTATCGCCTTTGTTCTCGTTGTACAAATAAAATTATAAAAGACTTATCAAATTAAAATCATACGGATTCCTTTTCCTCTGTATGCTGAAAGCCATGTTTGATTGTAATGGTGACTTCCGTCAAAATAGACAGGTTCTCATGTCTTAGAATGCATTGTTTGTTATGGAAAATAATTCATGGAATATTTTTCAAGTACAAACTACATCTCTCTTTCGGCTGCCATAGAGTCAGCTGTTCATTCCTGCTGTATGTCTGTGTTTGTTACTGGGGTGTGTACCTCATGCTTCCAATGCTTGCTGCTTGTAATAAAAGTTATGATACGCAGTTCCTTGGAGTCTCAGAATGATAGGAAAGATACTTCTTGGTAAAAAATGTGGAGAAATAATGATATGCCAAATATGTGAACTCTGTGTATTCAAAATATTATAGAACCACTGAATGACATTCTCAGAGTCAGTATAATTACATTTTTAAAAAATGAAATAAGAGAATAAAGTTAGGAAAGCAATGGAAGACAGACAGACAGACACTGCATTGCCCCTACAGCAATGTGAATATGAATTTTGTATCAGGATCCTTGAAGACTAAAAGCAAGTGCCACATTTGTGGTAAAATAAATAACAGTCACTCAGAATCCTGTGTTTTACAAATCTATCCCACAGGAATGTGGGGAAGGTGTTCTCAGAGCAGGGTCCCTCATTCCTTAGAAGGAAGACAGACAAGTGGCCACATCATAGGAAGTGGAGACACACCTCCAGCGATCATCACTGAAAATGACTGAGTGCTCCAACAAAATCTAGATCCATCAGAGTGATCTAAAGGTTTATATGAGAACGTCACATTACAATATGAATATTATTCTTTTCAACATAAGGATTTCCTGAATTTTCTTTAGCAAACTGTTCTAGGATTCCACCCTGAAAGGTGATCTTGATGAGATACAGTCAAAGTTAGGAGCTGAAACTCCCTCTAAGCTTCTGAGTCAATTCAGGCCCATTTAATAAACACTAGAGCGGCCCACCCAGCTGTTTTCTTGATACACTTTGTGTATTTGCAGCGATCCCAGTTTCATCTCTGTGTCTGTGATAAAATGCCCTGACGTAAAGCAACTTTGCTTTACTGTTCCAGGTTTCGTCCTGGATGGAGGTAGGAACCCGAACCTGTCCACCGTCCAGAGTGGAGAGAAAGAAACACACACTCGCCGCTCTCTTTGCTTCCTTCTCTGTGCTCGCTTTTTCCATCTTTACACTGTGCAAGACACCCTGCTTAGAGAATGGTGCCTTCAAGTGCTGGGTCCATCCAAATCAATTAACTTTCTTTAGGCAGCCATCCCAGACGCGCACACACAGGTCCGCCCAATCTAGACAACCAGTCATCGAGCCGCTGACTGTGTGAATTTAGTGCATCAATCAATGCTAATCGGCACACTCGTCATTTGAACAGGCAGTGTGCCATAGAGTGTAGTCTGCCTACGCCACTCACCCATAACCCCACATGAAATCACTGGATGCTGGATGTCACATACCTATAGGCTCGGTGATACCAGATCATATGTAGAAAGTTTTATCAAAACAAAAGGTTGAAGGAATTGAAACTACAAAATATTGTGTGCCTTTTAGTGGCTGGGTCTAACCAAATCAAAACTACTGCGATGGTTTGCATTTTACTCTGAGCACGTGTGACCTCCTTGTCCATCTGGTGAATCTCCCCACATCTGACCTCCTTGGCGAGCTGGTGGGTCCCCTCAGCTCAGATTCTCCTCCCAGAGACCCTTGCTCAGACCTGAAGTTACGCTTTCCCTTTTCTACCTAGCTATTGGCTGTCAGATCTTTATTGAACCAATAAAGGGAAGGCAGGCGAGGAAGGAACAAATACAGAAATGTACAGTTCATAGAGTATACTCCCAACTATAGAATGGGTTACGTGGTTCAGTAGTTAGCCCAACTTCCAAACATGCTGTAGGCAACACCTCCCCCAGAACTCGCGTAGCAACGGTGTGTGAGCATCCGCAGAATGTTGTTTTAACTGTTGGGCATTTGACTTCTGAGGCCGCTGTTGCATGTCGGGTCCGCTGCTAAGTCACGTTGCTAGGCATTCTTGAGAATTCAGAAGTAATAGAAACACAGGTGCTGCTTTCCTGTACAAGTAAGTGACGCATTTCTTTTGGTAGCCACATGGCTTGCATCCTGGAACCTGTCTTGAGGTGTGGAGAAAATGAAGACAGGTAGAGACACAAGTTCAGTGAAACTGGGATCAGGTGGGGCCTCAGCATCTTTATCGTTGGAGTACTGGGGGCAGGTTGACTAGTCTCCAGAGGAGGTTTTGTAGGAAACAATATCAGGCTGTAAAAATTCAGGAGGGAAGAACTAGTTGCTAGGTTTTGTACACCCAACAATAATTCGTACCACTCACACTCAAACTCTGACCCTCACGGGAAGCTTTGCCGCCATCTTAACGTCTGGTTCATATGGCAACACTTTTGCCAGTTTCCCCTGAGGCCTTGCAGTCCCTGGCATAGTGACTCAGGGATTCTCTATACTCCACGACATGCTACACGGGTGCAGAAACAGAGTGAGTTATAGCAGTAGAAGATTATTTGAACTACTTCAGTTATATAGGAAGGCGGCTGAAGTTATATTAGTTTTACAACTGAATTTTTGTTAAAATAGTTTCTTTTTCAGTAAAGCAGATTTTATTCCAGCTGTATTACATTTTTTATTTATGTGTTTTGTTCTTTTTCTCAGTGGTATTTTTACATGTTTTCTTTTAATAATTTATTACTCAATAAAACATACTTATGTGCATGATACATTAAACACACTGTTCTTGTGTCACAGGGTCTCCCTGTAAGTAAAAGTTGTGATACTTACTCTAAAGGCCAATTTTGTCTTGTGCTGTTAGCATTTGTGCTGCCAAAATTTGCTACTTAGTTTTGTTTATCAAGATTGAGATATAGTTATTTTAGGCTTTAGCAGTTTTTATAAGCACTGTATCAAAATTTTTATGACTACAATATTTTTCTTTGGCTCCCATACCATTCATAAATTTTATGAATCATGTTATTCTTATATCGGTATAAATTATTTTAGAAATCAATAAGCTATTTTATTTTCATTAAATGTTTAATATATCTACAAGAGTAGGTAATTTAAGTAGTTATCTGTTTCTGCATACTCAAATTAGATTTTATTTTAGCTATTGTGATTCTCTGCAACTGTATTTTATGAATTTACTTAGGCAAAACTTAATGTAAACCATTCTAATTTTAAATAAAATTCTTTATTGTCTTATCAAACGCTTTATGGTATCACAATCATACCATTGACATCCTTCCAAAAAATCTGCAAGTGAGGGTTAGTCAGTGTTTTATGATGGCTGTACTGATAACCTGGTAAGCAAACTGGGATTTTTCTTCCAGAATGCTTGATCATGCTATTGATTTGATTATTCATGAGCTCAAGTGAGATACTTTTTTTTTGGCATTACTGTGTTTATAAGTTATAGTATAACTTATATGTGAGCCATTCTTGACAATAAAAAAAGAAGTTACTGTAGCCACAGTTGCAATAACTCAAAAACAGAGTGTGTTGAGCTTCAGCCACTCCTCTTCCCCAGCCGTCCTTCTGATCAGCATTTACATATCATAGTTTAAATTAAATTAAATCAGATTGGCTCTAAATTACCTGGCTCTGAGTAAATGAGATCTGGTAATTCACTATTAACTCAATCTGCAAAACTGATGTCATAACTTAGGTTTTATTTTTTATGAGAACGATGCTAAGGACCTTCTCACTTCAGTTCTCACTTCCCTATGGGTGGTATTCCTTCCCTGATGATGGGTAAGCTCTGCACCACAAGCTTGGAGAAGACCTGAATCCTAAGCCTGTCGACTGTGGTAGTTCATCACAAGTGAGCCAGCATTTTGAATGTAGCACGTGAACTTTTTTAGAATGAGAATGATGGTGTGCTTCTGGGTCAGTAGGTTTTGAAGTCAAGATTAAGTTTCATGTGTGTGATCAAGTGCTGATAAATGCCCGAGTATCCTAATTCCAAGTTGCTCCCCAAGGCACAGCAGTTGTTAGTGGCTGTGCTGTAAATTATTATGAGCTAAGGAAGTTTTTGCTTTTGTTTTTTTTTTAATTTTTATAAATGCTTTTTCTATTAAGCATCAAGTTTTTAATTTTTAAATCTGAGTTGCTGTAAATGAAGAAGTAGACGTGTTTATTCATTTTTGTTAATTCGTTAAAATTAGGTTAGCTGTGATTAGTTAAAAATTTCTAGTTGAAAATATAAATATGAGTAACATGAGAAATATTTAAACAGATAAAGTGGACTCTTCAAAACAAAACATATTATTACTCAGAAAATGAAAATATTTACTATCTAGCTCTTAGAAATAATGCTTCTTGACTCCTTATCTAAAATGCTGTTATTATCTGGTGCCTTATCTAATGCTATTCTTTACAAACCTCAAATGCCTCTGTTAGATAAGATGCCTCAATGTAAAATCCATTTCCCAAAGGAAGTTCCTTACAAAGAACATTTTCAACTTTTACATTAATGAAAACTAGTCCAGGGAAAGATTCTTCCACGTCTTTACAGCAGTGTTTATAGAACTGCTAATTGCCCTCTGCAGTTTAAATGCATTACATTTTCTATGTATGTCCCTCAACCGTGTGTAAAAGTCTATACACATCTTTATTGTATATTTTCACCTAAAGAGCTTCAATAGTTTTTATATATCATATCGTAACTATTAATTTTATATAGTTTAATATCATCTTAACACTAAAATACTTTCTTTTAGATTAAATATTTCATTGTCTATTGCTGAGAAATAGTTTTCTTTGTTTTAAATAGTATGTTAGTAAATATCTGGGTCCATTCTTGGTAATTCATTTTTTGTAATCATATCTCAAAATAATTGATTCAGTTGAAGCATATATGCAAATTTATAACCAGGCACACTGTGCCAGGGAATAGTCAAGGCATTTTACATGATTCATCTCAGTTACTCATATGCCATGAGGTAAATTTATTATTATATAAACTTGATGAATGGATAGATAGAGTAACTTGTGCTGTTTCATTCAGTACAGGAAATGAAGGAAAATGACTCCATAGGCAATTCCACTCTACTAGTAATGTAGTTGTTTGTTGATTTTTATTAATAGTGATGTTGAGTACTAACCATGTATAAAATATTTCCATTGTTTTTACTATTCAATTACCTATAAGAATTTGCACACTTACATATATTTTTATATGTGGTACCATGATTAAGAACTTAGCAGACAGCTGTATACACTTTAAGACGGTTGGCATCTCAGTGAGAAGTGATGGAATAACACAGAAGAAATGTAAGCGTGGTTATGAATGAGGTGGAGAGAATGACAGACATCTTGAGAGCAAACTGGAGAAGCTTCTCATTTGCATAAAGAATGCTGCAGTTAGGGTGCCACTAAGAAAGCAGCCAAGGGCCTTAAACCAGGAGAAAGTCACAGGCGCCCCAATAAGCAATTTCTTAACTCTAAGTATGATCAAAATGATTAATTTTATAAATCACATTCAAATACTTATAATGAGAGTAATCTGTGTAACATTTATGCAGTGTTGTCAGGTGCTCTTTCTTATGCTATATTTCAAAAAAAAATGGTCTTGTTAGATGATCTGGTTTCTATTTTAGCTTTTTTTTTTTTTTTTTTTTTTTTTTTTTTTTTTTTTTTTTTTTTTTCCGAGACAGGGTTTCTCTGTATAGCCCTGGCTGTCCTGGAACTCACTCTGTAGACCAGGCTGACCTTGAACTCAGAAATCCGCCTGTCTCTGCATCCCAAGTGCTGGGATTAAAGGCATGCACCACCACTGCCCGGCGTATTTTAGCATTAAAAAAAATACTATTTCATCAGTTATACACAACATCTTATCAATAAGCACTATGTCAATTATTAGGAAGAAGTCTATGCTCCTAGGATAAATTATCATAGTTGACTTAGCATGTCATAATTAGTTGAGAAGAACCCTTTCTGCACAATAATTAATTAAAAAGAAACCTTTATACTTATTTTTAAAATTAAATAGGGATATAACATATCAGGTTCTCAAATTTCCTGTGCAAGACCTAGCCCGTTTCTTTCTAAGGTCTGGCTAGTTCTCTAACTTCCATGATATAAAACTGTTTTGTTAGCATTCTGAAATGCCGTAATCCAAGCAGCAACATGAAACAACCCGGTTCACTTCCAGTCAGACGAACCTGATAATTTCAGCTCATCCCTTCCCTGCATTTCCAGTTTGTTTATCTCCAATGTCACATCAGAACTTAACTATGCCTGCTGAGTTGACATTTTGCACAAACACATCAGTATGTCCTGTATAAATAAGAGCTGTTTCTTTAAAAAACTTCTGACATTTTAGGGTAAATATCATGTTGCGGAAAAATTCTCTTTCCAAGTACACTTCATACAACTTCTTTAAAATCAGATCATATAATTGAAAACCATCAACTGTAATGAATTCATAAAATGTAGTCTCTGTCAAATTCTATTTCAGATCTCAACAGGCACGCTTAGGTGTTAGGGTGGAGTGAATTTTCACTGGCTTCCAGCTGAGCTTTTTTTGGTGAGCTGTTGTTTCAGTTACTCAGAGAACTGAGAATATTATAAAATCGTAGCATAACTAGTCCTTGGTTTGGATAGTAGTTCTTTGACTCTTCACTGGGTGATTTGAATTAAGTTGTTACAGGGTAAAGAAAACGAAAGCTTCAGTTATATTAGCTAATGTTTTGAAACATTTAAATGTAAGGTGTATAAGCATGTAATATTTTTCTTGGAACAACCAAAGAAAGTAAATGGAAAATATTGATTATCTATAGTGAGTTGTGTTCTAGCTATGGCATCAGTCAATAGAAATCTTTATAATTAGATATTTATAGATTTTAGGGTTAGAAATATTTTGTATCCTGAGGAAATACTTTTGAGCAAACTACAAGTTTAGAATTTTGTTCTTATTGATTGTTTCTCTGTTCTTTAAACATACATGGTCAGCTGAGCGGTCATTCTGGTAAAGCAATCTCATATACTTTTGTATGTAAAGAAATGGAATTTCAGATCTGAGTGAGGCATGCTTGCAGATAATCTCAGAATTTAGTAAGTAGAGGCAGTGTGGTTAGGAGTGCAGGGACATCCTCAGCTTCTCCGCTACACAGAGTGTTTGAGACCAGCCCGAGCTGGGGAGGCTTGTCAGAAGGAAGGAAGCAACTGACTAGGGCATTAAAATACATTTCTGAAATCTTGTTCCAGAATATTTTGTGTATTTTACAGTTCAAATCAATACCTTATTAAATAGAAATATGTGCTTTACACTCAAATATATATTTCCCATGCCATCAAATCTATCATACACATATCAAGGTTATAAATAAATAAGAGAAATTATTTAAAATGTTCTCGTCACAGTTTCTAGGTGTTCCTTTCTTTATCTTTGTGGATATCTGAAAGCCTGAATACTCTGGTGCTAAATTTTGCAGTAGATTTCATTCTGAAAAATTTAATTAAATGCTTTCGACTGCCATGTACCAAATATTGTTTGAAATGTTGTATCCGTACTGTAAAATATGAATAAAATCACTGTCATCACAGAGCCTATATTTTAGTGGAGAGTCTTAACATTAACCTCTAAAATAGATAATTTCAGATTACAGTATAGAAGTTGTCCGCATAGTACTCAGAGGTAGAAGGAAGACACCCACTTTAGATGAGTGTCATTACAGAGTGTGCCAATCATGGCGGGGTGCAGTTGATCAGCAGTCAGCTCCTTGAAAACCAGCTGCCCAGCATGGATTTGAATCCCCTCCTTTCCTTCCTCTCTGGCCTCCCTGTCTCAGTTGGAAGGGCTTGAAGTTGCAACATGCTGTTTCAGCTGGGGAAAAATGAGAACAGCGGGATACATTTGAACCTAATAAAACTTTACATTTCTTCTGTTAACTTTTTCTTTTTGTAATGTCCAATCTGAGCATTTTGCCAGTTTTCTGAAAGTATGAGTTTGTAACCCAGCCATGTAAATACAACATAGAGATTTTTTTTCCTGTTTTTAATGTCCTTTGGCACTTACCACATTTCAACATGCTGTAAAATTATTTCCGTCAATTGGTTCCTCCCTCAGTAAGAATTTCAATTTTTCAATTAATATATTCACACACCTGGTACCAGACCCTGAATATGATAGATTCTTAGTGAGATAGTCAATGCATGAATAAATTGATACCTTATCAGTGGGCATCTTGGGTTTTAATCTGTTTTCTTCTTTATGGTATAAATTACAATCTGAACCATTTTATTTATTTATTTATTTTATTTTTTTTACAGTTTTAGTGAAGTATTGGCATGTGGTAAGGACTTTTTGTTGTGTTAAATCATGGCAGGATACATGATATAACAGGAGACAGGGAATGGGTCCAGGAGTCTCTGTTTTTATAAAGCCATCAGTACCATCTTAAGACTTACTCTATGACCCCAATTAGCCCAAATCCCTTTTGTCCAATACTGCCAATGGACAAATTTGAGGCTTTATGTTTCCAGCACATCGTGTTGGGGACACATTTGTCCTTCAGCTTACCTCATCCAGTGTTGTTTCTCAGAGATAGTGTGGTGTCTGACAGTGGGCTGCATGGGGTAGTGTTTTCCATGGCTGCCTGTTACACTGTTTTCTACAGAAAATCTCAGGTGAAGAAGTATGTTTCAAAATGTTTCAAAATGAAAGATGGGTGCGATAGTCTTGAGTCAGCTGTTGAGCAGCCGGTTTACAACACTGTAGCATCTGTTGGTTGTCTAGCACAGAACTGACCTGCCAATCATTGAGTCTCCAATCATTTATAAGAATCATTATTTTGCAGTTGGGAAGTGGCTCCTTAGTTGAAATTACTCGTCCCATAAGGCTGAGGACTTGAGTTTGGATTCCAGCACTGATATGGAATTCTTCATTCATGTAATCCCAGGGCTCAGAGTAGAAAGGGGGTCAAAGAGAAGCACATCACTGGAGCCCTCTGGCCAGTGAAGATACAGGGTCCACTGCTTACATCCTGATGGACAGCAGCAGGCAGAAAGAAAAAGAGAGACAGACACTGGGCCTGGTGTGGCCTCAAAGCCTGCTCTCAGTGACACACATTCCTCAAGCTGTATTTTGCACTGGTTGCTGCCATTCAGATAGTTAAGCCTATCCTGGCCATTCTTCTGCAAACCACAAGAACTGCTCCTATCCCTGTATCTTTTGTTTGTGTCTTTGTTGCCCAGCTGCTGTAATGGAGCTGCTTGCATGGCTGTGTGAACACAGATAACCTAATAGAGGCTGCAGCGCGGAAGAAAACAGGGGCCTCCTAACCCACCCCAGCCAGAAAATGCCTGCAGCTCTTGAGGGAGCAGTTTGTTTCCTGAGGCAGTTTGCATTTCCAATGCCATTGTCCACAGAGACGGTTCTGACCAGTTTGCCCTCCCATAATATTCCTTATTATGGAAGGCAGAAGTCAATCTAAGTCTTCAGTTAGGGTTTTGATATTCAGGTATTTTATGCAATTTAATTTGTGAGAAATTCCAGCTATCATCTTCTACAGTTTAGAAAACAGTGTTAATTTGGGGGGAACTATAAGTAATTTGTTTTCTTCTGGTCTTGCTGTCTCAATTTGTCCTCGAAATACAAGTTGCAATTAAAATAATATTTATATTTTTCTTTTTTTTAGTTAAAAATTTAGTATATAATGTTGTTCATGTATGGTTTTTTTTTTGACATTTTTTTTAATTGATCATTTTATTCCTTTACATTTCAGATGTTGTCCCCCTTCCCGGTTTCTCTTCCTCAAACCTCCCCATCTTATCCCCCTCCCCTTTGCCTCTATGAGAGTGTTCCTCTACTCACTCATCCACTCCCGCCTCACCCCTCTAGCATCCCCTTACACTGGGGCATCCAGTCTCCACAGGACCAAGAGCCTCTCCTCCCAGTGATGCCAGATAAGGCCATTCTCTACTACATATGTAGCTGGAGCCATGGGTCCCTCCATGTATACTCTTTGGTTGGTGGTTTAGTCCCTGGGAGCTCTGGGGGGGGGTCTGGTTGATTGATATTGTTCTTCCTATTGGGTTCCCCTTCAGCTTCTTCAGTCCTGCCCCTAACTCTTCCTTTGGGCTGCCTGGACTCGTCTGATGGTTGACTGTGAGTATCAGCATCTGTATTGGTCAGGTGCTGGCAGAGCCTCTCAGGGGACAGCTATAGCAGACTCCTGTCAGCAAATGCTTCTTGGCATCAGTAATAGTATCTGGGTTTGGTGTCTGCAGATGGGATGGATCCCTAGGTGGGGCAGTCTCTGGATGGCCTTTCTTTCAGTCTCCTCTCCATCTTTTGTCCCTGTTTTTCCTTTGGACAGGAACAATTCTGGGTTAAACATTTTGAGATGAGTGGGTGGCCCCATCCTTCCACTGGGGGCCGTGCCTATCTACTGGAGGTGGTCTCTACAGGTTCTGTTTCCCCTTTGTTGGATATTTTGGCTAATGTCATCCCTGTTGGGTCCTGGGAGCCTCTCGCTTCCCTGGTGTCTGGGACTCTAGTGACTATCCTCGGTTCCCAATCCCCAACTGCTACATATTTCTATTCAATTTCCAGACCCCCTGCACTTCTTTCCTGTCCCTTCCCATACCTGATCCTGCCCCCCCCCCCCCCCCCCCGCCTTTTCCTCCCCTCCTCCCTCCCTGACAGGTTCCTCCCTCCCAACACTTGCATTTTTAGAATAACTTAACTAAAAGATACAGACAGAAGCTGTAACTAATTCAGGTTTTAGAGCCCTTGACTGCCTCACATCCTGATGCTGATTTGTAGAGTCCCTCCTACATAATTTATTTATCCAAATGTTTTCAGGCAATTGTTGAAAAATACAGTTATCTTTACATGTGTCTCACCTTAAATCGTGATTTTTGTTTTCAAGTTTGTGGTGCTATTACCAACCCAGGGCAGGTATACCACACACGTGTGGACTTGAAGTTATGTGCCGTGCCCACCTAACTTGAAGTTATGTGTCGTGCCCACCTAACTTTATTATGATCATTGGTTGTACCTTTTACTTAGACACTTGTTGGTATCAGGCTCCTAACCCAGTGACATCACATCTAGGCGACCCCCAACATCGTTGCCAAGGCAACCACCATACATTCCCATAATTCACCTGGCTACCTCACACCCTTACCTGCAAGAGGCTACATCACCGCCCATATAAAACAAGCAGAACCCCCTGGCCTCACTCTCTTCTTCCTCTTCTGCCCGCCCCCCC